>JAIFZK010000007.1:16162500-16270000 GCA_027481765.1 Tenualosa thibaudeaui
ACATTCTTGAAAGTCACACGTGACCTCAAATTCAAATTCAAACACATTTCCCCTGCCAAATAGTGATAGAAGTTCTACACATTGTCCTCCGTCTTTACTGTGGAGTTTTTCAGTGGTTTGCTTTGATGTTTGGAAGTGGTCTGATGTAAACCAACACAAAGACAATGCCAGAAGCATGGTCCCAGCTTACTGGGTGTGAGGGAGTGCTAAGTGACAGTTAAGAGGAAATACAGTTTCCTGAATGGGAATTTGAATACACCCATTGACCACCCACCCAACACGCACACACACACACACACACACACACACACACACACACACACACGCAGTAGGAGCCTTCTACAAACTTTACATTCGAACTGTGTGAAGCTCTGTAAAACACAGTGTGAGGTAAAGGTGTAATTGAGAAGGCTTGCAGGTATAGCTTAGTGGAAAAGTTTGTTTATTTATTTGTTTGGTTGGTTAGAGGCTTGTAAAGGTTTTGTTAAATATGGTGTATTTGCCTTTGCCCTGGTTAAGGGGTCAATTGGAAAGTTGTTTGCACACAGCAAATGGTCAGGTCTGACGGTATGTGGGTGATCTTCATGGGTACTTGTTAGTATACACAGAACAGGAGAGTTGGAGCCTAGGATAGAGCCGGGCCAATACTGAGCATTAGCTGAGGCAAAGGAGGAAGCCAAGACTAAAGAGAGGTGAGCAGAGAGACAGAACAGTTATCAGAGAAAGGCCTCACCCTCTCTGTTTATCTGTCTCCCTTAAACACACACACACACACACACACTTTCCCTCTTGACCTTCTAAATTAATTCCTCTTGTCTATGAACTCTGACCCTTTAAATTAGCAATAACTGAAAGCACATAGAACTATGACTGTGTGTGTGTGTCTGTATTTGTGCAAATGTGTGTACGTGCACACATGCGTGTGACGTAGCTGTTTGTCCCAAGGAGCCAGCCCCTTGCAGTGTGATTACTGCAGCATGCTGGGAAGGCAGACCCAGGTGGGCTGGATTAGAGGCTGCTGCTGTTCAAGAGTAGAGCTTCATGGGAGAACAGACAGCCGCCAAGGCAGCCCTGGACCACTCTCAGGATCACAGAGACCACTGGGCAACAGGAACATGCTCTCTCACTTTGTCCAAGTCTTTCCTCTCTCACTCAATCTTTCCTCACCCTTTTCCTTACCCTAACCTCACCCCCACCTTTCTCTCTCTCTCTCTCTCTCCCTCCCTTCCTCGCTCTCTTTCCTTCTGTGGCTGTGCACATCTCCTCTCCTCTCCTCCCTCTCTCCTTCATGTTTCCTGAGTGAGCTCTGTGCTTTGGTCGAGACTGTAGAGAGGAAGTCATCTGTCTTCATTAGGGCTGGTCACGGCTCATTGGACATTACTGCGGCAGACTTCACTGCACAGCTCTTGCTCCTATCTGCTCTGCCGTGTTCTCTGCGGTGGCTCGCTTCACTGGTGGCCATCTTCTATCCTCTGTCCCTCTCCACAGTCTTATCCAAAGGGTCTAGTGCCGTTAGATAGATGAGACTTAACTCCCCCCCCCCCCCCACACACACACCTCCAGTGTCTTCTGCAGTCACTTACTCGTTTATTTGCACTCTCTCTCTCTCCTCTGAAATCTATTGCAGGTTTTTTTGGGGTCTTTGTTTTGTTTTTGTCCAGTGGTTTTCTTTAGCGCTTAGCCAACGTGTCTGGAATGTTAGTAATGTGCAGAGAGGCAGAGGGCTTCTGTGGCAGAGACGAGGGCACACACACTCTCTGTTTCTCTTTTCCTCTCTCTCTCACTCACTCATACACACACACACGCACACACACACACACAGTCACACATATTCATACTCTTTCTCCTTCACATGCACAAACCTACACTCTTTCTCTCTCTGTCTTTATCTCTCTCACAAACACACACACACACACACACACACACACCCTCACTCAAAACACACACACAGACAGATTCACACCCCTTCTCTTTCACATACACAAACCTACACTCTTTCTCTCTCTCTCTTTCAATCACTAAAGCACACACAGTGGTCACCAGGGTCTGCAATATCTGGTGGATTGTCATGGGATTGTTCCCTTGATCCAGGCATCATCAGAGATTCTCTCCCTTTTTTCACTCTCTCTGTTGTCGTCTTCTTTTCCCCCTCTCTTTCTCTTTCTCTCTCTCTCTCTCTCACACACACACACACACACACACACACACACTCGCTTTATGTGATTATGGTCCCAATGGTAATGCTGTATCTTCAGCTGTGAGGAAGATGAAGATCGTGAGCTAGAGTGATTGTTTACTCTGTATTCACGGAGGGTACCATCCCTCCTTCTTCTGCAGGGAGTTTATTTTCATCGACGGCTAACTGGCAGGCTGTTATTAACTTTGATGAGGTTTTACCGGTCGGTCCAGGAAGCCATGGACAGTGTGGCTGTTTCCGAGGTGACCGACAACAACACACGGTGCTGGAACATGGCACTGGTGTGCCTCTCCAGCTTGAAACGGCCTCTGAGGAATGAATGTGTTTCAGAACCACTGCCACGAGAAAGCTCTGGGGTATCCAGCAAAGTGCCTTGAATGCCTCAGTCAAAGAGACACACACAGACACACTGACTAATATGGTCATTTGGTTGGAACTTCCATCCAAATATCTTGGAAGTGATGGGATGCGGCCTGGTTGAGATTCAGAGGAATATCACCAATCTGGTTATGGCTCGGTTCTTGTGATGTTAGACCGGAGCTGGGGGTTTGCTTGAAAAAGGGAGGGTTGAGCATCTCTACCAGAGAAGTGAAAAGCGGAATGAGAGGCACAAACATTTATTTACTCCCATGTTCTATTTTTGCAAGAGGGAGGGGGGAATATCCCCCTTCATGCAGACCAGAGTTGAGCCCTCATATGCTGATACAAGAGATCATTGAAAAGTTTATATTGTGATAAAGTAAAGTACTCCCACTTGTGCAGACTGGAAGTATTCACATACGTTCACATTGTAACGTATTACTTTACTCTGTCTTGGTCAATATTTAGTGATCTTTGACTTTACTGTAGACCCACTCACTGTCACTACATGTGGATCGGTGTGTAGTGTGATTTACTTCTGCTAGATAAGCTCATTTGCAAACACACACACAGTCACACCCACACATGCATGCAAAGCTATGCAAACTAAGGCATACTGATAGTCGACTGTGCTGATAGTCAAATGCTCGAAATCCTGGAGGTGGTTTAGCCCAGAACTGATGGATAAAGCATCTGCCGTAGCTGTGGTGGGATTGTAGGTCTCCTACTGGACAACGCAGCATTCAGGAGTTCTGTCTGAGAAGCAAACCAGCACCATGTGTTGATGTCGCTATAGACCCTATACCAGAGTTTTACAGGGTTTTACAGGGCTTTGCAAAGTCTAGAGTTTAGAGTTTGAAGGCTACTCTGTGTGTGTGTGTGTTTGTGTTTGTGTGTTTGTGTGTGAGAGAGATATCTGGGCTAGAGAGTGAATCAGTGTTGTGATGTTATGTCCATGTTTTCTTAGCAGTGCTTTGTGTGCTGTTGACATTGGCTGTGCTTTGCAAACTAATCCCAGTGATGGCTTAATTGGTCTGACTCTTTCTCTTTCTCTCGACCACCAAGCAACGCTTAAAAACAAGCGAAAACAAATCAAGTGTCGAGATCCGTTTGGGATTACCAAAGTCAGATTAACTAATTGAAATGTAACAAGCTCAATCCTTTTGTCAGGGCTAAATATTTCCCCTCTTTGAGTGGGTTTAACTAGTGATTTACTGGAGATTTGTTGAGCGCTTTGGTGGTGGCTTTGCTAATCTGGTGGCATTTTGGGGTGTTTTTTATCTCCTTTTCTGCTAAGTTTATGACTTTGGGCTCTGTGTCCAAGAGGAGTTTTTTGGCTTGTGTGTGTGTGTGTGTGTGTGTGCATGCTGTAATATGAGGGGACATGGCCTATGGGGAGTTAAGAGTGTTTCGGTGCCAAGGCGTCGCTCTGCTGCAGAGGGATGCTGGGGTGCTCAGTCCATGGGGAGCAAGTATGTGACCCCGTGTGTGTGTGTGCGTGTGTAATGGTGTGTTGATGTTGGCTCATCCTTGAGGATGATGTTGATGTAGGAGTTGGGGTTGAGCTGAGAGACATGGCGCCCTATCTGCCCTCCCCTTCCAAGATCTCAGCGGGTGATGGGATGATCTCCCAAAAATCAGACGATTTCATAACCCCCTCCCACTCACACACATCCCATCACCCTGGTCTGGTCTTCAGACTTCAACTACAGCCTGCTGCCTGGGCCTCTCCTCTCCTCCCACTCCCCAAATCAACCCTCAACATAGCACCAGTCTACCCGACCCTACCCTAACCAGGCCCTGCTCAGTCTGTGTGGCTGAGCCGCATTAGTTTAATATAGGGGAAGCATACACATACACACAATGGAGCAGATGAGTACAGTACTTTCCATACACATGCAAATGCCAACATCACTACAGAAAGACAAGAGCTGAGCTTCGGATAGCTAAAGACACACACACACACACACACTTTTTGTCTTTGCTATCGGGCTCAGCTGGTGTGTCCAGAGAGAGAGTACGTGACATTGTTAGCCTGTGTCTTTGAGTGGTGTGGATGTTTAGGTCTACTTAGCTGATGCTTTTGTCGGGATCTCCTTACAGCTTAACTTGACAATGAATAAAACACAATGATTTATAAATAAATTTAAATTTAAATAAATTGCCTGTCGACGTACATCATTATCTTATCATGTGAGAGGCGTTGCCATTGACGGATTCAAGCGATGGAATCAGGTGCGTGTTGTTTTATGGCTGCATTACTTTTTACTCCTCCTTTGGGCCAGTAGCCTGATTTCCTCGTTTCACCTCCTCATGAGACATTGAGCATGACATTTGGTCCAAACTTGTCTGTTTATGGTTCGCTGTAATGATAATTAATTTAAACCAGTCTAACATGTAGATATTTTCTTGGAAGGTATGGACGTTTCTTTTCTTTAAAAGTTTTAATTATTCCTTAACCTTGGTAAGAGCACCAATCTATGTTTTAATTGTGTGTGTGTGTGTGTGCGTACGTGCGTGTGTGCCTGCATGCAGGTTTATGGTTCACTACTTGGAGGACATTGCCCAAATGTTTTCCCAGTTGTTTATTGTGATGTACTGATGCTTGAACTTAAACAAGCACACAACTAAGACATTCATTTACACTCGCTCATTGTCATCTGTCAGCAGTGCAGGATTGTCTGGGTTGCCATGAGGTAATGCTCCCTTGTGTTTGTTACCAAGGCAACTGTGGCAGAGAGTGAGATGGGTGGGGCAGCGCACGCCAGCTGATCCTTTCACTGTCTCTGAGGAGAGGAAGTGACATCAGAAGTCACACCTAGCTGTGTGTGTGTGTGTGTGTATGTGTGCATATGTGTGCGCGCGCGTGTGTGTGTTTGTGTATGCCTGTGTGTGTACTTATGTGTTTACGTGCAGAAGGATTGCCTTCTTGAATGAGGGTGATTTGTGTGTGTGTGTGTGTGTGTGTGTGTGTGTGTGTGTGTGTGTTTGTATGAGTTAGTGCATGATGTTGCTTGAAAAGTATCTGGAGGGGGGGAGCTTGAAGATCTTTCTGACACTTTCCATTCTGTTCCCTTGGGAGTGTTGCAGAGTTCAGCGAAGGAGCAGCAGGCTACTCAGAACAACAGTCAGAGAGAGAACAGAAAGAAAACAAGTGCTGACAGAATGATCAGAGAGAGAGGATGACAGGAAAAGGTGAAGGAAGGAACTGGAAGTAAATGGATGGATGGATGGATAGATAGACAGATAGAGAGAGAGACAGAGAGGTTGGGTGGGTGGGTGGGTGGGTGGGAAGGGATCTGTTAAATTCTTTGCCTGTGTAAGTGGAAACGCTGACTGAAGCAAGTCCATGGTTCCAGCTCCTGCACTGCGGATGAAACCCCTGACATGAACCCCTCTGTGCTAAGCAGCCAAATGCAACATTAACCCTGGCCCACCGCTGCCTCAGGCCGACTGCAGGAAATTATACATTAACATCTGACATGTGCGCTTCTCTGTCTCTGCTTGAAGCAGGAAACCAGTGCCGACCCGCTCATGGTGTCGGCTGTGTTAGATGGTCAAGAGCCGGTCGGAGGGAGACACCCGACACGGCGCAGGCCGATGGAGTACCTGACCAGACCAGACCAGCTGCTCTGGCCGATCGGGTTCTTAGTGGCTCGTTGTAGGGGCGGAAAATAGCACACACCTGTCTGTTTTTGGAGCATGGATATGATTGTGGAAATACACACGTGTGTGTGTGTGTTTGTGTGTGTGTGTGCAAAGAGCGGACACTTGCCTTGCCTCCCATTTCCAAAATGGGGAATGACGACAGAAGTTTGAGAACCACTGCTGGACACAGAATGGCTTCAGACTGTGTGTGTGTGTGTGTGTGTGTGTGTGTGTGTGTGTGTGTGTGTGTGTGTGTGTGTGTGTGTGTGTGTGTGTGTATGTTTGTATGGTTGGTTTGCTCTTGGCTGTGGAGAGTTCTAGAGTATGTTTGCTCACCTGAGAGCCTGAGAGACCCTGTAGACATGAGCTCAGCAGTAGCAGTAGTCCTATCTGAAGGACACAGGAAGGTGTGTGTGTGTGTGTGTGTGTGTGTGTATGTATATATATGTGCACGTGCATGTGCATGTTTGTTGACCTTACCTGTTCTTTGCTTTACACTTTGATGAATGATCAAATGGAATGGAATGAGGTCACAGTGGATCCTTGTGTGAGGTTGCTACAGGTGAACACGCGTTGACATTTTCGTTTAGTACTCGTGTGAGGTTTGCTAGAGAGAAAGAGAGAAAGAGAGAGAGAGTGTGAAATTGTGTGTGTTTAGATTTTTGTGCAGGTTTGCTGCACTAAGTGTTTACTGTTTCAGGCATGGCTGTCTAGGTGGAATACACTCCTGATATTTTATAATCTCTCCTGCCTGGTGCTACTTCTGCCCTGGCGACTGATGCATCATGAATGAACTGATGAGCTTGATAGACAGTAATGTGTCAGTAATGTGTCTTTCTTATACAAAGACATTGCTTGCAGGAGTTGTCAGGCATTGTCAACATCAGCATGTCATACATGTGGCACAAATGCATTGCAGCCAACCAAAGTCCATTCAAAACTAAATGGGCTATTGGCCCATACACGTCTAGTTCCGTTCCCCTTTATACACACACACATGCACTGTGGAGGTAATTTATGGACTCACTTTGGACAAGTAGACTAATGTGGGGTAATGATGGCTCTCTGTTGGGTAATATATCACAGCTCCTGTTCATAAAGGCTTACTGTTAGTTAACTTTTTTGTCTTAAGCAGCAATGAGTGTTTATAGTGTGTGTGTGTGTGTGTGTGTGCGCGTGTGCGTGTGTGTGCGCGTGTGCGCGTGTGTGTGCATGTGTGTGTGTGTGTGGGTATTTACAGGGTCATGTTCTGGTTGTGAGCCGTGGTGAGGATGAGTATGCTAGTTTCTCGCCTCCCTGAAAAAGCCACAAGCCAGTTGATTGTGCTTCTTTTGCTACTTGCGGTCGGTGCAAATTGTTGTTTGTTTTTTGTGTCTCTCCTTTAGGCTTTTAGGGATGGACACGGGTGCCTCAGAGTTCTCTGTCTCTCCTCTCTTCTCACTCAGTATTTTGCTCTATCTGTCTTTCCCTCCCTCCCTCCCTCCTCTTTCTCCCCCTCTCCCCTCTCTTCTCACTCAGTCTTTTGCTCTATCTTTTATTACCTTGCTCCTTCTATTTCTCTCTCTCTCTCTCTCTCTGTCTTCTCTTTAAGCTGAGGCAGGTAGTGTTACTTTGTTGTTGTTGAAGAGAGCTGTAGTCTTTGATCACATGTCACAGTGTGCTTTTAGACTCTGTAAACAGACTCCAGTCTTCTTAACCCCTCTTCAGAGTGCCATGCACACAAGCCAACACACACATACATGCGCATACACACACACACACACACACACACACAGACACACCACACACACACGCACACACTACTGCAGCCCCTTCTCACACATGTAGAGCTGTGTATCTATGTGCCCTTGTACTCTTGTACGCACACACACACACACACACACACACACACACACACAGCTGAGACAATATGTAAACACTGGGATCCCACAGGAGCTGCAGTGGGCTGGACAGCAGGCAGACTTCAGTCAGACGTGTAATCTGCTCTATATATAGCAATGTGTGTGACACAATCCCTCCGCAAAGCTGAAAAATGCATGCCGCATCATGAGTGTGTGTGTGTGTGTGCGCGTGCATTTTTGTATGCATACTCAGTGAAGAAAGCCTTGGCCCAAGGCTTGCTGACAGTGTGTGTGTGTGTGTGTCTGTTTGTTTTGTCTTTCTGTGCAGTGTCTCAGTAATGCTGATGGGGCAACATGGCAACACAGGAGAATTTCCATATCTTAGCAAATAGCAAAGTATAGTAACCTCTTATTATCGGTGCGTCCCTCATTCCTACTTATTGCAGAGGCTAGACCAAAATTGAATGCTTTAGCTCTCGTCTTTTACTGTAGCTGGTCTTAAGGAGCTGATGAATCCGAAAAAAAGAAATGGTGACTTTGGGACAGTTTGGACATGTGGCTATTTCTCTTTTCTGTGAAAATGATTGAGAATGAGAAGATGAGCTGTCCTCTTCTGTGAAGGATAATGACCCGGGGATGGTTTACTTTTGTGAGGAGGGGATGAACCCCAAAACAGTTTGGTTTAGTGATTTAATAGCCTAGTTGACACTTTTTTTGCAAGTGCGTTGTTCGTTTTGAGTGATGTGAATGGGAAGATTGCAAGCCACCTGACACTTGGGAACACAGCCAGGAGGATTGTGTGTGTGTGTGTGTGTGTGTGTGTGTGTGTGTGTGTGTGTGTGTGTGTGTGTGTGTGTGTGTGTGTGTGTGTGAGAGAGAGAGAGAGAGAGTTACTGAAGTGTTCCCTATGCCACAACAGTTTGCTTCCATGATAATCAGTAGAACTGGCTACAACAGACACAACAGTGATGCACACATTTGGAAAAAACTAGGCCAGTCTTCTTGGGATGTGACATGAATGGAAGGCACCTGGTGTAGCTCTGGTACAAGGCTACCTCCATTAAGCATTGTATGCATGTGCCATGACAGATTCCAAAGTCCTTCCGTGATCATGTGACCTCAGGCATGCTGGTCACACACACACACACACACACACATGCACACACACACTACATTTTGTCATGTGAGGTTATGACGGAGAGTTTGATGTTTGACACGCACTGACATATGTTTCACTTGTGGTCAAGAACAGACTGGAGGGCTTCCGTAAACCAGACTTCTGTGATTGCATTTCCTCAGAAACAACAAAACTAGACACACACACACACACATGCACTCACATTTGCAGTCACATTTGTAGTATTCCTGTCTGTGCGTGTGTGTGTGAGTGGCGGCTGTTCAACACAAGTTCAACACAGGTGAAGCTTTTCTTCACACCAAGCTGTGGGTTGTCCCAGAGCAAAATATTTGAACAACTGCTGGTCCACTCATGGAAATGCATTAGCTGTACTGGGTTAATATTTGCAGAGACAGTATTTAGAGACACATTACATAGACCTGTGTTTTTATGTGTGTGGATGCATAGCTCTTTATGTGTGTATATGTGTTGGAGTGGGTGAGTTTTCAAATAATATGTGCAAGTGTTTGTATTTAGCAGAGTGCATGCTGGAATGTTTCTTGGAGTTTCCAATTTTGTGTGTGTGTGTGTTTGTGTATGTGTATGAACAGTAAGCTGTCAGCTGAACAGACCCCTTCACCTGCCATCCATCTGGCTTTTGATCCTGTGCTGTGGCCAGGGTGGAGTTCTCCATCTCAGGAAACCACATCCCAAGGGTGTGTGTGTGTGTGTGTGTGTGTGTGTGTGTGTGTGGCAAAGAAATAGAGAGAGGTGTGTGTGTGTGAGTGAGTGTGTGTGTATATTCTCCGTTTCTGTATTTTTAATATTGCAAGCACTGCATTTTCTGTGCCTATTTTTAGCACCCTGCCTCTACCTCAGTAAGCGCCGTTGTTTTCATCTCTGAGCCCTAGACTGCTTGTCTGTCCATGTGGTTGGCTTTGGCGGGGGCGAATCCACTGATGCCTGACGTAAATGCCGCATTGTTTGACAAACACTCCGTCTGTATCTCCTCCCTGCAGTACAGGATGTCAGTCAAGACTAAAGTCAGAACTGAATGCTAGTTGTCTTTTAGCTCTTTTTCTTGACATTACAAATAGCGCCTAAGCACTTGGTGAAGGGCAAGAAGCTTAACATAAACACATAAAGAAGCGACAAGCGATCAGCCACAGCTGTTGAGTTGTTTTGATTGGTCTCTGAGCAAAAACATTATTCACAGCCTTTTTTCATCATTTCATGTAAATTCGATTTCTGTAGGCTACTGCAGTTCTGTGTTTGTGTATGACTTCTACAATGAGTGTGTACTGTATGTGTTTATGTGTGTGTGTGTGTGTGTGTGTGTGAGAGAGAGAGAGAGAGAGAGAGAGAGGTGGGCTCTCCTTGTGTATGTGTGTGTGGATGAGAACAGATGGACTCATACTCTGTCTAGGGGAGGTAGACTAATCCTTGATCCCTGTCAGTGTGGGTGGTAAATACCAGAGACACTCTGGATTCACAAGCAGGATACACACATAAGACACTGCAGAATGCCATTGTACATTATTCCATGTGACTCATGTCATAGTGTTAAAGCCTTACTTGAAATAGGAATACTCCTCAGCCAATCAAAGGCTAGATATTTTTGACTGATATTTACAAACTGATGTAGTTGATGGTGTGTGGTGTTGTGTTTTGTCTTTCATGTCAGGCTATTGCCTCTTGAGCCCGTTTGCACTCTGCTAGAGCAGTGACTAGAGTGTCAAAAAGAGTGGAGTTGTATTGTTTCAAAAAAATACATTTTGGAGTTGTGAGGACTGTAGTCCTGCCTCAGACCCAAATTCAACCTTGGACTGTTGGAAGTGGGTATAGGATGCAGCCTTCTAGTCCTTTAGTGTTACCATTAAGTGCTGGGAGTGAGGATGTCTCACTTTGTGCAGTGTGTGCAAGGGCTGATGCATGTATTGATACAGATGTTGTGGTATGGATACGACATTAAAAACCTATCGCCATATGTATCATATGGTGGCCACTTTCTTGTCATGTGTATCAAGTCGTGGGGTTGCTGGCAGAACTCAGGCCCAGTCCCCTCCACTTTACCACCTGACTAACGGGGGGTGGGGCGGCAGGGGGGTTCATTCTGGAGCTTGGTTCTGCACCATGGTCTAGCCACTGGCTCTGTTTCACTTCCAGATTTGTAAGAGGTGTATTGAAATAGCATACTACCTCCTTGAATGGTCATCACCTTTCTAAGCTCATATTAGACATTACTGAGCAGAATTTACTCACTGAACGCTGCACTCTAACTGTTGACTAATGAAGGGAGTTTCATTCTGTAATGTACCCGCTGGCTATGTACAGGTGTGTTCACACTGCCTGCGTGTCTGAAAACTTGAATGTTCACACCTTTTGTTGGCTTAGCTGTACTGAGCTGCATTCCTGGTCTGACAGAGACAGACTGGTCCTGCAGGGCGGGGGGACCAGGCATGAGTGATGACCATGCTGATCGCTATTGGTCACAGTCTCACCCTGCCCCAGGGTCGGATGAGAGGACGAGAGAGCGCTTCCCCCTGGAGGAGAACTAGCCAGACACACTCACAAGAATGAGGCATGGCTGAATTGACAGCAGTTGAAAAGTCAAGTGATTTTTTTTTGTTTTTCTCCAGTGTGTGTGACATTGCAAGAGTGCAGGCCCTTGCATGTGAATGTTTTGCGTTTGGTCATGTTGTGTCCTGTTGGCTAAAATCCTTACCTCCCTACATCCCTACCTCACACATCTCTCACAGGCTCTGTGATCTCTAGTAATAATTTCTCCACTGGGCTGGGGAGATCTGGCTGACCTGAAAGCTGCTCTTGAGCTTTTATAACTAGCTAGCTGCGCCAAAGATCATTGAATACTGTCCAAGATAGAGCAACATAATACGTTACAATGGAAGCAAATGTGAATAGTTTTGGTCTGCGTAAGTGGGAGTGTTACATAACGTCACAATATAAACTATTCAACAATCTTTTGTATCGGTGTATGAGGGCACGACTTTGGTCTGCGTAAGGGGGGATTACCCCCCCCCCCCAAACCTTGCAAAAATAGAACATGGAACTTAACAAACTTTTGTGCCTCTTGCTCTGCTTTTACCCTCTCTGGCTGTGCTGGTTAGCTGTCCGCTTGTGTGACCATCCACCTCACCTGTGTGGCACTTGGGAATGTGGGAATGTGTTTACTCGCCGGTTGAATCTAGTTAGCAGTGTTAACATGCGTTCAAGGGAATTCACTGCTTGCCACTATAAACAAGTGCGTTAGGGTCCTCTGGCTCTGCATGTGCTGTGTGACCAAACAAGGAGCAGCTTGACATTCCACACCACAGCGGGTTTGCGACAGTTGTGTTTACAGAGGTTGTAGTTAAAAATTGAATTGTCCCTGAATTGCTCTTGGGTACAGGTCACCTCAACTTCGCATTTTCCTTTGAAGAACAGGGGCTCATTTCCCAAAACCATAGTTGCTAACTAAGTTAGCAGTTACCCACTGGCAATGTTTCAGACTGCTTAGCAATTATGGTTTTGGGAAACGCACCACATGACGATAACACCTTTCATGTCAGCCTCATCTGTGTCTGTATCTGCGTGATGGTTCAGGGGAATGAAGTGGCTGCTTTATAACAGGAAGCGCTATCTGTGTTAGGATGTGACTAGTAGGTCGGGCTGGTTTCTGTAGAGTAACCGGTTGTGTTTCCTGCAGCGGGGCGGGGGTGTTATTCCCTTGGGCGCGTCTGTTTCAGAGCAATTTCCTCTTTTTCATTCACACCATCCAGTCTGTCAGATCCTGCTGTAGGCTCATCTGATTAGTGTGCGTGTCCTGGAGGAAGGGTTCAGGCCTGCCACCAGCCCTCATGGGAGTCTCTGCAGGACAGAAGATACATGCCTGTCTTGCTGATGATGGTTCGTTATTGATGAGCATGTCAGTGACAATGATGATTAGCCTGGATTACGTCACCATTTGCTCAATCTGTGCTTGAGCTTGTCCAGGTTACTTTCCTGTCATCTCCCACTTCCCTTAGGCAGAATCAACAGACATAGATGAGAACATTGGAACCCTGTCTCGAAGGCAAAGAAAACATACTGGATATAGGCTTGGTTGCCAAACTGAGATGAAATTGAGCTCATGGATCAGGATGTGTGTCATCCAGGCTTGATGATAATGGTACTGGTAACAATTGCTGACAATTATGGTGAAGGTGGTGATGATTATGATGATGATGTCAGTGATGACTATGGATGACTCAAATATCAGGTGACTTCCTTGGGTGAAGGTGCACAAGTACACACTTGTGCACACAAGAGCCAAAGGTAGCTCAAATGAACCCTGACATGGTTGAGCAACAAGTAATGAAGTATTGGAAAGCTGATAGTAATGATGCCCAGCATCAGATGTGTGTGAGATTAGTTTGAGCTCTACATTTGAGAAAGGTTTCCATTTCAAAACCTCTCTCATACAATCAGATTGAGCTAGGAGGATTGGTCCAAGAAATTACTGGTATGAATGAAAGCTGAAATATGCTTGTAGCAGTTGCAGGTGTGTCTCTGTGTCTCTGTGTGTCTGTGTGTGTGTGTGTGTGTGTGTGTGTGGCTGGCAGTGTTTGCCAATTTCCTGCTGTTTTGCTACATATTTGGTAAAAGCAGACATAGTGGACACAGTCTAAAGCCCAGGGCATTATCTCAGTTCCAAAAATAATGTCCACCATATCGTCCATATCAGTTTTAAGTGAATAGTTCCGTCATATCCCAGATAACTGTGCCTGAAACATGTAGATAAGTAGCCTACTTAAACTGGCAGAGAATTAAGTGCTGCCTGGACTGAAGTGTTTTTAATGGGATTTTGTGGTGAATGAAACTGAATGTCCTTTGGAATCTCCTCTGTGCTCTTCCTGTTTATAAGGAGTCTGGCTCGGCCGTCACTGGACTCTGGCTGGACGTGGCCTGGCCTTATCGCAGTAACTCTGCCCCATTTATATCTATATAAGGCGCAAGGTCCTGCCCTGCCTCTGATTCAGTCAGACACACAGAGTCATTACATTACTACACACATACACACACGTTTATTCACAACAAGCTCCAGTTTGCCTCTGAGCAGATCTAGGCTAGATTAAGGCTGATTCACATTAGTTCCATCCCTGATGCACCTTGTGTCTATGTCATTGAGGATTATGTATCATGTTATTAAATTTGAGTAAATTAAGAATTTTAGCAATTCTGTTTCTGGTTCTCTGACATGATGATTCAAATAGTGTTTACTGTATACTTTTAAAAGCTAATTTGTCTGTTTCTCTCTTTCTCTCTCTCTCTCTGCAGTGAGGATGTGTGAAGCCGGAAGTTAACCCCAGCCCCCTCCTCACGTCTCAGACGTACTGAGTGACCCCTCCCTCCTGTCCCGCGATCCCTGGCGGGCCGTCGGGGTTGTGTGTGTGGGAGGGGGGACACGCCATGGCGGAGCGTGGCTGCGGAGGGTTGGCAGGTGGTGGTGGCGAGCAGGTGAACCAATCACACGTGCTCTTTGACCGCTTCGTCCAGGCCACCACCTGCAAAGGCACGCTCAAGGCCTTCCAGGAGCTGTGTGAGTATGTGGACCTCAAACCCACTGAGTCGCGCATCTTCTACCACAAGCTCAAGTCCAAGCTCAACTACTGGAAGGCCAAGGCTCTGTGGGCCAAGCTAGACAAGAGGGCCTCACACAAGGACTACAAGAAGGGTCGTGCCTGTGCCAACTCCAAGGTGAGGCATTTTAAAATGGGTACATTCTATGGATATCACATGTAGAAAGCACTCACATGTGGGTAATGGATAGACAGACCTTTCAACCCATATGGCATACTGACAGTGATACTCCTAGAATGTAATTTTGTGATTTTATAAATATAAGATGGACCATCTTGTGTATCTGTATGTACAACAAGCACTCTTTACTGTTCATGAGTGATGATGGAAGTATTTCAGGTATGGTAGATAGGTACTGTGTATGTGCACGCATGGGGTGTGCACGTCTGTGAAGATTCTCATTCATCCAGGTCACGGTAGTCGTAAGTGCTAAGTTGTAGACCTAAAGTAGTTTTACCTCTCATTCAAAAGGCTTCTTCAGCTTTCAGATTTCTGGGATCAGTTCAGTTCCCCAGGCTCTAAAGTCTAGTTGCCTAAAACTTAGCACTTATGATGTGGGGTGTGAGAGTAAGAGTGAGACAATGAAAGTGTCACCTAAAGAGAGATGTTCTTCCTCTTACACTTGTGAAACTGAATGTCCTTTGTGTGCGTGTTTTTACATTTACATTTATGCATTTAGCACTTTTATCCAAGGCGACTTACATTTTTTGTCAACTATCATTTGTTCAGGGCCAGTCTCCCCTAGAGCAACTTAGAGTTAAGTGCCTTGCTCAAGGGCACAACAGTGGCAGCTGGGATTCAAACCCACAACTTTTCAGGCTACTTGCACACTAGCCAGGTTCCTTAACCACTATGCTACCATCACCCTACTGTGGTTTTTCTCCACAGTGTCTGATTATTGGGGCGGGCCCCTGTGGCCTGCGCACGGCCATTGAGTTGGGCTTCCTGGGGGCCAAAGTGGTGCTGCTGGAGAAGAGAGATGCCTTCTCCCGCAACAACGTGCTCCACCTCTGGCCCTACACCATCCAGGACCTCAGGAGTCTCGGTGCCAAGAAGTTCTATGGGAAATTCTGTGCCGGCTCCATCGACCATATCAGTGAGTTATGCCAATAACCATATCACTGAGTCATGCCAATAACCATATCGGTGAGTCATGCCAATAGCACACATGACGGACTAATGGGCCTCTAGATTACTTACCTCTCAGTGTATGTTGTGTAGACAATAGTACAAATTGCTTTGAGAAGTTCATTTCTTTGCCCTCTTCCTCACTTTGCAAGTAGTCTTTGAGTAACGTTGTGTTGTTAAATATTGCTGTGTTAAATATTGTGCTAAATATTGATTTCTGCCTGATTTGTATATGTCTGTGTGTGTGTTTTCGTGTCTGTACATTTAGGTATTCGCCAGCTGCAGTTGATGCTGTTGAAGGTGGCCCTGCTGTTGGGTGTTGAGATCCATGTGAATGTAGAGTTTAAAGGCCTTATTGAGCCTCCAGAGGACCAGGAGAATGAGAGTGAGTCTGCCCCATCAAATCACTCTCTGACTAGGCTGCTGAGATAGTTGGAGCTTGTGTACAGTAGCTAGATTTGGATTGGATCTCACAATGTGATTGGATCTCACAACTGTGTGTGTGTGTGTGTGTGTGTGTGTGTGTGTGTGTGTGTGTGTGTGTGTGTAGGGATTGGCTGGAGGGCAGAGGTACACCCCAGAACTCATCCTGTGAATGAGCTGGAGTTTGACGTTATCATCGGAGCTGATGGCAGGAGAAACACTCTTGCTGGTAAACAAGAAAACACGCATACTCATACATGCTCATTCACCAGGACAAACACACACTCACACACACACACACATTAATGTGCATAGTATTGAAACACAAGGATAATACACATTCAGATATGCCCATACACATGTATACACACACAGATGGACACAAGCACCCACTAGTCATATTTTCAAGGAATGTGGACGTGCCTGGGTTTGCCTGCATGCATTCTTTTGGCCCGTGCAGTGACCTGCCATGACCTTTGACACTCCCCACTCAGGGTTCCGCAGGAAGGAGTTCCGGGGGAAGCTGGCTATCGCCATCACGGCCAACTTCATCAACCGGAACACCACGGCCGAGGCCAAAGTGGAGGAGATCAGTGGGGTGGCCTTCATCTTTAATCAGAAGTTCTTCCAGGACCTACGTGAGGCAACAGGTATGTCACACACACACACACACACACACACACACACACACACACACACACACACACACACACAGACACACCATGCATCACAGCACACCTCCTGTTTAGAACAACACAGCTGTTTCTGACTGCTGTTTCACCATGTCTGATTGAGCTCTCCTACAGATCCCTTGCCTCACGCTAAATACTGCGTCTGATCAATACAGCACTGTTCACTTCCACGGACCTAAAGCCATTAGCCTTTGACTGATGGCTGACTGAGGCTTACAGTCAGACCAGATGGAGTCATGCTAAGAGAATACTATTGGATCATTAGCTTAGGCCACAGACATTCAGGCTGAGATACTGTGAGAATGCTTGCTGTGTGAAGTCATTAGATGAGGTTGGATATGTAGATGCTTTCGGTAAAGTTAGTTCAGTGGGTTAGCTTTTTGAATGCAGCCCTTGTGTAGATCCATGTGACCTAACGGCATATGTGATGTCTCTGTCCGTAGTCAGTGGAGCTCTCTCCCTGCTAATCATCACATGGGCATTATATTTCAATGTGAGAGAAATCGATGATATTGTATCTTAATTACTTGATTGTAGTATATAACATTATTGAAGCACACACATGTAGTAACATAACATAAGTTTAGTAACATTTAACATTTAGTAATATGATGTAAAATGTGTTTTATGTAACCTACTTTGCACATTGAAAGGCATTATACAATTTTAGCGTGAGGTCTGTACCACTTATTTATCAGGCACTTACTTTACCTGAGTAGTCCAATATTGGTTAGACTGAACCCATCCAGGTTGGTTGGACACCTGAGAGAGCAAATATTTGCTGTGATCAGTCATGACTAGACAAGCTGGTTTAGAAGTGTCAGATGACAGGCTGGAGGAGTGAAGGATTGAGTGTGAAGCAGTTGACAACTGCGGTGGTAGACTGGTGCAATGTACTAACCAAGGATTGTGAAAGCAGTGCATTATGGTTCTTTGCATGAGATAACTGCTGTCTGCCGCCTAGATAGATGGGGCTGTTTTGACAGTGGATATCTGTTTAGAGTGGGGCTTTAGGTGACTGACAGTAGATGCTTGCAGAGCTATTGTATCACTCATTTAGAGAATGACTAGGCGAGGGGACAGACAAACAAACACACACAAACACACACACACACACACGCGTGCGCACACACACGCACACGTGCACAGAGCTCATAGCTGTGAGTCAGTAGTGTGGTTACTCTGTACTGATGTAACAGAGTATATTTATTGTTTATTGTTTTGTTTTGTGTCTTGTGTGTTGTATCTTGTGTTGTGCACATGACTGTGAGTCAAGTTTCCCTTTGGGACAATAAAGTCTACTAACTAACTACTTCAGGAATGTGAAGAAACCGCCGTTTGTAGGGCCATTTAAGCCTCATTTATACTCATTGTAAAAATGGGTGTTGAGATGAGCCATTTATTCACTCTCTTTGTGTTGATTTCACCCATTTTTTGACTTTTCTGTTCCATTTTCAATGGAGAAATTAAAAAAAAAAGAAACCCTGCAGTAACGCATGAAATAGACATCTATTTACACATGAAAAAGGCATCATAAACTAGACTATTAGCATGGTGGCCTGCAATTCCATTACTTTTGCAAGATTGTGAATCAACTACATGCGCATTTAAACATACGTTTTTTAAGGTAAATGCTTTCAGTATGTGAGTCACTTATGGCTGCTTGGGTGTGTTTGTAGGAAGGAGAGTAGGCGGTGTGCCTGCGTGTGCTGTAGGTGCTTGGGTGAGGTTGATGAGCTGTATCTGTGGTTTCAAGGTGTATCCTCTATGTTGGGTCACCCTGTTTACTGTGTTTGTGTTAAGTACCTGAATGTGTGTTTGTGTTACCTGAATGAATACTACTCAATGCTGTGGTATGTGTATTAGTTAGCATCAATGTATTGTGCTGTAGAGGTGTGTATGCGTTGGACTTGAGAGAAACTTTTAGGTGCATAGGTGTGTGTGTGTGTGTGTGCTGCCCAAGAAAAGAGATGGGCTATATAAATCTGTATGCTAGGTGTATATATGTCTGCGTGTTTGACTTGAGAGGAAATGGCTTAGGTGTTTAGATGTGTATGTGTTGGGCATGCAAAAGAGATTGGATAGGTGTAGAGGTGTGTGTGTGTATGTATGTGTGTGTGTATTGGACAGAAAGAGAGGCAGTGAGGCTAGAGAGAGGAGAGGACAGCAGGAGAGCTGGTGACAGACGGTGGCTGAGTTGGGGTGGTTGGGTGCTTTTGGGCAGGAAGCCGTCTGCTCTGCTCTGCTGTGTTGTGCTGTGCTGTGCTGTGCTGTGGGCTCTTTGTGTGGGGCCGGCTGGCACAGTGTGAGGCCTCTTTGCTGTTTGTGTTTTGAGTCGTATAATCGCGCTGGCCTCGCTCTCTCGCTCTCTCTCTGCGGCAGCTTCTCTCTAATGAGCGCGCTCAAAGGGCCTGGCCAATGCTGACTCACTGATCATTCAGACCAGAGAGGAAAAATAAACCTCCTGATGAACAAGAGGGCTAACAAATGTTTCTCTCTCCCTCTCTCTCCCCCTCTATTATCCTCTCTGTTCTGCCTTTTCATCACTTTATCATGTCTATCTTTCTCCCTCTCGCTCTCTCTCTCTCTCTCCCCCTCTCTCACTCTCTCTCCATGGCTGTCTGTCTCTCCCCCTGTCTCTTTGCTGATTGGATTACGCAGGGATTGACCTGGAGAATATCGTCTACTATAAGGACGACACGCACTACTTTGTCATGACAGCCAAGAAGCAGAGTCTGCTGGAGAAGGGAGTGATCCTACACGTGAGTGATCAGAGTCTCTCTTAGCTCCTCTTCTCCCTCCAGGTTCCCTCTGGGGCTCCCCCTCTTTCTTCCTCTTCCTCTCTCTATCTGTTCTCTCTCTCTCTCTCTCTCTCTCTGTCTCTCTATCTCTATGGCTTGCATGCCATACTTTCCTCTTTTGTTTCTCTGACACTTTTCAGTCTTGTCTTGTTCATGTACCCCTCTGTATTTATTACCCAACACACACACACACACACACACACACTGTTAAACAGAGAAATGTATGGACCTGTGAATGAGAAAATGGGTAGATGGGGACCCTGCACAATAACTGAGGAAGTTCACTGTGTGTGTATACATAAACAAGCACACACACACACACACACACTGTCACACACACACACCCAACACTGTATCTCCATTCAGTGTGACTATGATACATATTCTGTATACACTGGTGTACAAGACTGAGATTATGCCAAAGCAAGCTCTCTCAGACTTTAACCTGTTAGAGTAAATTAATTAAGGACGGACTGTTATGTTTAGGGCCTCAGCACATGCTTGGCAGGGCTGTGTGTGTGTGCGCGCACATGTGCGTGTGTTCATGCATGTATATGTATGTTTGTGTGTGTGTGTGTGCCCTTTTAATTCTGATTCCACATGCTGTCCCTTGTGTGCACATTGGATTCGAATCTTACAGGCTTGGCCCCTCGCTAGACACTGCCAAGTTTGCCCCATCATAAAAAAGTGCTGTTATACTAATGCCAGCACTCACATATTTCTCTCTCTCTCTCTCTTCACCTCCCTCCCTCCCTCCTGTTCCATTTCTTTTTCTTCAGATTAGTGAGTGGGGCCCTAGCACAGCATTGATTTAATTATTGAGAGGTTTTGCTTCAGTGAATGTACACACTTTGAAACACAGGCCTTTGTGCACAAAACTATGTGTGCTCATGCCTGCATACATGGTGTGTAAGTGTACATGTGTAGGGGCTGTATAATATATATTATACAATATACAATATATATATATATATATGTATATATATATACATAATATAACATGTCCTCTTGTAGTGAGGACACACAGTGTTAAGGCACGCATATAATGTAGACCAGGGGGTCTTTAACTTTACTGGGCCAGTGACCCCTCATGGAGCAGAATCTTTTTCAAGGTCCCCTTATAATTGCAACAAAGATAAATCACATAAGTTTATAAGCTATTTGTTCTTTCAGATGCTTTTGAACTCTTATTTGAAAAAAACATATTTTTAGCAGTTTTAAACATAACAGTTGGCATGTTATTGCATTGCAACTTGACAGTGCAGGAACAGTATTAATAGGATTGATATTTTTTGTCAAATGTAGGTATACTGTGTTAAAAAATACTGTGTGTTTCACATAACTAATTATATTCATTTTGCTTGCAGTTAACTAAAGAAAGTGTTTTGACAGATTGATGTAATGCATCATGTAGGCTAACTTGTCACTAATGTTGCTGTTGCTGTACACACACACACACACACACACACATACACATATATAGTCACATGCAGACAGCACCAGTTAATGATGAAAATAATAATAATAACAACAACAATAATAATAATAACAATAATAAAAAAAATCTGTGCAAACATCATCACACAAGAACTTTTAAAAAAGATTGTTTTCAGCTTTTGTGACACATTGGCTAAGCTCAGTTCTAGTCGTAGACTGTCTCAAGTGTGTGTGTGTGTATATGTGTGTGTGTGCATGAGTTGGTTGGTGTGTAAATAACTGTGCTTATACTATAGCTGTAGTATCATCAGTGTAGAACAGGATGAGTTATTTGAGGGCTTATCATTTCAGAGTAGTGAGGGCATATGTTTGTTGGGGAAGGCTTGTGTGTGTGTGTGTGTGTGTGTGTGTGTGTGAGCGAGAGAGAGCGAGAGAGAGGGGGCATGTGGAGTCTGCACATGCAGCTGTTGTCATCTTAGAGGGGTGAGAGCATACTTTCCTGTTGGGACAGGCGAGTGTGTGTGTTCCCTGCTTATGTGTGTGAGCGGAGGGAGAGTGTGAGCAGGGCCTAGTTAGGGAAGCATGAAACAGAGTAAACTGGCTGTTAAATCCAACATCTCTCTCTCTCTCACTCTCTCCCATCATGACTAGTCATGGCTAAGGAATTCAGCTCTTACCGCCCTCTACCAAAACACACATATACACACTACCCCTTTTCCCAAGACACACACACACACACATTTTTCCACAAGTACACTTGCTTGCATTTTGAGTGTAAAAGTACACTCATACTGCTATATTGCAAACACAGACACATACCGACAAACACAGACAAACACTAACACATTGTGCTGTTTGTAATTGCCACACAAACACACACAACTCACACTTCCCACACATCCTCAGCTATTCATCCTGGGTATTTGCCTTCTATAATGCGTCTGTTTTAAAATTTGTCGCTGGTTGATTTCTAATCTTTTCTCTCTGTCTGTCTGTCTGCCTCTCTGGTCACTACCCCAGGACTATGCGGACACAGAGATGCTGCTGTCGCGGGCCAATGTGGACCAGGCGGCGCTGCTGTCGTATGCACGCGAGGCGGCCGACTTCTCCACCAACCACCAGCTGCCCACGCTGGACTTCGCCATCAACCACTATGGCCAACCTGATGTGGCCATGTTCGACTTTACCTGCATGTACGCCTCGGAGAACGCAGCGCTAGTGCGTCAGCGTAATGGGCATCAGCTGCTGGTGGCCCTTGTCGGAGACAGCTTGCTGGAGGTGAGGGCCTTGGATGGTGTTGTCGGGTCAGGGATCAGTTAATCAATTAATCTATTAGTTTGGCAACTCTTTTAGTTATCGCTAAGCAGTGCATTTCATTTCTGGAGGAAACTTTATTTCTATTCTATTTTACATTTCTTGTGTTTCTGTTTATGACTGTCATCTAAATGTATTTGGTGTATGTACTAAACAAGACATTTGAGGACATTCTTGGACTTTAAGAAGAAACTCACTGAAATCTTTATCATCTTAACTCATACTAGCCAAGTACAGGTAATAATTTATCGATTTCTCCACTATGAAACTCAATTCAGTTGGAAAAGAGCAGACTGTTGCATGAACCTATATTCACTCTCCCTACCTCCCTGCCAGTTGCCAGGTTGAGAGTAAGATGAGCTTATTGCCAGTGGATTCAACTCAGCCTATATGAACTGAAAAGAGTTAAATGCTTACTGGCTGCCAAAGCTGCCAGAGACTCACTATTGGAGATGAGAAGGGCTTATCAGGTGGATTGGATCTGTGATAATATGGTCTGCGTAAGAGATGTGATGTGTGATGCCGAGCATGCTGTAGAGCGTGATGTGTGGCTCTGCTTATAGTGTGGTATGCTGTTGATGCTGACCATTTGGTGTATGTGTGTGTGTGTCTGTGTGTGTGTCCACAGCCCTTCTGGCCAATGGGCACTGGTATTGCTCGAGGGTTTCTGGCGGCCATGGATTCAGCCTGGATGGTACGCAGCTGGGCACAGGGCAAGACCCCCTTGGAGGTTCTCGCAGAGAGGTAAGGTCATCAGAGGTCATAAGGTCAACAAGACAGGTTCTCAGCACCTACTGGGTGAGAGCCTTGAAGTTTCAGTGTTTGAAGTTTGTCATGTACTCACAAATAAGCATTTATCAATAATGACATTTCTTATACTTAGTAGCCTTTTCAACTTAACTTAACAAGTTAAACAATTAAAAAGATTTATGTTCTAGAAATTTTCCATGAGCAACAAATAACATCCTATGCAGCTAGCTGATCTTACCAAACATGAAAAGACTCCACACATCTCTCTCAACACCAGCCACTTGTGGCCCTTTGTATAACCTGAGTAAATGGCAGTGACAATTCTAAGGCTTTATTTCATGAGTCACACTCTGGCATTTAGTAAAGGCTGTGATTAGAGTCTGAGTGGTGCTCCCATCAGACCTCAGTGAGAAGAACTATCGTTCTCTTATTTCCATCTGTGTTATAAAGCCAAGGAAAAGAATAGAATGAGAGAACACTATGGTGTGACCTGTCATGCTTTCTTAGACCTAGAGCTATTGTTTATGCCTTATTAGTGTGCGTGTGTGAGACTGTGAGAGAGAGATGCTATAGATGGATGGATGGTGTCATATGTATGTGAATGTTTGCATTAGTGTGGGTATAATGTTAGGTGAAGGTGTGCTTGTATGCGTATGCATGTGTGCGTTTTGTTTGTGTGTGTGTGTGTGTCAGGTTCCATTAATGTTAAAATATGTTAGTGAGAGAAGCATGTGTGTGTGTCTGATTGCATGAGTGCCTGATGAATACGCTAGTTAAAGAGTGTGTGTATGTGTGTCTCCATTAGTGATTGCTTTAGTGAGAGAAGTGTGTATACCTGGCTGCATTAGTGCATGGTAAATGCACCAGCGAGAATGTCATCAGTCAATGTGTGTGTGTGCGTGTGTGTGTATGTGTGTGTGTCCATTAGTTTCTTTTGAATACATTAGTGAGAGTATTATCATTAGAGGAGAAAGTGCAGAGATCCTCTTGAGCCCATCTGCTGCTAACGCTTCTGGGAACAGAGTTACTCCACTGGCCTTAACACAGCCAGACATCCGCAGGCAGGACACACTGCTGACCATGCACTGAATAGACCTAATTTCCCTGGTCACCTCTCCATATCTCTCTCTCTCTCTCTCTCTCTTTCTTTCTCTCTTTCTCTGTCTCCTCCCTCTCTCTCTTTCTCTCTTTGAATACATCTCTCCATCTTTTCTCTATTTGTCTCACATTACTCTCCGTTTCCTTTTCTCCCACCTTTCTCTGTTTTCCTCTCCTCCGTCTCTCGTTTTCTATCTCTCTCTTCAGGGAGAGTATCTATCGGCTCCTCCCTCAGACCACGCCTGAGAATGTGAGCAAGAACTTCAGCCAGTACAGTGTTGACCCTACCACCCGCTACCCCAACATCAGCCTTCACCTCATGCGCCCCAACCAGGTGTGTAGTTGTAACACACACACACACACACACACACGTAATGCACAGAAACAGGAGGATCTAGACATGCACATTTGTTAACAATAATCTGTACATACCTTTCCTTTCTTGTTATTCACACACAACCACATGTGTGCACAGATTCATTAAAAACCATTAGTATATACTGACATACTTCATATGAAATCATAAACTGAATATGTCTCAAGTCGTGAGTATGTTCAGTCATGTCAGCATGACTGATAAATGAAACGCTGCATGAGAAATCTAAACATTTACAGAGTTCATGTCAGACTACTGAAGCACAATAAATGTTCCTTTGGCACGTCTGGCATGTGCTCAGGTGCGGCATCTCATCGACACCGGCGAATCCAAGGAAACGCTCCGCATCGACATGGAGAACGTTGTCAACGCCTCCACGCCCAAACTCAGCCGCAACGGTAAGACCCAAACACCCTCTGCTTCCCACCTACCACACACACACATCCACACATACACAAACAGTGCACACACGTACACATGCACACACACACAGATGATATGATTTAAAGTCTCAGCCCATAACTGGATAATGTTAACAAACAGCATCATGACACAGATACACAACATTAGCCCCACATGTGTGTGTTTATATTTGTGCTGTACGTGGAGTGAAACTTAATGTACTGATTCTTATCCTAGAGCTGAGACTGTTTGAACAGCAGTTGCAAGGTAACTGGAAAGCGTGTGTGGTGTATGTGTGTGTGTGTGCGTGCGGGTGCGTGTGCATGACGCCTAATACAAGGGCCATTCTGGCCTCCTGTCTGCTGCAAGGCATCTATTCATTGGTCAGACCGACCGGAGACTCATGGGAATGGGGTTACGCAGTTCATCTGCTTTGCTTTGTTTTGTTTTGTTTTGTTTTATTTTGTTTTGTTTTGTTTATGTATTTGTTCATCCATTTACTGCTGCTCTTTGAATGGGATACTCCTTATTTGCTGTTGCATACATCTGACTGTGTGTGTTTACTAACTGGATTAAAACAACCACACACACGTTCACAGTCAGGAATGTTTTACAAGTGAAGAATAAAACATTTCTAACGGAATCATGCTGATCATCTGTCAAACATCTCTTAACCATCAAAGCCATCATCACATCTCAGGATGTGTGGATGTGGATGAATGGGTGTATGTGTGTTTGAGCGAGAGTGACGTGTGTGTGAGTAAATGAGTGAGACAGAGAGAGAGAGAGAGAGAGACTGACTGTTTGACTGGATGGTGTGTGTGTGTGTGTGTGTGTGTGTGCGTGCGCGCACAGGCTGCATTGTGCCATTGTCCTCCTCAAAACCGGATTGTATTTTAAAGGTCCACTAACGCCACTCTTGACTGATGGAGTTGTTGATTCTGTGCTTGACGGCCCCCTCTCCTCCTCTCTCTCTGATCCAGAATCAGTGGCGCGCTCCAGCAAGCTGCTCAACTGGTGCCAGCGGCAGACGGAGGGCTACCGGGGCGTGGCAGTCAGTGACCTCACCACCTCCTGGAAGAGCGGCCTGGCCCTCTGTGCCCTCATACACCGTTACCGACCAGACCTCATGTGAGTCTGCTACACTTGATCTTTCTTTCTTTCTGTGTTGTTTTTGTTTTTGTTTCTTTCTGTGTGTCTTCACCAGTGTGTATTTAAACAAGAGTGAGAATGAACAGATGGAAGAGGAAAATGGGGAGGAGTGAAGAAAGGGAGGAGTGGAAGAAGAGTAAACTACGCTAGATCTGTCAGGAACTGACATTGGAGCCCACTCTCGTTATTTATGAGTGTGTGTGTGTCCGTGCGTGCGTGAAGGTTGTTATTTATTTGGCTACACCACATCACCACATTACATCACCACAAATGAGAGCACTCAGGGTGAAAGGTCATCTGCTGCTCTGTCATGTTCGACCTGCCCAGTCACACAAACACACACACACACATACACACACACACACACCATTTATACACACCATGGCATGTCTTCTTATTCATGTATGCAAGCCACATACCTAGGATTAAATAATCTAATGAATGAACCCAAACATACACTTTGTGTGAAGACCAGAGCATGACATGTTTGTTTGCAGCAATCTAACACTGATGGCTGTTTAAGGATGGGTTAGACTTTGAACAGCGTTAGTGTTAATCTGGCTGTGGCTCCCAGAGGGCCTACATAGTGTTTGCCTTTAGCCATTAGGCTTGCATTAGCTTTGCAGATGTTACTGTCTGTGCCAGTTGTTAGTGCAGCTACTTCTGATGGTGGTGGAGTGGTGGTGATGATGGTTGTTTTATTGCCATGATCGCTGTTTGTGCCATTAAAGTTGGCCTTCAGAAAGGCAGCTGTGATGAACTGAATAGCTAGTCTTTGGGTTAGCTATGATGATTTGGGTGATTACCCTTCAAGTGGTTATCCTTTAGCAGTGTAGCTTGGGCTCTGTGGTCTCATTTAAAGCAGGAGTAATCATCACTAGGATGATGCTGTGTGAATGGAGTGCACTGCGTGACCTTCAACTGTGAGGGGTTATGGGCTTCTCTCCTGCCCTGTTTGCTTTTATTGCTCCCGCGCCTGCAAAGCGTGGTCTTCAGCCTCATGAAATGGAGGGGGGGTGGGGGGTGGGGGGAGGCTTGGTATGTAGGCTATAGTACAGACAGCAGACTCTTCTCATTTTCCTGTTTTTATACCTGATCTCGTTAGCTTTGGTCTGCATGAATATCTAGGAGGAAAAAAAAATCAAGATGCAAAAGATACTATTGTTTCTGTGTGTCTGTGTGTTTGTTTTTGTTTTATTTAATCTAGAACACGGATGTGGACAGTGTTGGGTCATATTTCAATCATGTGCTCTTCTTGTATTGTTCCATACATATGAACACTAGGGTAAAACTAGGGTGGTAAAACAAAACAAAAAAAATATATAGAGAGAATGCAGCTTGTGGGTTGGTTTTCATAGGCCTATGACTCTAATGGTGTGTGTGTGTGTGTGTGTGTGTGTGTGTGTGTGTGTGTGTGTGTGTGTGTGTGTGTGTGTGTGTGTGTGTGTGTGCGTGCGTGCGCGTGCGTGCGTGTGCCAGTGACTTTGACTCCCTGGATGAGCGGGATGTAGCAAAGAACAACCAGTTGGCGTTCGATGTGGCGGAGCGGGATTTTGGCATCTCGCCCATCATGACCGGGAAGGAGATGTCGGTGGTGGCCGAGCCTGACAAGCTGTCCATGGTTATGTACCTCAGCCAGTTTTATGAGATGTTCAAGGACACCCTGCCACCTAGTGGTAAGATTAATACACTCCCCCTTCCTTTGATGTCAGGTCAGCCACCCGGAAGCTCCACGTGTAGGACTGAATGAAATTTTGAAATCATTTTTGAGTCACTAAATCCCTAATCATATTGTAGAATGACTGACTGAATATAGAGAGTTGTTATTATTCCTTTCAGTATGTTTACATGCACTAAGAGAAATTAAAAATATTTCCTTAGTCCACCTAAAAACATGTTAGTCCGAATGCAGTCGAACCAAACAGGACTACTCATAGTCCGATTAATACACCCAGATTACAATTGAAAGTTGAATAACTTGTACATGTAATCACAATCTCTGATTCCCTCTCATTCCCTCTCTCCCTCTCCTCAGACAACCATAACCTGAGTCCTGAGGAGAGAGCTACTGCCATCTCAAACACCCAGAAGTCTCATCCCATCTCCTTCCTCAAGCTCCACCTGGGCTTCAACTCCAGGAAGCGCACCCCCAAGGTACTCCAACCACCATCCCACACACACCCATATTATACTCGCAAGCCAATTCTACAAGCTAATTCTAAATGGGAGCTTGGATATATCTATAGTTTATTGGGCACTTCAGTGAATATTACTACTATATAGTTGGAGTTGATATAGTTGTTGATACTTATTTCTTTATTTCTTTCAGGACAAAAAGGATGAAGACAGTTTGAGCAAGAAGCTTAAGACTGGTCAGTCTGAAGAGGTAAGGGTCAGGGTCAGGGGTCAAGTGTCAAGCGATGACTCAAGATGTCAGTCAAAAAGTGCCTTCAGATAACTGGCTATTGTTTTGTCTCTTGAGATAACATTATCTAGCTTGACAGGCTTTCCTTTATAACCTTTTAAGACAGGTTTTGTCTTTTGAATGGATATTTGGATGTTTCTTTGCATATGTTTAACTGGAAGTGTCGCTCACTTTGATGACTTCTTCATGCTCAAGGATCTTCAGCGAGGTTACAATGACGAGCGGTCGTCTGTCACGACAGCTCAGACGGAAGGTGGAACGGAACGGAAGGTGGATGCTGCGTCAGCGGCGAATTACAACAAAATCAAGTCCATCCAGACGCAGCTGCAGGCCAAGTTTGTGGACACGGCCCCCAATCCAGCGCCCCCTACTGGCCTCAGGAGACAGGTATGCCATGAAAAAAAGCACAGACAGACAGCCCTGCAAAAGCTTGTCAGAGGATTGATGGTAGGGTGTAGGGATAATGTTCTCATTGTTCTTGAGTTTAGAACCTATGAAGTCTGAGGTATGACAAACCTTGTTTCCATGGTCATAAATTCTTAACAGTGTCAGCAGGGACTTAAAACCTCTTGAAAGCGTGTGCTGGACTTCCTTCCTGGATTATGGAATGCTATTTGTTTTGGAGAGGCATGCTTTTGACTGGTTCTTCCTCTTGACGACATACACAGTGTTTTGTTTCATCTTCACCAACAACACAGTCAGTCCTACAATGCCAATGCATGTAGAATAGACTGGCAACACACACACACACACACACACAAATAATATTAATAAAGGCAAATAATACCAACAGGGTCAGTTGTAGATACATCTTAGGTTCATTGCAATTGAAAACTACTTCAAAAACATCTTGGAGTGATCCCATATGTTTTAGTTGTAATGAACACTGAAAGGTTGACTGAAGACGCTAAAAATTGTCTATGTGTTAGAGAGAACAGGCTATATTCAGTTGTCTGTGGTGTGTATGGACATCTTTAAAGCACTTGTGTTCTGGGTCTCACTTTGCTGTTGTTGTTGACAGACCCCGTCTTATCAGTTTCAGTGCAGTCCCCACTTCACTCAAGTCCTTACAACATGTACTATAAGTTGTGTTTGTGTGTGTGTGTGTGTGTGTGTGTGTGTGTACCTGTCATACAGCTAAGTGCACTGTATGAATTGGTATGAGTTGTATTTCATAGGGGGGGCTTCCTTGATGGTCATTTAAAGCAAGGCAGTCAGTTGCGTTTTACCAGACATCTGTCTGAGGGAGGTGATGGCATGACTCCCAGAGAATGCAGCGCAAATCCTGAAAATAAAAGATTCCCCCGTTCCCTATACTGCAACTGCGTTGGTTGAAGGCATCTGCTGTATGAATGCCTGTCAGATGGAACCAGGCCAGTGGAAGGGAGAATATGTGAATTGGAGTAGACAGCAGAATCTAGATTGGGATGGGCCCTAGAAGATAGGGCAAGTGGAGCTAACAGCTGATGTTGGTGGAGGGTGTGTGTGTGTGTGTGTGTGTGTATTCGGGGAGTGCAGCTCTCCATGGGGCTGGTGGATGGATGATGGATTATTTTTGGATGAACCCGCAGCTGTTTTTAGAGTATGTGTGAGAGTGCATGTGAGAGGGAGGCAGGAGTATGTATGTGTGTGTGTGTGTGTGTGTGCGCGCGTGCGTCTGTGTGTGTTTGTGTTTGGTATTTTATGTGTTTATGTATATGTGTCCATGTGGTGATGATCTGTGTGTGTGTGTTCATAAAAATTGGGTATTTAGCCTGAGTAGCCATCGCTGAGGATTTAACAGCTGTTTATGCGCGACTAACTCTGTCAAAGTCATATTACTGCCCCATATGCTTAGTGCGTTTAGGATGACTGCCAGAACTTTTTGCCGTGTGTGTGTGGCCTACTTTATAATAGATTTTGCAGGGATAACCCAGGGAGTCAGCATGTCTTTGGTACCCCATGCATGACCATGGCTTTGATGTTGATGCAGTGTTGCATAGTTTTTGTTTCTGTTCAATTCTGTTCTGTTTGCAAACATGCACTATTAACTCCACATCTGACCCCAAAATACTCTTCCTTTGCTTTATCTTGTGCATGACTCATTAGTGTAAGAGGGAAATCTATATTCCATTATAGATTTTCTACCTGGTTGATGCATGCTGTTGTATTTTCATTTAAAATATTCTTTGCATGTTGTTTTTCCTCATTTTTTTGTTGTTGTTGTGTTTCTCTTCTGTCCCTCCCCTCCCCTCCCCTTCCCTCTCTCTCTTCTCCCAACATCATGCATGCTGATGTGTGGCTGTGGCTGGCTGTCCTGTGGCCTCTTATTGGCCACCATGCCTGTCAATCCTGGTTGTGGCACTTATAGGGGGACTCGTTGCCCAATCTGGACGTCTTGCTGTCCCCCTCCCCACCTCCCTCTCCTCCCCCGAAAGAGCCGGGTCGCATAGCCCCCATCCCTGCATGGAGACAGGTAATGAGTGAACCCCACAACCTCCCTTCCCCATGACCTTCACTAACCACCACTGCTCTTCTGCTCCACAGGACCCCCACTTTTCGTCCTAGTCAAAAGGGATCTAGATGTTTTAGGTGTATGTTTTTTTAGGTGCATTGTCTTGTGTGACAGAGTACTTTCCTATGCAATCGTTGTTTAGAGTAGAGTTCATTATTAGTGCAATCACACAGAGTAGAGTTAATTATTAATGCAATCACATAGAGAAGAGTTAGTTATTAGTGCATATCAGCACTTTTACTTTTGTCGTATTCTATTGTGCATTTAAGTTGAAAGCTGCCTTTGTGGAATTACAGCATGTGTTTATGCAAAAGGTCAGAAAGGATGTTGAGGTGAGTGAGTGAGTGAGCGAGGTGAGTGAGTGAGTGAGTGAGTGAGTGAGCGAGGTGAGTGAGTGAGTGAGCGAGGTGAGTGAGTGAGAGAGAGAGAGAGTGTTTGTATAATAGAGGGTGAATGCATTCAGGCAGTGGTTGGCATGACTTACTCTTATCACCCCTGTCCTCCCCAGAGGCGTACCCAGCTCCAGGAGCAGATGAGTTTCCGCTATAAGGAGAGAGTCAAGTGTCAGACTCTTCCTAATAGAGGGGAGCAGGTATGCCCACTGGCCCACCCACGGGCCCACCCACCCCACGGGTGGCCTGCCAGTGCCCGCACCCAACCCCATGTGACCTTGCTAAACCCTAGGCCTAGATCCACACTAAGCCTGACTACTGACTAGCACGATCTTATCGCTGCTCTTGGTCGGATCTCTTTGGCTCAGAACCAGAACCAGCCCAGATTCTGTGCTGGTATGGGTGACCAGGAGACCCACACTGACCCCACGCTAAATCCAGTGTCCCTACACCCCAACTATTTGGTCCCAAGTCTGTGTGCTAGCTTTATGCCAACCTCACAGCAGCTCCAGGCCTCTGCTATCCTGCCAGGATAATGCCAAACTCCATGCTATTTCCAATCTGCCTTGTGACATGTTAATATCAGCCTTCTCATGTTTTGCCATTTGAAGGCACACAGCCCTCTCTTTCTTGACAGCTCGTGGAAACATTTACATCTTTCCATCAAGTAAGGTTAGCTGGGCTCCTATCTGTGAATTTAGGGCACAGATCACCGCCAGGGCATAATAGCTCTTTAGCATCCATCTTTAGTGTGTTCAGGAGAAATAGGGTCAAATATGTGCTTCAGTTCAAATGAATAATTATGTACAACTCTTCAAACAGATGCAAACAAATGTGGCTCTTTTGTGTTTTGTTATCCTCTGCTTTGTGGAGATTAGAAAATCTCCTAGATGAAACACTGGTTAGAGGTCCACAGAAAATAAACTTCACCACACATTTATATTCTTGAACACGAGTTGTGGTCGGAACGCCAAAGCTCTACACAAAAGGCTGATGCATAGACTACATCTCTCTTCTTTGTCCAGCGCAGTTGGTCAGAGTTCATTGTGCTCATATTCCTGTCCCCGTTACCACTAGAAAAGCAGTGCAGTGTTTATTTTTCCTGCGGGGGGAGCAGGGCAGGCTGTAGGTTGACTTCTACTCTCCATGTTTAGTTTGTGGAACTACCAGAACCTCCAGAATCTCCCTTCAGTTCTTAATGCATGACAACCCCTCACCCCGACCTCCCTTGCTTCATGTTTGGTTGTTTAGATCTTGTCTGTGTAGCATAGCCACAGCTGTTAGTATGTCTTGCTTTCAGGACACAACTCCCTGGGTGGGCTTCGTGTTTATGTCCTAGAGGAGATGTATGTGCTAGCTTTGGCCTTTGTTGAGCAGTAAGCGTTAGCGTCGGTGTAAGCGTTTAGTCTAGCCTTGTGGGAAACATGATCCTTGCTGTAGCGGTCAGCTCCCTCTGTAGCAGACTAGTTAGAGAGGCCTTTGAGTTCATAGTATGGCAGCTGATCTGTTGGAGCAATGTAAGATGTTCATGATGCTGTGAAAGTGTGTATATGTCTGTGTGTGTATGTGTAGAGGAAAAGGCAGCATAAATATATGTGTGTGTGTGTGTGTGGAGAGTAAATCATTGTGTGTGTGTGTGTGTGTGTGTGTCCTCTCGTGTCTCTGAAGGCCAGAAGCGGTGAAGTCTTAAGAAGCTGCCCCAAGAAAATTATTAAGCTCCCCTCTTCTTCCTCCTCCATTTCATCTTCCTCATCTCTGCTCTCTCTGCACACACAGGTGATGCTCTGTGCCAAACACACACACATACACGCACAAATCAAACACACACACACACACACACACACACACACACACACACACACACACACACACACACACACTCTCACACGTTCTCTTTGGGTCTCTTCCTTACCTCCTTCACACACTTGCAACCATGAAGGATAAGATGCTCTTTACTCTCTCAGTACAGACCAGAGTAAAATGCCATCCATTTTAAAGGATTTCTCTATCATTTTTTTGTTTGTTTGTTTTATTTGTTTTTTTTCTCATTGCTTTTCTCCATCACTCATGTCTACTATAAACTAACCATTTGTTCTAACTCTTCGGTTTCATGCTTATGAACTCATACTGTCCCTAGATCCTCTGGTTTCGATACCAAAGATACACAAAGTCATTGTTCAGTAAGCTAACAGTGTAGAGCACAACACACAAGCACAGATCTGCATGTTTGGTTTGTTGTTGAGTGTGGATGGACACAGACTTGAAGCGGGATTAAACTGCCCTCTACTGGCAGGAGTGAGGATGACAGCGAGTGGAGGGGAGTCGTGTGCTGTGGCAATGATATCTATGTTGTCATGTTGTTTCTGCTTGTCACTGCCACACATGGTAATGGTGTAAGTTGATTCTCAGTTTGTACCGGAGTGGATGGATTCACAGACCTTCAATAACTGGGATTGTTAGGCGAGACAAAGGTCCTGCTTTCCATGTAGATCTGATAGGGCCATCGGGCTCTTGTGTATCTATAAGAACTGCCTTTGCTGAGCAGTAAGCGTTAGCATCAGTGTAAGCGTTTAGTCCAGCCTGGTGGGAAACATGATCTTTACTGTAGTGGGCAGCTCTCTCTGTAGCAGACTAGTTAGAGAGGCCTTTGAGTTCATAGTATGGCAGCTGATCTGCTGGAGCAATGTAAGATGTTCATGATGCTGTGAAACTGTGTGTGTGTAGGCGAAGAGAGAGCATAAATCACTGTGTGTGTGTGTGTGTGTGGAGAGGGTAAATCATTGTGTGTGTGTCCTCTCGTGTCTCTGAAGGCCAGAAGCGGTGAAGTCTTAAGAAGCTGCCCCAAGAAAATTATTAAGCTCCCCTCTTCTTCCTCCTCCATTTCATCTTCCTCATCTCTGCTCTCTCTGCACACACAGGTGATGCTCTGTGCCAAAGCACACACACATACACGCACACACATAGATCCCTTCTCTCCAGATTTTGTCCTTACCTCCTTCACACAAATGCACACATGGAGAAAACAATAGCATTCTATGCAATGCCATCCTTTTTAAAGGATTTCTCTGTCTTTTTTTATTTTGTTTTGTTTATTTTGATCATTGCTTCTCTCTTTCACTCGTGTCTACTCGTGTACTATGAATTAAAAAGGCAACACAAAGTCACTCTTCAACAAGTCAAATGTATAAAGCACGACACACAAGAACAGATCTGCATGTTTGGTTGGTTATTGAGTGTGGATGGACACAGACATACTGTGGGATTATACTGCCTTCTACTGGCTGGAGTGAGAATAAACAGAAGGAACGGCAGTGATGTGCTGTAGAAATGGAGTCCATGTTGTTATGTTGTTTTGGCTCGTCACTGCCACACTTGCTAATCGTGTAAGTTGTTTCTCCGTTTCTACCAGAGTGGATGCATTCACAGACCTTCAATAACTGGGATTGTAAGACGAGACAAAAGTCCTGCTTGGATGGACAAAGAGTAGATTTGGGCTTTGTTTCACGGGAGCCTCATCAGCAGATGTCTGTAGGCTACATAGCTGGGCATGCATGTACTGTGTCTTATCATGTAGATCTGATTGGGGCATTGGGCTCTTGTGTATCTACAAGATCTGTGTATGTCTGATTTTTGGGTGTGTCCTCAGCAAAGAGGAGACGATGAAGAGTCGACGGAACTGGAGGATGAGGACCAATATTTCCTTCCTCTCGTGCTCAGGGTAATAGAGTGTGTGCATGACCTGGGGAACCATGTATGTTAGTGACTACTGACCACACAAGTGTGCGTGTATGTTTTATTTTGTGTGTGAAGAACACTTAACCCCTTAGACTTTAAGTGGCTACTTAATCCCAGATATGTGACCACAGGATAACAAGGCTTGGTTTGGTTTTCTAATATTCCTGTCTGGTGTGTTATGCTCATGAGTGGTGTAACAGTAACAGATGTGAGTGTGGTACTGTAAGGAATATTCAATTCAATTCAGTTCAGTTTTATTTATACAGCACCTTTTACAATAGTATTGTCTTGTGGCGCTTCACAGAAGGAGCACCCAAGAGCAACAGGGGCGAGGAAAAACTCCCTTATGTTCAGTTAATCTAGGAAGAAACCTTGGGCAGATCCACGACTCAAGGGGCTAACCCAACTGCCAGGGGTCATGGAGAAAAATTACAATCAGTAGTAACCATGACATAAGTTGCCTATGGTTTTAGCTAAGGTTCATAATAGTTCATAATAGAGTATTATCCCACTTTTACATTACATGGTAGTCAGTCTATAGGTGGTTATCAGGAATTATGGCTGGACAATGTAGCAGCGGCCAGGCATAGTGACAAACTTAAAGGAATGAGATGGGTCATGGGGGTAACAGTAAGGGTCCATTTGACAGTGCCATTGTGAGGGGGGGTTAATCACAAAGCCTCAGGAAGGGGAGTCGGGCCCAGCATTGGCGTCCAGGAAGGACCTATATGTGTATATATATATATATATATATATATATATATATATATATATATATATATATATATTGAGAGAGAGAGAGAGAGAGAGAGTTGTACGGCATGACAAATAAAGGTTGTGTGGCGGCACTAGGCTATAGCAGCATAACTAAGGTATGATGCATGGTAACCCAGCACCACTGCAGGGATGGTCAGTGGCTGCCATGCCTCGCAAGTGGGGGCAACAGCAGAAGCAGTCCCTTCCAAAAGACCCAAGAACAGTAAAGAGGAAGGTTTTAAGTCTAGACTTAAAGGTATTGAGAGTGTCCGCCTGTCGAATGTGGGGGGGGGAGACTATTCCACAGGAGGGGTGCACGGTAACAGAACGCTCTTCCTCCTATCGTAGATTTTGATATTCTTGGGATTACAAGGAGACCAGCATTTTGGGATCTTAGGGTTCTAGGAGGGTGGTAAGGGACAAGTAAGTCTTTAATATATGTTGGTGCATCGCCCTTGAGGGCTTTGTAGGAATACTACAACAGTCTACATTGGACATGCAACAGAAGCAGTTTTTCATACAGCATAGACATTGTTTGTAAAAATTGTCTGGGAGGGTGCGCGTAGTGCTTGTTCATTGCACAGTTAATAGTTGCTAATTAAATGCTTTTGTTTGCCTTTTGTAGCCCACATGACTCTGTAGAGATGGATAGCTGTTATCACTGTTAGCCATAATGGTCATCACAAACATCAGACATTGCTCTGTTTTATGTGATGCACTATGCTTTGGTTATTATCCAGCTTGTGCTGCAAAATGTGTATATATATTAGCATGACATCTAACTAGCATGTCTCTCCTACTTGGTGTGTGATTGGTTTGTTTGACATTTGACATTGCCCTTGTGGGGGTGTTTGCGTCTGACCCCAGTTACTTACACCAGGTTACTTAGGCCAAGGCCGCAGTCTGCAGGTGTTCTCCATGCTGGATCTGTGGTTAACCGTGGCTGTTTGTGCAGGAGTCAGATGATGATGATGATGATGATGATGCGGTGAGGCTGGATGACCAGCAGGAGGCGCTCAAGGCCTTCAGCATCCAAGAGAGGGCTGACATTCTGTCCTCTCTCTTCAGTGACAGGCCCCTTCCCAAAAGCCCCCCCAAGGTGAGGGGTGGGGGTGGGGGTGCAGCCACAGCACTGTTCTGTGTAGCACTGTGCTGCTTACCAACCTTTTCACTATACTCTCTCTGATGCAAAGTTAAAACAGTAGCTGCTTATGTACATCTGACTGTTGTGTCCTCTGTAGATGAAGTGCATCAAAAATGTTTTTGACAACTAATGATTTTTGATAATGATAATGTCAAAGTTGTGTTGCAACTTATAGGGGCCCCTCAACAAAAGGTGGGCTTAAGCAAAGGAATTGCAGTTACAAACTGTACATATAGCATTCAGATGTGGAAGTAAAAATGTCTGTGGACCATGCAAATGCTATAGTTTGATCTGAACACATCCTGTTCAGCACAGCATCATTGATTTGCAAGCACACTTAGTCTTTCCATTTTTCTGCGTATTTTTTTGTTTCTGCGGTCCTCTCTTGAGATTTGCTTTCTCTCTCTCCGTCTCTGTCGAAGACGATGAAAAAACCTTCCCGCTTCTTTATCGAGCAGTGGATACGGACCCATGCGTTTGGGGAGGAGGATCCTCCTCCGAGCCCTCGAACCCCTCCACAGGTATCCCTTCCTCGCCACACCCCACCTTCCCCAACCATCAGGAAGGTGTGCCCAGTCCGTTTGTCCCGTTTGCTGTACCTGAGTGAAATGGGTGTTCACCTTAACAGAATGCGCAGAGGTGCATGATTGTGTGATTACTTATGCACGGAACAGTCAATAAACTTGTTTTGGAGTTGGATGCAAGACCAGTTGTGTGTTGTGTTGCCAGGAAGGCTTTCTCTACAGAAAGCATTGATGGAGATGTCTTGTCTAACAAAAAGAGTTGTGAGGCATGTACTTGTGTTGTCTCCCTCACTGATTCAGTCAAGTGTTGGTTGGAGCACTAACACAAAGCTCTGACTCTGGGCGTTTAACTCGGGAGTCTTGCCTGGCACAAGCACTGAACCTCTTACCCATGGTGCCATTCTGTGCAGGAGAGGGAGGTGCTGCGGTCCGACGACCAGCTCCCCCTCCACATCCCCAGCATCCATGAGAGGGCCGAGCGATTGGCCGCTCGCTTCAAAGACTCGCCTCCAAAGCCCAAGGTGACAACCTCCCCTCCACCCAGCCAATGCCCACTTAGTGTTTCTATACAGGGAGAATGTCTTTCCTTCTCAATGGGGCATCCACAGTATTCAATGGGATCAGTCTGTGCTGTATCATGTTTGGAAATCATATGTTTACTAGTACAAGTGAAATCTATATGGCTTTTATTATTCTTTTTAATTATTGCCTCTTCCTCCATTGGTGTACGTGTGTGCGCGTGCGTTTGTGTGGGTATGTGCGTTTGTGTGTGCAAAGACGAGGAAGGTTTCTCGATTGTTTACTGAGCAGTGGTATCGGTCACGTGAACAGAGAGCGGACAAGCCCCTCCCCTCACCTTCTTCCCGCCGCCAGGTAGCAGCTGCACCTTGGCTTGGCATGCAACATGGTGTGTGTGTGTGTGTGTGTGTGTGTGCGTGCATGTGCAGGTGCATTTGCATATGTGTAGGAGCATGTGTATTACACTCAGAAACTGCTAAATGTCATGTCTTTTCTTGTTCTTACCCTAAACCACTGTGACTGCAGCTCAGTCACTCTCGCTCTTTGGTAGAGAGGAAGACAAGTTGATGCGTCCTAGAATAACTGACTTCCTAATGACATTTGCATTGCAAAACAAGAGGCATGCATACAGTTTACTTTAGGTCTGTTTACCCAGTCTCAGTGGAGCTGCCTGAAAAACTCACAGCACAGATTACTATGCTCTGGCATTGCAGCAATATGACCTATTTTCTGAGTGGAACTGTTGAAATCCAAAAACTAAAACTCAGTCAGGTCCGACCCTGAGGAACAGGCATCTTTGTTATTTATCTTTTGCTCTGTTGGACCGCTGGGGGGTGGGTTGTGTGTGTGTGTGTGTGTGTGTGTGTGTGTGTGTGTGTGTGTTTGTGTGAAGGTTTTCACTCCTCACTGGTGTGTCTGATGGTCTTCATGTGACCACAGTGCCGTTGTGACCAACATTTATTTACACATTCTACACAATCTACACATTCAAAACAAGCCACTGAGACCAATATTTGAAACACCAAAACACTCAGCCAGAGTAGTATAGAAGGTCTTTACAATGGGATATCTGTGTCTGCCAAAGGGGTTTGGGGTGGTGTTTGTAAGTCATATGTTATGCTCAAGACCCTGAGGCAAGCACATTATAATAAATGTGATTAATGTGGTGGGTGTTCTCATTGAGTGTGTGTGTGTAAATAATGGTGTGTATGTGTGTGTGTTTGGCTTCGAATGCAGCCTCTGGGTGTTGGCTTGTCAGTTAGTCTGCTGCATGTGATCTGATGTTTCTGGTGTTTTAGGACGTGGCTGGGAATGTTGATTGAATAGAAGTTGTTGTGATGGCCATGACACATTGTGTTTGTCTTAATCCACTGTCTACAGTGTTGTCCCACACACACACACACACACACACACACACACACATAGCCAATTGACCAATCATGCTGACCAATCATGCAGATCTCCTTGTTGTTGCTGCCTCAGTCACAGGCCACTCTTACTTCACTGCTGTAACCCAATCAAGGTTTGGTTAGACAACACACACACATGCACCTCATTCAGCTGTGCTTACTAAGTTTCATCATCTCACTGACAACCTTGTAGGATGCCACCATTTAGTTTTTTTTCCAATTCTAATGGTTTGTGTAGAATTATCTCTCTTCTCTCTTTGTCTGTTTCTTCAGTGTCATTTCCTCTTACTTGTTCTTTCTCACCTTTGCCCCATGCATCACCACTAGCACTATGTAAAGATGTACACAGGGGGTGTGAGCTCATTGGCTGAGCAGATAGCCAATCAGCTTCAGGTTCCCGATGACCCAGGCCTCCCTATTGAAAAGAGGGATTTGGTAAGGAGCGGTGTCGTTGTAGTGTAGCACACGTGTTTGATCACAGTCACTGTCTGTAGTGGACAGCATGTAACCCTATCTGAATTCAGAAGTCTGTTTTCCCCTAACCCCCTTTTATATGTAATAACACAATTGTAGGTAATACATATGTAATAATGATTAGTATGCCTTGGCCTGTGCTGGGGTATGTGGTTTATGTTGTAGTTCTGTGTTGTGTTGATTAATCAGCAAACCTCCTACTCTTACCCAGAATTACAGTAACATTTTGATCTTTTCTTGAACTTTTCTAATTAAAGAACTCGTGGTGCACCACTAAAATATTTGTTACCAGGGAACACCCTGGGGTGTTGTCAATCCTGAGTTGTATGTCTAACCTGAGCATCAAACCTGACCTTAACTTTGAACTGTTCAGTTTGGATTTAAGACAACCCTACTGACCCTGTGGCCAGCACATTCACCTTGTGCACTTTGTTTTGTGCATCACTGGTCCCATCAAGTTGTGCAATTCTCACTTTTCCCAGGGTTCCTTGAGGAAAGAGTTCCCTCAGAACATCGGCGGCAGCGACGTGTGCTACTTCTGCCAGAGGCGCGTGTATGTGATGGAGCGTCTGAGTGCAGAGGGCAAGTTCTTCCACCGCAGCTGCTTCACCTGCGACTACTGTGGCACTACACTCCGCCTCTCCTCCTATGCATTTGATGTGGATAAGGGTATGACACTATAAATCCCAGAATGCATTAGTTCTATCCATGTAGGTTTTGTTAAAGGTGTAGTTGGTGATGCTGGAAGACATCGCATTTGTTTGTTTTCATTTTTAAATTTCCTAGCAGACGATTGATTGCAAATTAACAACAAATTGACAACAAATTAATATTTTGTTGTTTAGTACAACATAGTATTTGGATCAAGGACTAATTAAATCATAGCAGATGCTGCTAGGGCACAGTCAGAAAACTAATTGGAGAATGTAGAGCTAGTGGATTGTGACTAGATATTAATTGCAGTGTTTCCTGCAGAAAATTAGTTAGTAAAGGTGGTGAGGTGGATTGTGGGGTTGGGGTCGGAATCAGAGACTAGTGATTATCATCTATGGAAAGGTTATGTTGTGTAGTTACGATAGTATGATTGGAAGCACAAAAAAATTAATAGCCCATAATTTTTTTAAAAGTAACTTTTGAAATTACATACGCAGTACAAAATATTTTTCTTTTCTGGAGCAGTAGTCAAGGTGGGAAGATATTTGTTGTCAAATAAGGTGCTGGGGGAAACCCTGAATTGAAATGAAATGTTATAAAAAGTACTATGTGTGTTTACAAACTGCTCATCTTTGCTAACTGCACCTGTGATTCTACCTACCTTGGTAGTGTGCCCCTCTAGTATACATAGCCAAATTTGAACACTTTAAGAAATGAACAATAGTAAATCTATAGTAAATTTGCTATAGGTGACATTATAATGTCTAACTGAAAGTTATTAATGTGATATTGATAATCCATTATTAAAGGTAGTAGAATAACAGAACTATGAGTATGAGTCAGTGAGATCACAGAGCTATCATGCATTCCTGAAGTGCATAATTTGAATGGGTTTTGATGTGCATTTGATGGTGGGTTGGACTAAAGTGTATTGTCATGGGTTGTGTTTTGCTCTGAGTCCGTTGAGCTCCAGGCTGCGGTCATGACTGTGTCTTTGTGCAATGGGACAGAAGCATATTGTAGTGCAGCTCTGTCACTTTTATGTCCCCATCACAAGAACAGAGCTCTAGCACACCACACCAACATGCCAGAGGGGGGGAGAGAGAGAGATAGAGAGAGAGAGAGATAGAGAGAGAGAGAGAGAGAGAGAGAGAGAGAGAGAGAAATTGATGGAGACATGAACAAGGGGAGTTGGAAAAAAGAGAGTAAGAGCCATGGGAAAAGAAAAGGATGGAGGTGGGAAAGAGAGAGAGAGAGAGAGAGATTGGGAGGGTGGGTAAGAATTCAATACTTATATAACAGTCGTGTGACACACTGTGGACATTCTTTTCAGTCGGTCGCCAGACTGGGCTTCAGATGGTGGGCTATTCACGCTGTGTGTAGTTCTGACGGGTGGGTCAGTGTGTGCACCGTATGATCGTGTGTGTGTGTATATTTTTGCAGGGAAATTTTACTGCAAACCACATTACTGCTACCGAGCGTCAGGCCAGGGCCAGAAGAAGAGACCTGCACCTGCTCCAGTCTCCACCAAGGTAACACTGACAGCACTCTTACTGCATGCTTTAAACGCTACACATCTTATTTATCTTAGGTTTACACACACACACACACACACACACTGCTGATCATTATAGCTGCACGTTTAATAATTTATGAACAACTGGTAAATCTGTCAAAAATGTGTTTATGTGTACACAGTATGTTTGTCCTACACACATTCTACATTTAGAAAGCAAAGTTATTCTGATTTGCATGTAAACTTTCAAGTGGAAAAATACCTGGGTAGAGAGATGCACAGAATCTGTGTCTGTGTGTGTGCTTTTTGTGTATTAGGGATAGGTTTGTGTGTGTGTGTGTGTGTGTGTGTGTGTTGTACAGTAAATATGTGCACTAAGTGGCAGCTCTGCCTCCCCATCCCTCTTTGCAGGAGGCCCAAGCCGCTGCCCCAGTCACTGTGGACTCGAGTGGCCGCCCTCCGTCTGCATTGGCCCCTGTGGAGCGCCGGCCATCAGGTAGCCCTCTCTCGTCTCTCGGGGTGGTGCTGGGGCTGTGCCGCGGGGTGGGGGGCTCATTGCGCTCTCTGCGGCACGCCGCCACCGCCGCCTACCACCAGGTGGCGCCGCCGCTGCCCCTAGACCTATCCTTCCTCTGCACTTACTGTGCCTTCCTCTTCACCTATTACACCCTAAACCTGCTGCTCGAGCTCCTCCAGCATGGATGACCCTTGAACCCCACCCACCACCCTTCCTCAAACCTGACCCCACCCCTTCCCCCTCCCTTCTCTCAATTATGGGACTCTGCCCTCCCATCCCCAGCCGCACTTGTCCGCTTAGAGACATTTAAGCACCTATCCAACCCAACATATGGTTTTCTTCTTTTTCCTAAACTGATCATAGGTCTGTGTTTTGTAAACCCATATCCAGCATTGTTTCTTTCCTCCAGTAATTCTCCTCTTCAGATCCTGGACTTGAATGTGGACTGTATGGTGTGTGTTGTGTTATGGGTGGCTGCCTGTACACTGGTGCATCTTTGACGTGCCCCCCCATTTCCTCTGGCTTTGAAATTAGCAACAGCCAGGCAAAAAAAAACAGGAGCCCTTCTTTTTTTAGACCCTTTTCTCTTCCTGTGGTGAAGCATTCAAATGCTCTGTCCTTGATAACCACAGTTTTTTAGTGTTTCAACATGATTTTCATGGTGGATGAAACTGTGAACAGTCAAAGAAAGTCCTGTCAGTGATCTCTGTAATGTCACGCTAACCTCATTTAGTGCCCCCTAGTGGCAGTGGCTCTGTTTATTGCCTGACTGTGGTTTGGTGGTCAGTATGTGGTTTCTGATTTGCACTGTGTTTTTGCCTGTATGACCTTCTTTCACCCCTTTCACCCTTTTTAGTCTTTCTATTTAGTCTTTTTTTAATCTGCCTCTTGCCTGTAAACTTTCTGTCTTTTTAAAGTTTCCTGTTTCCACCCCCCTATTTTGACCTTTGACCTGTTTTGCACCTCTGTAGCTGAGTGCTTGTTCCATAGTGCCTGTTAGACTGCCTGTGTTTGTTAGATTACCCTGTATGAGTGCTTGTGATTGGTAGATTGCCCTGTAAGAGTGCCTGTGATTGGCAGACTCCTGTAAGCTTTACCTTTCCCCCCTCCTGTCAGAGCAGCTTGATCACCACAGTGCTTGAACTGGTGCTTGTGATTGGTTCTAAATTAGTTGCAACATCCTATCAGTAGCCTGCATTTCTTTACTTTATTCAGCCTGGGGTGGTGGCACTTTTTTCCTCTTTTCACTGCTTACTAACTCTGAAGAACTTTCTCAGATAACAGCAGGCTACGGAGCAGCTCTGGCCCTGTGAGGTTAGATGCGCTCCAGAGTCCGTTGCTATCTCTGTTGCCATTTCTCATTCTCTAGTCAAATGTCTAACAAGTAAATAGCAAGGAACTAGTTGGACTGTGCTCAGATAAGCAGTTAATGATCACCATAAAGATTTAAGAATAGGGTGTCTATGACTTAGAATGTAGTAGGACTTTGTAATACATACATTTGTTATTTACTTTACTTACAACTTACTTCAACTGTATGGATGGAATGTAGGTGGTTTAGAGGGTCCTCTTTCTGTCAAGAGAGTACTTAATTGTACATAGTAGTTTAGCCAAAATGCCATGTGACGTGACATGTTCTGCTTAGCTGAAAAGTTTTAGTCCCAAGATCACATGCAATTAACTGAATTGAATGTTGAAACATTCACTGAAGTAAAAAAAAAACATACTTTAGATATGTCTGTTTTAACCCATGGCAATGGTAAACTCAACTAAGATAAGGTTTTGACATGGGTTATGTGAGAAGCTTGGAGTCTTTAGGCAATAAAATGCTAAAATGTGCAAGACAGCATTAGAGCGCTTTGCCTTGTGGTATAGTTTTGCATGTCAATACCAGACAGTGTGTTTGTCAGATGAGTTTGAGATTGATCACATTCCTTTCCCCCTCCTACATCTACTGACCAATTCACTTCTAACAGGAGTGAGAGTTGTTGATGGCATTGTTATTTATTTATATCTATTCATGGGTGCCTAACATTAGTTTCATGTAATTTCTTTTAGATCATCTATGTAAACATTCATGACACACTACAGTTATCCTCAACCTGGGACTTTACCCTAACTGTAGAGGATTTTTTGCTAAATTAAGCCATATACGATTGTTCAACAAATGCTGCTGAAGCTGGGCATTTGCCACCAGTGTAACAATGCATATGCTATATCCATCATTCCCCTCCCTCCACTAATAGGAAGCCTTACTGAATGAAGTGCAATGCTTTAGTTGTTAGATGACTAAACTTAAGTACAATACAGTATTTGTCCAGTGGCTTTAACTGATAATAAGTTGTGCTGTTACAACGTTAATGTGCATGTCGGTCTGAAATAGCAGTGGTTGATGATGGCACAAATAGTTTCTGCTATTCCATTTAGATTTTTTTTCAGAATTAAGGAAGAGGACATAAGATTAGTTTTCATCTACTCATTGCTTGCGTGGTGGGGCATTTCAGGTTTTGTTTGTTTCTCGTCACATTTAAGCTGAAATCACTGCCTTTCAATCCATTTGTCATTTAATGGATTTTTAAAAAAAATGACTTTTCAGTCAGATTTATGATCAGAGTTGCTTCTTAGGATGGGAAAAAGGCAAGGTACTTAAGACTTTATGTATAATATGTCAAAATGAATGTAAGGTTAATATTCATTTTATTTGTAAATAAGTGTAGGATATATGTATGCCAAAATAAATCACAAAGAGACATCACAATGTGTGTGGTTCTCTCTGTACTTGTTACAGGGATTCTCTCTTTAAATCTCAGATCACAGACTAGCATAGTATGGGAGTTATTAGGAGTAGATTTTGGCAGGTTTAAACGTGTTAGTTTTTGGCCTGTTCCTAATTTTGAACTAGAAGGGGGGGGATCTGTGAAGATGCTTTTCGGTGCCCTTGTTACAGTGTATCTACTTCACTAAGCACAGTGTAACAAAATGCTTAGTAATGTATAATACCATTTACCAAAGGGTAATAAAGATGCTTATTACTCTACGGATTTCCTATTATATAAGTAGTACAGAAAATTAGCACAAACATATGTTATTTACATTGTAATACATGATGTGAATACATTGTAATAAGGGCACGGTAATATTGCGTTTTACCAAAACTGCACTCAGGCTCTTGTTCTTTGAAGGTGTCCATGTTGGTATAGCTTTACGTAGACTAATCCCTTGGGTCATAGGCAGTGCCTACAATATAATTTTGCTTTGTTTTCTAATGATGCTAGCAATATTATGGACAAAGTTTCTTCCATTCAGACTCACAGTTTGAAAATCAACTGTTACATCTACGTTTGGTGCTCTTAGCCTGAGTGTTCGTCTATGTCCTCTGTCTCTGTCTCTTTCTGTCTCTCGCTCTCCTCTGTTGCTCTCTTTTTTCTTCTCTTTCTGTCTCTGTTCCCTGCTCTTTCTCTTCCATGTGTTCCCCCTCCCCCCACCCCCTTCCCACAGTGCCAGAGGTGAACGGTGTTGGGGAGCCCAGCCTGGCCAAACGTCTGCGTGGCACACCGGAGCGCATCGAGCTGGAGAACTACCGGCTGTCGCTCCAACGTGAGGAGGAGCTGGAGGAGGTGCCTGAGGAGACGCTGGCGGAGCATAACCTCAGCAGTGTGCTGGACAAGGCCACAGATGTGGAGGAAGCCTCCAGGTTAGACACCCACATAACCACACATCACTTAGCCCGGCCATGCCTTCCTAGCTCTTCCGCTTGATTGTCATCTCCCTACAGTGCTAGTCTGGATTCGATCCCACTGAATTTGTTGCCTCAGGAGGCATTTTAACCTGTCCAATCAGCAAACAGAGGGAGGTGTTATGAATGCAGAGCTAGAATGCTCAAGGCAAGCCATCAGTCAGGGGCTGATCCAATTTTTTTAAACTTAAACATCTCAAGCAAGCAATCTAATCTCACTACTGAATACCCTCCATATGAAACGAAAATGTAGAACCAGGGTCTGATTTTTATTACCAGGCTACACTCAGAAGATCAGTCAGTGTTAAGGACACAGAGGGGAATCTGCAGAAGGTCTTTAAACAATTCCACATCCCTCCTGAGGCGACATGTTGATTGGCTGGAATTTTTAAATTTTTGTTGGGATAAGAATTGCACACTCCACCTTTAAACTGCTGAGAGACTGCTGCAGCTAAAACCTTGTTGACTTTGTGGGCCATGAAAGAGAGTGTATGAATTAGTCCATCAATGTCATTCCGCGCCTGTTAGTATGGTGATGGGTCTTTTTTCACATTTTTAAGACCACAGGAGTGTGAATAACGTGGGACAGAAATATATGGGTGGGCAGGGTACCACTTGGCATTGATGTGTAATATACAGCATAAAATGTTCTATCATGATACCCAGTATCCTTACCAACCTCAGGTAAAGGATATATATATATATATATATATATATATATATATATATATATATATATATGTATATGTATAAATACTGTAAATATTGACATCTGTCTTGTATCTGGGGTCTGCAGCAGCTCCGAGTCAGACATGGAGGAGGAAGATGAGGAGGAGGAGGAGCAGCTGCCGGGGCCATCAGACCTGGGTGGAGTCCCCTGGAAGGAGGCTGTGGAGCTCCATGCCAAGCTGAAGGGGGATAGTGACAGTGGTGAGGCCATGCAGAACGGGCTGGGGCCCAGGACCCACGGCCAGGAGGATGGAGAGATGGAGGAGGATGTGGAAGAAGGAGATGAGGAGGAAGATGAAGATGAGGAAGACGATGAGGAGGAAGAGTCAAGTGACGGTAAGCTAGTCCTCACATTTCATTGTCCCTTTGATAGGAAAAAGGTTGTGTCTTTGTTCTGTTCTTACAGCAGCTCACTCGAGGCACCCCACAGTGGACAACCCTCACCACAGCAATGCCAATAAAACATTGGCCTATGTAGCACTGCAGTAATGGAGAAAGTCCCAGGCTATTTCCTCCTCATGTGTTACCTCCTTAGCTGGACAAAGGGTGAATTCTCTGACCCATAAATGGACACCCTCCTCTCCATGTCTTCATCATCTGTCTCTCATCCTCCTTTTGCTCCATCTCCTCCCATTTACACAACCCCGACTTCCCTCTGAGCCTCTCTATTACTACTAAAGACCCACCCCTCCTTTATTTCAGAGAATAGGAGCAGTTTCTCTAGTCCCACCCATTACACTTTAGTGACTCTAAGCTCTTAAGCTGTTTCATCTGGAGGACAGCATTAACCCTGTGTCATTATGGCACTAATTTAATTAAGGCCTGCTTAATGAATACTGCACAGTACTGCATATTAATTTCTTAAGTGGGAGCATTAAAAGCCATAGCCGACTCTGTTAGCCGATAGTAGTAACTCGGGTCCAGCTGATTCCATTCTGGAGTGATGTGTCAAAGCACTTAAAAATTAGCTAATTAAGGGTTCAGGAAAAAACAAACCAAAACAGGGATTATAAATTAAGAGGGTTATCAGAGATTTGAACGATTATATTTAGGGACCATCTAAAAACATCTTGTTTTTCAGTCCTCATCTCTGTCATGCTCCCTCTCCCTGTTGTAGTTTCAGTGTCTTTTTCATGTGTGACATCATCAACCTTCCTTTCTTTCCTCACGTTCCTTTCCTCTCCTTGTCTGTCCCTCTCTTTGTTCATTACCCACCTTCCTGTGTGTGTGTGTGTGTGTGTGTGTGTATGCACTGTGTACTGTGTACTGTGCCTTTGCCATTTTCTCTGTCATCCCCACCTTGTTTTGTTGGTCTGTTGTCTGCTTGGTCTTCACCATCTTGTTGTGCTACCCTGTGTCTGTCTGTCTGTCTGTGTTTGTGTGTGTGTGTGTATACATGTGTATGTATGTGTATGTGTGGGTGGGTATGTTAGAGGGGGAGTATTGCCCCTGGGAGAGAGAGCTGCAGTCAGGCCTGTGGCTGGAGGCATTGGCTGATGAAGAGGATACTGGTACTTTCAAAGGTAGCGCTGCCTGTGGGTGACACAAAACACTACAATGACCCTAACCCACCTACCCAAGACCCCCTCCCAAACCTGCCACCCCCACTAACTAAAGGGCGTCATCACCCTAACCCTGCCAGTGTAGTTTGGGTTTCAAACACCCTGAGTTCTGCTCAGCAGAGCTGTATTGGGATGCTTTGCTTTGGAAATGTGACTGTTTATTCTTTTAATATTAATGGCGTTTTTGTTTGTTGAAACAGCAGTTACTGGTTGACTTCATGTTTTGTATTTTATTGGGATTTAAGGGACACACTGTGCATGTGGACATGGGCACTCCTATTTTTATATCTTATTTTTGGTGCATTAGTTTTCAATAAATGTGTGGTGTGTGTGTGTGTGTGTGTGTGTGTGTGTGTGTGTGTGTGTGTTTGTTTGTTTTTTTATTTCAATACTAATTCTTTGCTGAACTGTTTGGAGTAGTTTTGTCTAACCCCAGCACAGCTTGTTCAAAGTACCATTACATTTGAATCTGACTGAACCAGTGGTGCCTTTCTCATTTTGGACCCTTGCTCTGTGGGCACATCTTAGAGGGAGAGCCTGCATGTTGGGGACATGGACTTGAGTTTTCACTTCTGATGTTGGGAGTTCTTTTCTGTGTCTTATGCCTTCTCTCTCTCTCTCTCTCTCTCTCTCTCTCTGTATCTCTGTGTGTGTTCTGTCTGTGCTGTATGTGTATGTTTTTCGTACCACATACATATGGCCATCCCTCTATCACTACCACTCAAAATCTCACTAAAAACTCAAATGCCACAAATCATTACTATAAACCCCCAACCCCTAAAAAACAAATCGATCAATTCATTTTCATGTCTGATCCTTTACGAACAACAACTGCCCCCACCTCCACCCATCACCGTCACCCCCCACAGCCAGGAACCTGCGCATCCAGCAAGCCCTGCAGCCGGTGGACCCCCTGGCTATGTCCCAGGAGCCGTGCCAGAAGCCCACCCCTTTAGAGGGGGGTCAGGAGGGTCAGGAGGAGCCCTCTTCACCCCTCCCACCTTCCCAGCCCACAGGTAACACACCCACAGGTGTGCCACCATGCCAGGAGGGGGGAGTGTGTGAGGGCAAGGATGGTGACCAGGCAGGGTTCCCTCCCAATATGTGTGTGTGTGTGTAGGTAGGTAGGTAGGTATGTGTATGTGTTATGCAAGAGGGTTTGGAGTGTGGTGTGTGTATGTGTATGTGTGTGACTTATTTTTGTAGGATTTGCTTCAACGACCTTCATCTTTCTAATTATTTCAGAACTTTGTTCCTTTCTATGTCTGTGATGTTCAGTATTTTGTCCGTCATCAACCTTCCTGAGTTGCACTTTTATTTAATCATTTTGCTTTCTTCTTATTTTCTCCTATGGTTTGTTACGTCTGTTGATGTCATTTCCTCAATGTCATTTCCTGGTGCTGGTCCAGGGTAGAGGTTGCAACCCTGGAGATGGTCACCAGAGTAACTCTGGACTGCTGTGCTGATGCTGATGTGTCCTTTGGTTCTGCCAGTCCCTTGTCTTGTTGTTTCAGTGTTAACTTTCCCTTCTAAGTCCGTTTGAATTGAATTTGATTTAATTTAATTTGATTTGATTTGATCCATGTGTTTTAATCCTTGTGTTGTTGTGTTTTTTTCTCCTTTTTGTGTCTGTTTATTTTCTCATCATTCTCTCCCCTTTTTTGTGTTTTGTGTTTGCCTGAATGTCTGTGAATATGCATGTGGCTATGTATGCAAACATGTGTGTGTGTGCGCGTCCACGTGCGTGTGTGTGTTTGTGTGTGCGTGTGTGTGTGTGTGTGTGTGTACGTATAGCCCCCTCCCAAAAGTCTGCGCGTCATGAGGCTGTGAGAGCGTGGTTGGACTCTCTGTCAGGAGGTAGAGCAGTGCAATGACTACTCTCTCTCAACCTGAACACAAACACACACAGACACACATACACTCTTTTATTCTGTTACTCACACACTAGCTCACAAGCATGCTTCCTCTGGCTACACACACACACACACACACACACACACACACACACACACACATTCACAGACGCATGCTCTCTGCACCACAGGACATCCTCTGTCTTTATTTTCCGATCCTTCAGCCTCTGTTCTGTTCCTCTTTTCCTGAATACACACTTTCACAATCTACACACACACGCACAAACAAACAAACAAACAAACACACCAGCTGGACTGACAGCGCATGTTGATGCCACACAAGCTGCTTTGCGTTTGCCTGTTAACTGAGCATAGAGACCCATCGGGATGCTTTATTTACTCATGAACACTGGAAGCCATATTTACTCAGTTGGTGCAGTCACTAGAAAATGAGAAGGGACTTGGGATGTAAATAAGATGGAGGAAAATATCAAAATATCATAAACGTATGGTGGTAGGGAAATCCAGCTAAATAAACATAATTAACGCTGTCACTGCTACAGTGATCATTTGTAAAATGGGACCTGCCAAATGATGGCATTAGTGTTCCAATATACTGATAGTCTAGTGCAGAAGTAGTGCAGAAGTTCATAGCATAGTGTTTTTATGTTTTTGTCAGGCAATTCTGTAGTAAACTAGAAAAACTTTACCCATTCTTAACGGTGACATGGCCTTTTCTCAAGCTTAGGTGACAGCAGAGTAGGAAAGGTGAAAGCTGCGTCAGTATGCACAGGTACATCACTAAGGACAGGTGCATCAGTGAGGACAGGTACATTACTAAGAGAAGGAGCATTTGTATGGTGCGCAGGACTCACCCGCCATTCCACCTTCTGTCAGTGTCGTCCAGCAGTGTAGCACTCCTGTACTTCTCTTAGTGGCTGCTCACTGAGCCGGATCAAGATAAAAGTCCTCTCAGGTAACAGGCTGGCATTAGCCTCTCAGAGATAAAATGTTGGCTTTGTCCATTCAGAGGTAACAGGCTGACTTTGGCCTCTCAGAGATCACTCGCTAGCATTGAGCTTTCATCTATAACAGGCTGGCTTTTGGCCCCCAGGGCTGCATGAGTTCTTTCTGTATGGTTCTTGCTAAAAATCCTTTCTATTCTGAAGTAAGAACTGGTAACCTGTGAGGGGGATGTTTCTCAAGCAATAGAGAAACATATGTGTTCAAAACCTCACATTCTGCTTGTTATTCAGGTTCACTGGGACATTTTGTATACTTTGTATACTTTGACATTTTGTATACTGTGTATGGGGAGGCATGTGTTGTCTCTTCCACTACACATTTGGATTCACTGTTGTGGATGGGAGCCGTCTGGGGAGAGGGTGGTTGGATGAATGTAAGAACGTGTCTGTCTGCGTGACATTAGAGAGTTTGTTAGCAGGTGCTGTTTCTCTCGTGCCAAACCCAAGCCCATTCCATTTTACTATCAGTAAAAATGGATGACTGCATGTCTTTAACCACTAATGCCATGTGTCTGCTCCTTTTGTTTACTTGTTTACCTGCCTTGTACTGTGTCATTTTCCCTTTTTGCTGTTAAAGAAACATATTACTAACATATTGTTTGCTACTTACTGTATCTTGCCATTACTCATATTTTTAATGTCACACAGACATTTTTATCAGATTTTTTTGTCAAATATATGTGACTTGCAGTGCATTAACATTTAGACATACTGTAGATGAAGCCATGTTACATAAATTCCCTTAATAAATGAATGTAATGACAAACTATTTTATAGAGTGGTTTGATAAAAACTGGAGTCAGGGACGTCCTAGTTTCTACTTCCTGCTTCCTGTTACTCACTGTGTGGTTTCCTGTGACCCCAGAGCCTTCTGGAGAAGAGGAGGAGGAGGACCTGCAGGCTGAGGCAGGGAGCCTCAATATTGAGCCAGGGACAGAGCTGGATTATGGTAAGTTTTTGTGTTTGTGTGTTAACTAGACATGTTAACACATACACTTTGTGTTAACTAGACATTTTAGCACATACAATATGTGTTAACACATACACTGTATTAACACGTATCTGTCAGCAGCTTTTGATTATTTGAAGTCTTGTCAAGTGCTGTAAACATTCCTCTGCTCAATTGTAGGGTTGTAGATATGCTAATGCTAAATGAGGATGTGTGTACGTGTATGTATGCAGATGACATCCCATCAGACGCAGAGGCTGAGGCGCGTCTGCATCAGACGCCTGATCAGGAGGAGTTACCAGAGGAGACTGAGCGACCCGAGAGTCTGGGCAGAGTTTCCAGCCTAGGTAAAGGCCTCTCTGTTGTGTGTGTGTGTGTGTGTGTGTGTGTGTTTCTGTGCTTGTGAGTGTTGTGTGATTTTTATACTTAAATTGACCCTGTCCAAAGCCATTTCTGAAAATATTATAATATATTATGATGCATATTAAGCAAGTTCTTAAGTTTTTATGGATAGCAAATTTACCAGTGTCAGTTTAAATCAATATCAGTTTCTTAGGAAGGGTCAGCCTCATGAAATTCAAATTACAGCAATACCAGTACATCAGTTTATATTAATATCTTCTTTGTATCAGCAGTCTAAATCATCTCTTCATGTTTTATACTCATAGGTCAGACGTCAGAGAGTCCTAAGCAGCTTGTTGTGGATGTTGTGCTCTCACCAATACCAAAAAGCCCAGAGCCTGAGTTCCGGGAGGTATGTCAATTTGGGCATTGATCCATGACTTTGTTAAGCTTTCTGACAATCTCTTTGCAGCCGGCCTTTAATATGGATTATTCTGTTATTCTGTTCACAGGAAATCTTTTTTCTAGCTGGCCTTTAAAACTGTAATATTGTGTCACTCTGTTACTCTGTTCACAGGCACACATTCAGTCCCCACCGGTGCCTGTTTTTGTGATGTCACCTGGTGCTCGCTTCTTCCCAGACCCTTTCCATTTAGAGGCTGCCAAAGTGCCCTCGCCGTCGCAGTCCCCACAGGCCCAGCCACAGAGCCCGGTCATCTCAGCGCTCTCGTCGCCGGCTGTAGTCTCACCTATCGTTTCCCCTGTGATCGCTTTCCCTGCTGTAGTCGTGCCTGCAGTCCCCTCCCCTACAGCTGTCTCACCTGTGGACGTCACATTTGCAATTGCCTCACCTGTGCCCACCTCGCCCACGGTGGCCTCAACTGCGGTCGCCTCGTCCCCTACAGTTCCATCCACAGCTGCCTCTCCAAGCTCTCCCATTCGCTCTCAGCCTCTGCCTCTTCCTGAGACTCCTTCCCCCAAACCCCCCACCACCCAATCCCAGGCCTTCGCTTGCACTCCGTCAGCCAATCCCCTGTCTCCCATCTGTTCCCAAACTTTGCCCTGCCAGGAGCCTTCCTCACCCCTCTCCTCCTCCTCTCCGGTCCGAACCCAACCCTTTCCTGCCGCCACCTCCACCCCCGCCTCTAAACTGGCTCCTCAGACACCCTTGGCTGCTCCTCTCACGCCCCCTCCAGGCGGGACAGAGGACTCCATGGAGGGCACACCTGTCAAGAAGGACATCATTGAGGAGTTTTGGCAGAAAAGTGCAGAGATCCGGAAGTCTCTTGGTCTGACTCCACTGGATCGCACCCGCTCCGTGGAACAGAGGAGCAGCATCTCGGTTACCCAGGCAACGACCCCTGTCCCCTCCCCAGTTCCTGACACGTTATCCTTCTCTCCATCTCCTGCTGCCTCCCCGCCAACCTCAAAGCCTCGAACCCCTGAAGTGCCCCTGGTGCTTGAGGACTTGCGTCCCAGTTTCCCCAGTGGCGGTCGCTCGGTGATCCGTCGGATCAACATCACGCTCGAGGGTCAGGTGATCACACCGGTGGAGCCCAAGAACAGTCGATCGCCGTCGGAGCGCCGTGAGCCCAGCAGCAGCTCGGGGTTGGGCCTAAACGGTAGCGGCACGGCAACTAGCGACAGCGTTAGCGTTAGCTGCAGTGCTTCCGACTCCACGCTACTCACACCGCCCTCCAGCCCACCGCCGCCGCCACCCGCCAATGAAGAGCCCGCAACGCTCAAGCACAAGCGCCACCAGGTGGCCTGGGATGGCATTTCCCCGAGGGAGGTGGAGGCCACAAGCCCAGAGAAACCTCTCGATCAGCCGGTAGCCAAAATCTGCTCCCCTCCTCCACCAGTGTCTTGTTCCACTCCCAGGGACCGGTCCAGCTCTGCCCCGACTGTTGCTGCCGCCGCCACCACCCCCGTCCCAGCCCCCAGGACCACCCCGGTTGGCTCGTGCGTGGTCATGCGACGAGACGTAAAACCGCGGCGAGAGGAAGTGCGCAAGTCCTTCGCCGAGAGCGTAGAGGAGATCCCCTTTGCTGACGATGTGGAAGACACATACGACGACCGAACGCCTGAGACCAGTGGCGCCAATGATCGATTCTTTACGCCGCCCACCAGCAAGAAACCGTCCTCTTACGACAACAACAGGCCTCCACTTCACCTGCCGCTGGCCATGGAGAATGGCAAGGCCAACATCTCCAGCAGGCCAGACCCAACAGCCCGGACCCCCTCCCACATCTCCCCCGAGGCCAAGGAGATCGCCGAGGAGCGGATGAGGGCCCGGGAGAAATCGGTGAAGAGCCAGGCGCTGAAAGAGGCCATGGCCAAGCAGCTGAGCAAGATGAAGGAACCCGAGGCAGTGAAGGACGCCATGACGAAACAGCTGACCAAGATGAAGGAGTCCGATACCATGAAGGGCGCCGTCGCCAAGGTGGCCTGGACTGTGTCTGAGACAACGAGCAAGCACAAGAAGCGCTCCAGCTCTCCCAAGATAACCGCTGTGAAGTCGCTGGAGTCCAAGAAGCTGGCCGAGTCGCTGCCCGAGCGTTTCTTCACCACGCCATCAGCCCGCAGCCAGGAGAGCTCGGTGGTGTCCTCCGGGAGCTCGGTGGGCAGCAAGAGCAAGAAGCGCTCGTCGCTCTTCTCTCCGCGCAAGAACAAGAAGGAGAAGAAGGCAAAGGGCGAGGGCAGGGGCGAGGGACCCGAGGACACGCCGCCCAAACACAAGTCCCTCTGGAAGGCTGTCTTCTCAGGCTACAAGAAGGACAAGAAGAAGAAAGACGATAAGTCCTGTCCCAGCACCCCTTCATCCAGCAGCACCACTACTGACTCGGGGAAGAAGAAGCCCCCTGCGCTGGATCGCTCATCTGGTGAGCAGCAATTTCACTTCCTGTTGCTTGTGATCAGGTCATTCTTCTAATCTCTGAAGTTAGCTGAAAGTGTGTAAAATTTCCAGACTGCATTCGTACCCTCTTTCCAGTAGTAGTCTGACCGTGCTTTTCAAAAGAGTTTGTTTTTTGTAGTCATGAATCATTTATGAATGTTGTTTCTGCAGCGGACTTGAAGCTTAGAAGAAACTTGAGCTTCTCTGAAGACTCGGATTTGTCATGTGATGATGTTCTGGAACGTTCGTCCCAGAAATCAAAAGCAGACGTAAGTTCTGTGACTGTGTCATGACTGGTTTGTCTTTCTGTCAGTTTTTTTCTTAATTTGATAATTTGGTCCTTTGTTTTGTTTCCTCTATTTATGTTTTTTATTTTTCTGTGGCTCATACATTGAAAACTGATCTCATATACTTTGCACTTTTTAGCATCACATGGACATATTTGACCTTGTGTCTGACCTCAAAAAAGATGCTGTGAAGGAAAAGGAGATGAGGGAGAAGGAGAAAGAAAGGTTGAGGGAGAAGGAAAGAATAAAGGAAAGAAAGAGGGCAAAAGAAAGAGAGAAGGCCAGATTAAAGCAGAAGGGGAAAGACAGGGATATCATCCCAGAGCTGGAGAGAGGAAATGAGGACGAGGTACTCTGGTTCAGCACAGCCGTGAGGGGCGACAGCTCTTGGAATTTTAACACACCAGCCCAAAATGCAGCATGAATGAGACTCAGGCAGCAAACATGTTCAGTGAATTGTTCATTGACTTCCAGATGAATCCTCAGCTAAAAATGGGTGCTGGATATTTGCCATTTTTTCAAACTGACTCCAGTCTATTGACATACTCATTGGCTTTACCTCAAAAGCAAAAATGTGAAGAGTTTCCTGACCAGGGCTATAAAGGTTGGACTCTTATGTTTGATAGTTTGGCACTTGAGTCGCATTTTCAGCATTTGTGTTAAAATCTTTGCGCCTTGCATCCAAAAGCTTCATACCCCATCACACTGCGCCAGTGTTGTCTAGTAAAAGTGTGTAGTTAGGCTACAAGGGCCAGATTTCATCACCACTCTTACATGGTGCTGGGGTATTCTGACATCTGCATCTATGCACATTTGGAAGTCTTTTTTTTAAATGTAGTAATGTTTGATTTGATAATGCTTCATAATTGGATAGTGGATATTTTGTCACATACATGATGTTGACAAAATGCCACATATGAGAATCGTTATGTGAAATTTAAGGAATTGATGTACTCAGGTACATCAGCTGTAGAGATTCATGACAACGTAATGTACAAAATACTTAAATAATTATGCCATCTCGTGTTCTGTCACATCCTTAATGCTGGAAATGTCAAATTATTATTAGATTTTCACATATTGTGAAATGCTTTAAGAATGCTTAAGCTTGTGTTCTAAAGCTACACTTAGAAGGGTGTGTCAGTCATGCCATTTTAGATGCATAGATTGTTCTGCAATATTATTTTGTCTACAGCATATGTTTTAGAAGTTTTTGTTTTGTTGGAATAGGCCAAACAAGAGTGGATCTTGGTGAAGACGTATTTCCCAGTAGCACTTCTGCTTTTTGGAGTACTTCATTTTAATAACTTCCAGGAAACAGTAACTTCTAACAACATTATGTTCAGGACAAAAGTCCTATTGTTGGGCAATCTGTCTGCAGTCGCTTGATGTGGTACCATTACCTCTAGGTAACAGCATTATAAAAAAGTCTTTCTTAATTGCACTTGCACTTAAGTGCCAGAATGAAGAATGATGAATTGTAGGTGTCAATGAGTCATTGAGTAGAATATCAGCTAATTTATTCAGTGATCAACGATTTTTGCACTGGAAGAGTGGCAGAGCACACTAGCTAAATGTCAGATACCCCACCACCATGCTCATCTCGCCCTGTGGGTGTGTTAAATTCTTAGCTAGAGGAGCTATTTTTGGTCATACTCAGTCTGGTGACTTTGTGTTAGACCGTTGCAGATGTGTCAGTGTTTAGCTGTTTCATGCTGTCTTTTAGTTGTTGGTTGTTGTAACAGTCTTTGTCTTTGTAAGATCATTGGGGAAAGATTAATAATGACAGTAATGGACAATGATTCTTAGATATGAAAACTTTAGTGACTCCAGATTAAATGTAGTGTACTATGAATTCCAATGATATACATACATCTTAAGCTTGGTCTAGCCTTAGATGTGAGCTTCTAAAACTATGGGAAAGAATGATGATTGGTAATGTAAACATCACCTTTTGTGTCATTTGGCATCCTCTAAATGGGTCTCATCATTGTGGCTATGGGGATGGGGTGGGTTTAACATGTATGATTTGACTGTTAATTCATGTGTTGGTGTGTGGTTTGATTTTAACCCATTAACCCATTTAATCATGCCATTTGTTTTGTGTTTGTTCTCCATTGTCTTTGTTTTCTTTTGTTTTCTTTTGTTTTGTCTCCGAAGTCTGTTTATGTTCCTCATGCATTGGCGTTCAAGAGATCTTACGCCACCAAGGTAGTGTGTGCATCTCCCATTGGTTAATTAATTTTTTTTGCGCATGCTTTGAATCACCCTTCCCTCTGTTCTGTTCAAATGGTCAACCTTGCCTTTGTACCGTATACTAACCACTTCTGCAGAAGCATGACAAGTCTTCGCCACAGCGCCCCCTATCTGCTGGAGATCATACCTGATTCCACTTTAAACTTTTATTTATCACATGGCTCTTTTCCAACATGGCCGTTCTCCGTTGCTGAGCAGCCACTGTTCCTGTTTTGGTCACATGATCACAGACTATGCTCTTGGTCCATGTTTAATTCTGAGGAGTTCAATAACCTCCTTGTCCATTTTGGCCTGTTCCTTTTTGTCTCACTTCTCTCTTTTCTCACCTGGCCTTTCTTCTCCTCTATGTCTTTTTTTTTAAGAAAATACAGTATTATTATTATTATTATTATTATTATTGTAACGTCTTTTATTTGTGCCTTAATTTTGGCTTCTTTAGTTTTACTGATTTGGAAGCAAAAGCAGGGTTCTACCAATCTGTGTTTTCAGGAACTCTTCAATTTAGATACATTTATAGAAGATAGTTTCAGGTTGTGACACCTTATGCTGTATCCCCTAATGAGGTTTTCAATAAAGTAAAGGTATTCAATGTCAATAAAGTAGTCAACTAAATGTAATATCCCTTGAGGAATGTTATAGTTAAGAGCACCTTTTCATAGAGATTTTTTGCTACATACTATGTGTATATATGGAGTTTACTAGATTTCAGCAGAATGCACACGGTATAAGGCTTGTATCAGGTTTTATCTATGCCTTTTCAGTGGTGAAGTAACCTTTGGGAATTCCTTGCTCTTCCTGCCTTCCCTGCTGGTTTCTCTTCTGCTCTGGGAGTATTGGACAGATGCCTTAACTCTCTCCGTCCTTTGCAGAAAACATACACAGAGGAGGAGTTGAATGCCAAGCTCACGCGGCGTGTCCAGAAGGCTGCTCGAAGGCAGGCTAAACAGGAGGAGCTCAAGAGGCTGCACAGGGCCCAGGTGAGAGCCACAAGAATTCTAGAATGCTCCAAGAATCCATGGGTTCCGCATGAATGCATGGATCGTGGGGCCAATAGACAGGTGCACAGAGCCCAAATAGAAATCTGTTTGGTTTCTGCAAAGGTTTAGAAAGTACTAGAATACCATCAGGTTACCTAAATTGAGCTGCTGCACAGTTCCCTCCACACCCTGTTCTCATTCAATATTACCCCATATGGTTGCCATGTGTATGCAGAGCCACAGAGCAGGTTACACATTTCCTGTGGATAAATAATCTATTCAACTGATGATCTTACAGAAATATTTATGTGCTGCTTTGTTTATCCTCTTTGTGCCCACTAGGTAAACATTTCATAACTACACTCACCAACTCACTCTATTCTTAAGCCTAGGACGATTGTGGGTTTTCTTGTTATACTGCAAGCTTTGTTATGACTTCTACCACACTCCTGCACTATCTTCTGCCAATCATCTTCCAATTTCCTGTTAGCTAGTGGTAATCTTGGTAAAATTGTGTTGCAGCTTGAATGGCCTCCTTTCATAAGTTGCTTTGGATAAAAGGGTAAATGTAAACCTTCACTCTCAAGTGGTGGGCCCAGAGGGAAATCTAGTCCCGCTCACCTCAATCACTCTGGGGTTTCACACTACTATCTTAAAGGAGAAAAGAATCATGTTTGAATGGCAGCTTCCAAACATAAAGCATAGCTGGACTATAGAAAGACACAGCAGTTTTTTTAAACCTTTCAACAAGTAATTTTTGTCATTTTTGTGATGTGTGTATTCTTTCAACTCACTCCCATCTACATGCGTCTTCCTCACTGTCTTCCTCTATCCCTGTCTGTGTTTTTCCTTCTCGCTGTAGATCATTCAGCGGCAGCTGGAACAGGTGGAAGAGAAACAGCGACAGCTGGAAGAAAGAGGGGTTGCTGTGGAGAAGGCCTTGCGAGGGGAAGCAGGTACTTTTCTCTCTCGTGATCTTTGTTTTCTTTTTGAAGTCTGACACCTCTTCTGGGACTCTCATGCAAGCCCCATATCATCAAGTATTACACAGGTATCAGGATTAGGACACTGGGGCGTTTAACTGTTGTTTTTAAGTGCCATAACCACTAAAGAGAAGAGTAGACTTATATGAAAAGTGGAGTAGAGTCATTCTTTGGTGTATTTAGGTCTCTTGGGCCTGGCCCAGAGAGGGAAAGGTAAGCATTTGGAGGTTTGGGATTATTCTCACTTACATAAACTTTACACTCTTACCCTTTCTATGCTAACTTAGAAGAGACTAAAGGACTTGCTGGTTTAAGCATAAAAATATTAAGCATCGACACAGAGCATAATTTTGTCACCATCTTTTAAAATGCCGTGTTAGAGAGCAAGTCATTTTCCATCCAGTGCAGTGCACACAAAGATGGGCAACATATCTTAGTCAATATGTATATGTGCCAACTAGCTAGTGCACATAGTGACTTGCAATATGGTAATGTAATTTTCTGCTATTCACATTGACTACAGAAAGGAACTGCTATGATCATCAGCTTATGTCACACATTTTGGTATTCCACAACTTGAAAAACACTTGAAAGTCAGGCATTTGCTTGAGGAAAAATGCCTGTTATTGCTATGGGTGACATGTCAAGGTGCAAGACAAGGGACTATCACAGACAGGGTGTTTTTTCCCTCTGATTGCTATGTAGTGTAAGTAAATCTTTTTTTCATCATTTATATATCCATTAATATGAATGAGCAGCAATTAATTGACTGAAAGTTATCAGAACAGACAACCAATGAACGTCAGCTTCAGGCAACAAAAAACAACTCTAATTAGGCAAAAGGGGAGTGGTGGAATACAGCCACAGCTGACCCATATGGAAAAGTCTTGTTGAAAACATACAGCACTTACATGTCCTAACAGAATAATTTACAGGCCATGTACTGTATAAAATCCCATGTATAATGAGTAATCCCAGCCACTTTTCTGTTTGGGTAAGGTTAGTGCCCTAATTTTCCTAGATAACAGGCACATGCTCAGTGGATGCACACATCACCAGGATATTATGGCTCCTTTATTACAGTATGGGGAGAAATTCTTCAGTAAAAGCCATTCCCACCAGGCTTTCACCAGCTCCCTATCCTTCACCCTAACCATCTCTGCTGTGGCAGCCAGGTCACAGTATCCACCTGCAGTCACCTAAAATGATGTCCACTTTAACCCTCTCCCCTCTTTCTCCCGTTCTCTCTCTTTCTGTCTCTCTCTGTCTCTCTGTCTCTCCTTTACTTCCCTTAAGGAATCTATAAGAGCTCTAATGTTTATCCCAAACAGCATAAGCGAAGATCAGGTATTTTTGTCTGAAAGTCCTGCCGTAGGTGTTTGAGGTGTGACCTCACAGCATACACGTCACCGTATGCGTTCGTGTGTATGTATGTGTGGAGCCACAGCTCTGATGTCCATCCCCAGGGGGTAGCTGACTCTGGAGCGCATCTGGCCCAGAGCTGGCCCATGACCCAGCCAGATCGGGGCTGGGGCTGGGGGCCGGAGTCGCGTCTGAATTAGCTATTGCCTGGGAACTCTGACCATCGTCTGCGCTGCTTGTACTAAACGTCTCAGCTGCATGCATATCAGTCTGAAGGAGACTGAGAGTTTGTGTGTGTGTACGAGTGTGTGTATGTACGAGAGAGTGTTTTTTTGTCAACATAGATTTGTGCGTTAAATAATTGGTTGTGCCACAGGGACTTGCGTACACACACACACACACACACACACACACACATACACACACAGAGGATATACAACTTATGTAATTAATTAGCTATAAAAGATCAAAGATTTGCTTGTTTGTTAACAACAAACAAAACATGTTCCATATGTGATTTTGTGGTATAAATATTTCCCCCTAAAGTTCAGATGATCCTTATTCTAGCTTGATACACACAATTTTTTTTTCTCCTACACACACACACACTTTCATGCTCACGCTCTTGAGGACACACCAAGAGGAACTGCAGCAAATCTATGTCCCCATTCTTTCATTAAACTACATAATCTCTATGTGCAGTGTCTACTCAAGTATATAATAACTTGTTGTGGCAAGTTTTTGTGTGTGTGTGTGTGTGTGATTGTAGGTTTGGGTGAGTGTGAGTGTTTGTATAATTGCAAACACAAGCATGTTTGTGTCTTTAAAAGGCCACTCATTGTGCCAATGAGCTGTTTGTGTGTGTTTGCGTGAGCGTGTGTGTGAATTATAACAAATCTCTAATATATCCTTGTTGTAGACTATTGGGGCGAGTCTAATTACAGTGAGATCCTGGACTTGCATCTGGGCGGTATGTATTTCAAGCCTGTCGCTTCCAAACCAACTAACTGCTAACGCAGCCACCCCCCCTCCCCTCCCCTCCCCTCCTCCCTCTCGTTTCCCACTGACACTGCTATAGCCTTTGCCCCCTCCCCGTCCCTAACTTGCTCTACTACTTTTTCTTTCTAATCCTCCAGTTCACTTATCACACACACACACACGCATGCACAGGCACACACACACACACCTGCGCACGCATACGCAGTCACTCTTTTAGTGATACAGTGGTCATTATACTCTTCATTCTACTTCATTCAAATACTTCTCCATTCAAATAAATCTATATTCAAATGAACACACATATTTTCCTATACATACTCTGAGGGTACATTTTAGTGCTTTGTGACTAACTTGGGCATACATGCCACCGTGGTTCCCCTCACCCTACATCACTCCTTGGGTATGCCTATGTCACATTGGTCACGGGTCCTTGCTCAAAGGAGGTTTGGTAGGTTTTGTTGTCTGAAAATAAAAACATATTATATGCATGGTCACTGACGTTAATGAACATTGTGTTTGCTTGTTTTCACGGCATTCTGTATTTGCTCCATAGGATGCTAACTGAGCCTAAAACAAGAAAACAGAATGCAGTATTGTTTTGTCTGTTTTCATTTTTTGACAACAAAATCGCTTTAATCGGCATGAGTCGTTTGGTGGGGGTGGTAGGGTTTGTCCGGCCACAGCATGGTTAATATGTCCACACCAGTCATTTAAGTGCACTAAAATTACAGTACCCACTACATTTATTATGCACACACACACACACACGCACACACACACACACACGCACACACCACCTGCTAACACAAACCAACCAGAACTGGCTTCCTCCCCAAACATCGCCCCCTTTTGGTCCCTCTCAGCCTGGCTCTGGCTGTACGCTGTAGCATCCTGCTGTAGCTCTGATCCTCCCATACCAGCTCAGTTGCATTGCCCCTCCGTGTGTGTGTGTGTGTGTGTGTGTGTGTGTGTGTGTGTGTGTGTGTGTGTGTGTGTGTGTCAGACACTCCTGTAGAGATTTTGTCTTGTGGTCTTCCAAATGGTGTCCATTCTCTTCCGTAGTCCCCTCAGCCTCTTACACAGAAACCCAGTTGAGTGTCGACTTGGGTGGTTGTGCTGTCTTTTAACGTGTATGTGTACAGTCTGTGTTGTTGCTGTGTTTGGTCCCTGTGTCTCCCATGTGGTCATACATTGGGCAGGAGATAGCGTGGAGCTTCCTAACCCTTTGGTCATATCACATAGCCCCCACCCACCACAAGCCAGAATCGCCAAACCCTTGCCTGCATTTGGATACATGGGCAAAGCATTACCTTCACTGAGGATGGTAAACAAAATTCAGTTATTCCCTTTAAAACAGTTGGATTGGCATGTATTTTTGAGTGGTTTACATATTATAAGATGGTGCAAGGCAGTCCCTTGAAGAGTTGGTAAGTATCAGGAAACAGGTCAGTGGCACTGACAGAATAGTTGAATCTAGTGCTGGATTCAAGTGTTTTGTCTATATCCAAGCAAGTATGAAGTGTTGACTGCGGTTTGTGTGTGATCCTGTCTGTGTGTGTGTCTTGAGTGTATGCTTGAGTGTGTATGTCCAGTGTGCTCTGGCTGTCACCCTGTGGACATCGGCAGATCATTTTCTTCAGTTTGCAGTAGGGGGCACTCCAAGACTGTAAGAACATGCATGAGGAAATGGTTTGAAAGCATCCTTTAGTCAAGGCAATGCAGCAATGGCAAGTTGCAGCCTGTGTTCAGAGATCCCAATTACAGCATTTTTTTCAACCTGGTTGAATTAGATGGAGGCACTCATTACCTGTGTTTTGTTGTTTGGTTTCTTTTTACTCTCCATTGCACAGCAGTTCACAAACATCTCGTGACATGCTCCCCATTGACAGTGAGAAAAAAAATGTGCCACCCATCCCAATGTACTGGTACAAACATTTAGACACTAACATATTACCTCAAGTTTATCATAAACGATAAACACAGATGTCTGTTATTTGTTGTTTAAAATGTTTGTCTTAAGTATGTATGCCCGTTGAATAATTATACTATTTATCTTACTAGACAAGCTTTAGGTCACTGTGCTGTAACAGCAGCGGCATACAACAAACTTGACCCCTAATTGATTGTTTAGGATTCCTGTCCCACACCTACCCAAAGAGGTTGGCCTGTCCCACTCTTTAGGAACCTTTGGTCTGGCAGCTTCCCTGTTTATTGTGATAGTCCCTTGGTGAAACCACCCATCCCTCTCTACTCTTCGACCTCCACCCACTCCTCCCTCAGACCTCTGGGCTCAGTGCACAGTGTGATTGGATTGTGGTCCCTCATACACTTCTCTTGACAGACCCCGCTGAGTCTCTCTCTCTCTCTCTCTCTCTCTCTTTAGGTTTTTCATCACTTCCTTTCTCCTCAGGTTTTCCATTTGATGTGCTCATGTTGGCAAGTGCACAAGTGACTCTGATCGTCACCTGCTTGACCCTTTGATATTTATTTTCTTTTCATTTTGTCCATTCCCACTGAGCATCTCTTTCAAGTGTTCCCTCTAGTGCATTTCCCACAATAGGGTTCAGTTGTACTTCAAGTGTAGCCAGGACTAGAAATGAAATCCAACAGAATGGATTCTGCCCCCAAGCAGTCTAGCCAATCTCTTCCGACAAGAACTTGGGACTCCTCAAGAGATTGAGAAATTGTCTTTGAACAGGAAGGATGATATTGTCCCCTGCACCTACACTTCTACATCTGATTGAGAGAGTTTTCACTATGAGCTTTCAGTCTATTAGCCGTGGCAGTGATAAGGTTTAATGTTTCGAGATCTTTGATCAGAAGAGGCAGCATATGTCATCTCATTTTTGTCAAGTTGATTTTTACATGTTCTCAGGACAGCTTGAAGGGAAGTGTACTCTTTGTAGTTCTATCTTTTTTCTATCTTCCTCTCTTTTTCTGTGTCTAGCTGTCACTGCTCGGGTTTTTCCTCTGTAATTGTCATCCTCTCTATCGATTTCCCTTCCTCTCTTTGCCTCTTTCTCTCTTTCACTTCTGTTGCATAGCTGATCTTTCTTTCCCTCTCCAGGTGCTTTTAATTTGTTTTCCCCCTTTGATAGTTTTTGATTTTTCTCCTCACTGTTTTTCTCTTCCTCATTTCTCATCCCATCCCTCCCTCCCTCCCTCCCTCCCTCCGTCTTTCCCTCCCCCATTCCCTCACCCCTCCTCTTCCCCCTCTCGTTGTCTTCCCCCTTCCTCATTTTCTCCTTGCTCCTTCGTTCCTCTGCCTCCCCCTTGTCTTGTGGAAGTTGAGCCCTATGTCGGGACTCCTCGGCGAAGACCCCTCTCCTTCTGCCCCTGCTGTTCCCCTGCAGGTAACGTAACCTCCTCGCTCGGGCATCACCGCGGTAACTGTAACCACGCCGCCGCCACCGCCAGGGTTGCCGCGGTGACTCTGTGGATCTACCGAGCAGTGCTACTCCCCGTCCTGGTTCTGCTGCCTGTGTTTGTGCCCCCTCCGTGTGTGTCCTTAGACATACCAGATTTTATATTTAAACACACACATACACACACACACACACACACACACACACACACACCCCTTTAGAAGCTTTTATTGTACTGCTCTTCTATTACATGTTAAATCAAAGTTTTAAACTTAAATGTGTCCATAGAAACTATAAATTGATAGAAACGAACAAGGAATCTTGGCATACTGTATTAACCTGACCTCTTGGTTTGATATGGTAAATAATGTCTTTTAAGATTTAGGTTTAAGATCTAGGTACAAGTTCTCTCTGCAGCCTTCATCACATGTGTCCTTTAGGAGGTTCCTTAAGTTGGTTCTAGCTGTGTGTGCAAGAGGAAAGGCGGGTGGGGGGGTCGTCTCAAACCAAGTGTGTTTCCTAATCTACAGCATGTTTCTTCCAGCTGTAAAACTCATCAAACCAGCACCCTCCTCCTGGCACCTTCAGGGTCTTTCTAAGTGTCTGACCCTGTGGCAGTAGAGAGAGGGCATTGCGAGGGACGGGTGGTGGGGGGAGTATTGGGTGTGATTGATTGGCATGAGAAGATTGAACAGTTTGCTGTTAAAAAAAAATAACTATTTTTTACTTTTGTGTGTTCTATTTTGCGAGTTTGAGTGGAAAGATTGTATTTCACTAACAGATGTCAAGCATCTGCAACCTGTTGTTTCGTAGTTCCCATCATGTCATTTTGAAGTATCGCATACACACACGTACACACATGGGGATGGCACGCATGTAGAAACATATTAGTAACAGTCAATTCCAGCCATACCCTAATTTTCCTGTTGTGTGGCACATTTGTATCCTAAATTGCTTGAAGATGTTTATAGCGTGTGTGTGTGTGTATGTGTGTGTGTTTGCTTGTGTTTGTGTTTGAGTGTGTGTGGTGTGGTGTGCTAACTGGTTCTTTTCTCTTGTATTCCTGGGGTAGCGTGTGTGCTGAGGGTGATGGAGAAGGCTGAAAGAGCAATGCTGGATAAGTTAGCTACCCAACCCGTTCTATCGTTTTTGCCATCTGTCTCCTCCACCTCACCTTGTTTGTCTGCCTGTCTCAGACCCCTTCTCTCTTTCTTTCTCTCTCTCTCTCTCTCTCTCTCTCTCTCCCTCTCTCTCTCCCCCTCTCTCTCTCCCCCACCTCACCTTTCTCTCACCTCTGCTGTTCTTGCTATACTCTCTCTGTCTCCCTCTTTCTCTTTCTCCCTCTCTCGCTTTCTCACTCTCTCTCTTTATCGCTCTCTCTCTCCCTCTCTCTCTTTCTCGCTCTCTCTCTCTCCCTCTCTCTACCTCCCCTCTCTCCTAAAACAGCAAAATCCAGCAACCAAGAGCACAGCCATTCGATTTATGTGTGTACTGTGTTTTTCCTTTTTGTTTTGCAAGAGCCTCCACTCTCTCAGCTAAGTATGTCATGCCGCATCAAGGTTTGCCTCCCCAGTGTGTCATTGCCTCTGCTTGGCTCCTTTGCGTGTTTGACTTCTCGTGAAAAAAAAAAGGGGGGGGGGGCGGGTGGGCTGTGTTGCAAACCACTCAAACCCAATCAGCATGGAGTACCTACCAGTCTCTGCTAGAGCTGTGTAGAGGTATAGCCAGTCTTTAATCGTAGGTTAGACCCTCCTGACGTGCATGACCCAAAGCAAGATTTTGCCCAAGAGGACAACCTCAGAACGACAGCACAGGCTTGTGGACTGCAAATGGCTTAGTTATTCCTGATTGTGCATCTTTGAGCAACAATTTCAACTGTTAGTCCAGAAGAGTAGCAAGAGTAAAATCCCAGCAGGATCTGTTTTTGCTACTGTTCTCGGTGCAAGTAGAAGTTTGTAGCAGGGACATTTGGAAGTGGAGGCAAATGTTTGCCGTAATGGCCTTCCTGTGGAGACGGGGATGTCAGGGGTAAACAGCTGCCTCTGCTCACACTGAGAGAGAGTGTCTTGCACCCTTCTGAGTTACAAAACCTGGCATTCTCCTGCCAAAATCTGAGGAAAATAGAAATAGACAGTTTCCAATTGCAGATTGAGTGAATTGCCTGACGCACTGCAACACTGGTTGTTTTTGCCCTACTCTCCCTGTGCCCCTTGTCTTCGAACTCCAAAAACAGAGTGTAAGAAAAAAAAAAAAAAAAAAGAATTGCACCAGATCTCCACGCCATCTTCTGTGGGCTCCAAGGGATAGCTAATCCCTGTGGTTGGCAGTCGTGCCCGATTCTCAACTGCCCTACCCATTCTGCCCGTCTCTCACTCTCCCTTCACCCCATTCCCAGACCGACATCCTGGCTTGGCTGTCATTGCATTGCCTGTGTTGGGTGTCTGTTGTCACTTCGCCTGTTTTGTATGTGTACCTGCCTCTGATCTCTGCCCCACATTGCTGTGCCTCTTTCCAGGAATGGGCAAAAAAGACGATCCCAAACTCATGCAAGAGTGGTTCAAGCTGGTGCAGGAGAAGAATGCTCTGGTGCGCTACGAGTCCGAGCTCATGATCTTGTGAGTACATGTTCGATGGCGGCATCTATATTTGGTGTAATTTGTTGTAATTGTAATTAAATTGTTATTTAGAAAATAAAATAAAACAAATGTTTCGTGTCTGAATACTCAGAAGCAATAAAATGAGTCAGTATGAAGCTAGTGAGCTAATTTTCTATTTTCTTAAAATAAAATATAAGATTTTGCTAACTCTTGCAAACACCAATAGCACAGTTGAACTTATAAAAGCTTGCTGGGATGCTAAGGATAATGTTTGTTTAATATGATGACGACATGGATCTGTAATTTTATTTCTACTGCTGTCTGGAAGCAGTGACTTTGTACTTCATTAATATTAACGTTCTATATAAACTCATGGTGAACAGTGTACTCACTCATAAATAAATAATGACCTCATGACACAAGAGGTCAAGTGCTGATATCCAAATAAATGGCTTTGTGATCCAACAGTATGTAGTTCAATTGGGACCGCTCTGCTCGTCACACTGAATAAAACTCAGGGACATCTGATTGAGTGCAGATACAGTTTTACTCAGTTGTGTCTGATTTGATTCTAGCGCTCGAGAGCTGGAACTGGAGGATCGTCAAAGTCGCCTGCAGCAGGAACTCAGGGAAAGAATGGCAGTGGATGGTAAGGGAGATGGTGTATGTGTATGTGTGTCTGTAAGATAGAGATATAATAGAAATTTGTGTTGGTGATGCATAAACTTTTATATCCTCCCAAGCATCTGTTCATTAGTGAGCGGCTGGTGTGCAGTGCTACACTCGTTTAACGAGTGGTTAGTTTTTGTTACCAAGTTACAACAGCTCCTCAGTGTATTTATTTATAACAGATTAGGAAATTTGACTTCTGTTTCTCTCTTATCTTTCTCTTATCTGTTGTCTCTCTTTCTTTCTTTCTCTCTTTCTCTCTCTCTTGCTGTTCCACCTCTCCCTTTCAGACCACTTGAAGCCGGAGGAGGAGTTGGCGGAAGAAAAGCGGATCCTGAACGAGATGCTGGAGGTGGTGGAGCAGCGTGACTCTTTGGTGGCCCTCCTTGAGGAGCAGAGGTTGCGTGAGAAAGAGGAGGACAAGGACCTGGAGGCAGTAATGCTGTCCAAGGGCTTCAACCTGAACTGGGCCTGAATGACAGATACCTGCTCTCTCTTATCTCTTTCTCTCTCACACACACACTTGAACTTTACACACACACACATACTCACCCCATGTGGCAGCCACCTAACTGCCCCCCCCCCCCCCCAAAAAAAAAAAAAAAAAAAATCATATTAGGACGAGTCCTTGGATCTTCAGATGTGTTGGAAAACAAGTAGAGAGTGTGTATCTTTAGCAGTCTCACTGGCATCTCGCATCCTGGCTGCTTTGGGAGCGGTGGAATGACGATGTTTACAAAGCCTTGGCTCCCTGGCCTGTGCTAAGCCAAACATGCTTGGACTGGAGCCCTTTTCTCAACTTTCCACCCCCATCTGCCACCCGCTCTACTTCACTGATGGGGACAGCTACCGGGAGCCCTGCCACTCTGAAAATCTATAAACAGAGATGTCGTTTAAAGTTTTGCCTCCGCTCTGTTTTTAATCCCTTTTGACTGTTTTTTTTTCCTTTTAGTTTTGTTTTGTTTTATTGTTTTTATTTTTATTTTTGAGAAGGAAAGGGAAACATGAGTCCTGCTGAAGGACAAGGAATTGCAAGAGAGTGTGTGTGTGTGTGCCTGCTTGTGTGCGTGCGTGTGTGTGTAAACAATACACTGAAACATTTTAGAATGTCCTGTTACAGATGTACACAGAATCTCCTCCCCCTGAAATGACTAAGTAGTGGTGGCACCTCTATTGCTATGGCTACAGACTGACAACAGGGGTTGTTTCGTGACTGCACACACATCTCCTCCTCTGGTAAAGCCCATCATCAATGACGTATTTCAGGGGCCCTGGTTCATCAGGACAAACAACTATTGACTGCTCGAACTCACCACTATGTCTTTATCACCTATTTATCAGAGTGTTCAATAGGACATAGAAACAGACCCTAGACTCTTGCCTTTCTGTGCTGAGATTTTCTTTGTAGCATCAGTAATGCAAATGGTGCTCAGCAAAAATATCTGTAAGCCATCTTATATGAGAATAATAGGCTTGAAGCTGTGTTGGGAACTCACTAGTCCAGTCTTCATGGTGTTTGGCTTCTCACATAGGTTCACATAATCTCAGCATTGGAAAAAGTGTCGGCATCAGGTTGCCTTGTCTTATGGCATTTATTAAGTAGTGAAAATAGGGTTTTATGGAATACTGTTGTGACATGGCTTTTCAACACTGCTCTTAGCTTACTTTCTCATGTTTTTACTTATCTTGTGTGTTTACAATCAGTCAAGACATTTCATCAAAACAAACAAAATCCTATGAATATAGCAGAACTGAAAACATTGTGCTTTCTGGATGCTGGGGACACAGAAAGGACTGTACAATCATTGGCACAGCTGTTGATGAAACCCTTTGAAATCACTTAGTGAGGGAGCTGAATCCCTAAAAGTCTTTGTGGTCTTTGTACTGTCTGGAAAACCCTTCCTCCTTTAAACAGTTCATCATCAGTGCAATGTACAGTATATGAATGACTGAACAGCGTACACAGCACCTGACACCATTAGACTTGACCCTGGTCAGTAGCAGATATATCTGGTGTTTCCAGAAATGACTAACAGAGAGAGAGAGGGGGAGAGAGAGCATTCAGTAGAATCATACCTGCCTGGATCATTATTATTTATCCATTGTTAATGCACAGTTGACATTTTCTGGAAACACATTTTGAGCAGAGCAGAATCTAATCTGGAGTCAGCTGCCGGAGTGGCTCTTAGGGATTCACTGAGGGGACTATAGGCACGCCACTGGGAGCTGATCTAACCATCTGCTCAGCTTTGGGAGAGTACAATGCCTTTTAATTAACACATGGGAAAGTTCTTGCTTCACCTTTATGGCTCCTACTGTTTACCACTTTCATTTATATTTTTGGGGGTTTTATAAGGAAAAAAAGTAATTTATATTTTTTTCTTTCTTTCTTTTTTTACAACACCTATTCTCATACCACTAATTGGGAGTTAGTTCACTCTCTCAGCACTACTTAAAGGAAGTCACATCATCACATACATACGTTCACTGAGCTTATGAACAGCCTTTTAATTTTTATGTAATTTTTGCCAAACTGTAAATGTCAGCTTGGTCGTCGTTTTGCTGTATAGGTGGGCACCCAGAGGTTTTTTTGTGTAAGTAAGTGAGAGAGTAAATATAAACAGATAACTGTGTAATTCACTTAACTGTGAATGAAAGAGATCGTTACACAAGCTCATGGTTCGTTTTTAGATGGTGTGTGAAATGTTTGACAGATTTTATTGATATTTATTAACATGTGTGCAAAAAAATGTATCATATGTAAAGAAAATGAATCCTAATTTTTGAAAACCCTGTTTGTGGTTTCTCTGCTTACAGGGATGTAAATGCTTTCTGTAGCTGATTTGCATATAAGATGTTGGATGTATGTAAAGGCAATAAAATGCAGTTGTTATTCAAAAGAAAAAAACACATGCATGTTTTTTTGTTTTCTTTTGTGTTTTTTTTTTTTTTTTTTAGAAAATGTCTGTGAAGATTCTCATTCATCTAGGTAATAGTAGTCACAAATGCTAAGTTGTAGGCAACTGGACTTCTTTTGGAAGCTTGAAGACTTCGGCTCTGAAAACTGAGACCAAGGAGATATATCTCTGGACCACTAGAAGTGGATCTGTGATTTGTGGACCACACCCCTCATCATGTGACAATGGATCACATGTTCTACTCATTAACATAATTAACACAAGTGAAAGTGTGAATTGGAGCGTGTCATTATGATCACAGGATCCAGAATGTGAAAACTGCCCAGGTTGTGAGGAGCAGCGAAATCATCTAGGATAAGATCTCAGGGCAGAATGGTTTGTAGCAGTCGGATGGTGACGCAACCCAATGGACATAGATGGCCTTTCTCTCGTTCCAAACCACATCCCCTGTAGCTGCAGATATACTACTGAGTCCTGTCCTGATGAAGTCGCCCTCCTGTGTCGGACCATGTGTCTGAAATTATTACATGCTTTCTAAAATGTACAGATCTGGGCATTCACTGCATTGCACTGCATTGTATTTTGACAACTGCATTCCTGTAGGTTATGTGAGTGTGTGTGCGCACTCATGAATGTACTTTTGTTGTTCAATTTACACAATTGAATTCAGTATTGAATTCTACATCTCTTCTGTATCTCAGTCAGGATTTATACCAGATCAGCACCTCTCTGCTTTCCAGGGTAATCCAATTTTTGTAAACAGAGATTTTCATCTGGCAGATATTCCTAACAAAACTCTGGTCCGGTTTTTCATTCCATCCCAGCTTTTGGCTATATTTTGAAGGCGGTCCTTGTTGCGTTTCCAACCTGCGGGAAACGGATGGAATGTCTTCTTTGCAGAAAACATGATCGCTGGAAGTTTTCGTGACTGTCAGGTAAGTGTTACAATTTGTATGTTGTGTTACAAGTTTGTAACACTTCAGATTAATGAAGTGTGTGTAGTTCTAGATCTGTCAAGTTGACGTTATAAACTTCTTAATAAGCAGGCTACACCAGATGGCTGCATCAAACAGCCCACTTAAATATGCGTCAGAATAATGGCGTCATTCTACAGGTCCTTGCTATAGCGTTAATTACAGTCACAGAATTTTTGTTTCATTTGGCGACCTGTCATTTTGTTACTGATTTCATGCAAGTGCGCAAGTTATCCACTGTCAAGTTTTACATTACACACGTCAATCTTTAACGCGTTTGCTCTTTATGTACACGTTGGCCTAACACGCTACAGCTCACTAAAAGATACATTTTGTTTCGGACAGGCTTGGAAATCTGAGGGTTTACCCCTGTCCACCACCAGCAATGAGGCGTGCAAAATGTATGATGCTATTATTACACAGGTTGGTATGCTTGTAGCTCGCTGAATCTTGGCACCCTTCACTGTTGCTTAGTTAACTTACTAAGCCTACCCCAACGTTTGATTTGTTTTTTGTGTTGACAGTATGTTAAGTGGCGCAACGATCCCACTCTGGGGGGTATCGAGGGTTGCATCGCTGCGGTTCAGGCTGCAGATCCAAACTTTGGTATGTGAGTTAACACACGCTACTATTAGCGACAAATGTTTTCAACTTTCATGTAACATTTAATAGCCACCAGCAACAGTACAGTGCAGTCACATCACGTGAAACAGTGGGCAATGGGAGAGTAGGAGTAGTGTGCACAGAACACTAGGCCAATGGTGAAGGACAGTGCACAGGACAGGAGGCACAAGACAGTTGATGAGTTCTGATTATGCTTCTACTGCTACTGAACAAGGGTGCATCAGTTCACACTTGCTAATTCCCTGTTGGAAGGTTAGCATTAACTAAACTCCTACAGCCAACATTGTGTCACTTACCCTCTCTGGTGTGAACAGGGACTTTGAGCTCACCTAAGGCTGATATCAAGCCATAAAAATACATACCCCTGATACCGCAGGGGTGTATGGAGAGTTCATAAACATGTAAAAGCTCAGTGTTGCTCTGTGTGGGACCTTTCTCATGTCCCCTAATGTGACATGAACATCACTTCAGTCAGTGGTCTCCACCCTATGTTTGTCAGCGACTCAGTGTACTTCTTTCTGTAGTCTATTGAATCCACCTAGGCAATAGGCCAGGTTGACAAAAGTCTATCTGCATCTGTCCTAGTAAATTTCACAACTTAGCACCCACTTTGCTGGCTTCTGTAGTCGACAATAGTTTATAAAAATATTAAATATTTCTACCAGTGTTCTGGTGAAGTAGCAGGGATGTAAATGTTCAGCTAGATTTTATTTTCACTGCTCTGTTCATGAAACTTCAACATGATTACTTATGAACAACACCCCATAAGATAACTTTTATGCTGTCTGTTTCCTTTGAAGTGATGGGTCACGTGATTGGCACAGGCCTGGAATTGGTTGGCACGGCGTCGTCGGTTGAGCGAAATGAACGTCTGGCCAATGCCGTCAGACAGACAGTGGAGTTGGCCAAGACCCAGGATATCACACCTCGAGAGAGACAGCATGTTAAAGCCATGGAGCTGTTTTCAAGAGGGTAAGATGACAGTGAGACAGTGATTACGCTTTCAAGTGGAGAGGGAGATTGGGGTGCACAATGAGATGCTGTAATCAGGGGCACCCCCAGGGGGGAAAAGATGATTCCAAGGGCCTGGCACTGACAGGGGTTGCCAGAGAAGATTTTATTACTATAATCAATGTTTTTTTTTGGGGGGGGGGATTATTTTTAGTCAAAGTGTACAAAAGTTCTATCGTCACCCCTGGTTGTAAGTGAATAAACATTACTCTTAATTCATGTATTACCAGCTTTCATAAAAACACGTTTGCACAGAACATGAGAAAATGATGGCTGTGAAAGCAAACAGGAATGATGAAAGCATAGCAGAAGGGCACGTATAACCCACAGATCCACAATGGAGACTTGAGGAGTGCAGGGGACATATAGCACTTGTAGTGTGAGTCCATCATTAAGGTCGACACTACTAATGTGTTCAGTCGCTCAGAGAATGAAGGTAAGTTCTGAGGCAGGTTTTGATCTCCTGTCTAGTCTTACATCTCTACTACTTTCAAGCTTGCAGTGGGATCACAGACATCTCTAGAGGGAACAGATAGCGTCCTTTTCTACTGGCTAAGATGGTAGAGCTTAGTCTTTTGAAGGTTAGATGGAGTACAGATTGATGCAGTAAAACTTGACATGGTTCAGTGTGCTCCACGCTAGGATTCTATTGTGCTATACGCTATGTCTCAATTTGGACAAATTGCCAGAGCACTTGCAAACTTGTGAAATCTGAGGCCCCTGTTTGACTGTGAATGATGAGACACATTTCATTTTAAACAGTGACGCATTACACATATGCAGTCAAAGATCACTGCAAGTGATGTTCGTATGAAGTGTAGAATGTGATGGGAATGGTGAGATGCTTAACTGAGTCTGAAATACCTTAACCAGGAACTAGGTAGCAGTGCTGTAGTCTAGTTTGCTGTAGTGGGTGTACTGTCTGTGATGGAGCGCCTGAGGCGCTGCCACAGCTACTGTTATTACAGTGTTGTCAGTGTTGCAGCCCGTGTTTTACTGGATATATGCAAACCTAAGAACTTTATAAGTGGTTATAAAGCATATATCTGCACATCACGTAGACTACTTATAAAGCATATATCTGCACATCACGTAGACTACAGCCCTGCTAGGTTGCATGTAATGCTGTAGCATGGTGAGCCCAAACAATAGGGCTATGGTTGGAAATGCTGCAGACAGTTAATTTAGGCCAAATAGCAAAATTATGTTTAGGTCAGTGAGGGCAAGACTTATATGCTCTATTCTTGAGGGAGAGATGAGACTCTCCTCAGCCAGCCCTCCCCTTCTCTCTGCTTCCCTCTGCTCACCTCCTGGTGTTCACCATCCTGCGCAGGCTGTTGAAGCATTAAATGACTAAAACAGCTGTGCTTGACTCAAGGCCAGACACACACACATGCATACACACACAGAGAGGCATAATGGAGAGAGCGGGTGTGTCATTAGCCGAGGAGTCGGAGAGCAGATGAAGTGGGAGTGAAGCTCAGCCCCAGGTCAGCTCATCTGTTCCTCTTCAAGCTAACGCACTTCATCCCCTGACACGGAGAGCCAGGTCATTCATACAGTCACTTATCTTTCCATTAGTGGCATTCTCAAACCTCTCCTCCTAATATGCCTGAATGAGAAGAGTTTGCGCTGTTACCAAATTGATGCTAATTCCTTCATTAGTTTACTGTAAATTAGACAGATGATGTATGTAAACAAATATGCTAGATTGGAGCCATAGTTGTGAATATAGAGGTAAACAGAGGCATGGATAAAGATTTCTGATGTATTCATTTGCCACTAGTGGTATTCATTTGCCACTACCGGAGACTTCCACAATATGACAGCAAGTAAAGGGTTATCTAAATATTTTGTATGATTTTCTCATGTTGCTTCTACTGCTGAATACAGCAAATCCTCAGATTCTATGAGGCTTGCCATTCTATATAATCATTCACATCATGTACACTTACCATGGACTTGCCACTAGTATACAATGGCATTGCTCACCATATAGAATTTTTGGCTTCTCGTGATGACTCAAAATGTATTTATTCAACTGCTTTTTGACTCCAAATGAGCTGAAGTTGCTGTTAGGTGTACCAGTAATAGAGGAATATGTCAGCATGAAGATGTTAATGGTGTGCGGTTCCAAAATCGATTTCTGCAATAGCTTGCCCAGTCCTTACTCTGGACCACAGATTATGCCTGAGATGACCCAACAAAGGGCCTTTTTGTTTGTTGGTTAATGGGTCTTTTGCTTAAAGCGTAACAACAGCCAGGGGTCTACTTAGCAACAATCTCTGAAAATGCACAGACCACTCATTGTTAGTTCTCTAGATTGCTGCTTCTGTATCATCACTAATGAGTCATATGAATTTTTGTGAGGAGATGATTAAGCCAACATTTCAAAGGTCAAAGGCACGGCAGGATTTGTCAGAGGGCCTAATATATTATTATTATTATTATTATTATTATTATTTATTTTATTTTTTTTTACTTCTAAAGATAAATGATGGAAGATGGAGAAAAAAGATGTGGTCTTCTGATTCCTTGTTTACCCAGTGTAACCCCACGTCTTATTGATTCGTTGTTGTTTAACAGACGTTTGTCATTCCTTAGTTGTACAAAAGGGCAGTTTCTGCTGCTTAAATATCATTACATTGTTTTTGTTAGCTGTTATGGAAGAGCCCAGTGAGGATAAAAGTTATTCATTGAATACCCTTGGGTTAATGTCAGATTTCTCTCTCAACAAAAATAGAATGTACAAACAGTAATCCCATTGGCAGAGCTAGAATGTGTGAGATAACAAAATGTTTATACTCTGGCTTTAGGCTCAGTATGCTTTGAATTTAGTGCTGAAGCAGCTTGTAAATGTGTCATACATAATGCAAACTGCACCGACTTAAATAGTTTTCATTTTAAAAATTGCTACGATATGCCCTTTGCATACAGTATTCTCAGAGACTCTTCAAGCCATTAAATCAAAATGGCACATTTTCTGTACAGGATAATGGCAGAATTGTTTTTTGCCAAAAGGGGTTCTTTGAAATTTATGTCTATGGGAATGTGACTTTTGTAGCATGGTAATACATTCACAAAACGATAAAGAAATAATGTAATTCCACAGCAGGGCATCAATGTATTAACATTTTTTTATATAAGTTTACAGTGTGTTTAAATAGATCTCTTTGATTTGTCTTATTAATCTGATCTGTTGTTTATCTGTGTATCACGCACTGTTTTTGGTAATCTAGGTAGCTTGGCTGCAGACAGTGCATGCTGTATGCTGAGTTTCTTTGCAGACCCTGGGTACAGTGTGTCTTGCAGCTGTTTTGATCCAGTTGTACTTTGGTTTTGAGTCTTGTGTTATGTTGTATAGTATACATTTTTGTCTTGTGTTATAATTAATGTTTCAGGCTGTTGGTGGATTGCAGTTGGAAGGTGCCCATCCAATAGCAATGTAACATTTAACATCTTGCAGCTCGGTAATTATGTACAATATCCTGTGATGCAGAGCTCTGTCCAAAGCCTGCGATGTGTGGGAGGAGATTCTTGTGGAGCACCCCACTGACATGCTGGCCCTGAAGTTTGCCCATGATGGTTTCTTCTACCTGGGCTACCAGACCCAGATGAGGGACTCCGTGGCCAGAGTGTTGCCCTACTATAAACCCCACACACCCCTTTCCAGGTAAGGAATAGTTTAGCTTTTTTACCTTAAAGGTTGGGTCAGCAATGCTTTCTTGTTTTGTTTATGCTTGTATTTCATACCAGATGTTATTTTTCAAATAAACTTGCATTATATTTGAACTAAATACCTAACCAAACACAGCGGAGAGAGAGAGCTCATTCCTCCTTTCAGTGGCACTGGAGAATTTTCAAACAAAGTGTTCTGTTACAGTATTCTGGCTTCCCTGTCTTTGTTGCCCCTTCATGGAGACTGCAGGACTGTTTAAGAAGACTGGGTTGTTTTACAGTGTACTTAGGGAACAAGCAAATAGTGATCAAGGCACATGCTGAAGGTTATTACCAGTCTTGCGTGCTTGAAACGACTAAGAAACTCTTTCTCTCCCTGACATTCTGTTTGACTTTGTTGTTGTCTTTGTTTCCTGTTTCATGTAAAACATCCTGGACTGCCTGGTCTGTTATGAAGGTGTTTTTTTTTAAGCACAGGTGTTGATGTACAGCAAGTGTAACGGTGTGGTGACAGACGCACAGGCGAACACGGATCAGAGTGCAGAGCATGTTTACTTAACAAAGAATGTAACAAATAGAAGATACATGGAATACACAGTTCCAAAAGACACTTAAGACTTCACAAGCATGGGCTGACAAAGACAGTCCTTCATGACCAGTATACGACAGTACTTCAGCAACGCCAAACAATGTGGTGATAAGGGAGGCATGACCACAAGAGAGAGAAGAGCCTAAAATGCATGTGAAAATCTTGTAATTTGGTTTGCCGATATAGTTTGTTATGGCAGTGTCAGCCTGTCCAAGCCTTCCTACGCACTTCCGCTTGATTATCAACTCCCTACAGTGCTAGTCTGGATTTGATCCCATTGAGCTTGTTGTATCAGGAGGCATTTTAACCTGAGATGGGAGGGGAGGGGGTTGTAAATGCATAGCTAGAATGCTATCAGCATATCTTTTCAAACTTAAAAAACTCCAGCAAGCAATCAAATTTCACTGCCGAATGTCCAGACCCTCTGTATGAAACAAAGTGGAGAATGAGGGACTGGTCCTACCAGGCTAACAGTCACAATAAGTATTGAAGTATTTCCTGACATGTAGTGTGCAGTTCTAGAACATCATATTAGTACTCCTGGCTTATAATGATTGGTGTGTCTTTGTCCCTAAACTGGCCAATTCATGCGCTTATGGTCAGGGAGACACTGGAATTCTATTGATTACATGGTTATTTGGAAATGAATAAGGAAAGAATTGCAAAACTAACTCTTTACAATCTGTTAGTGGGATAGAGAGAAATATGCTTTCAGTTCCTCTGTATGTCTAGTATATGTGGGGAAATTGACAATAAAGCTGACTTGATATTGTTGCTGCATGTCAAGTTGAGTGAATTACAGTATTGCTGTCCTGATATTAGTGTAGGTCACGTGTGTGTTCTTTTACACAACTTCCTTCACATTAACTTATGTGAAGAAATTCTGCAAGCACGTATTTAATACCTGCCTTGTATGTAACAATTAGACATTGCTTGGAGGTCCCAATGTACAATATTCAATTTATAAAACTGAAAGCATGAGAGGTTATTGACAGTGAGGAAAATCTATTGTATACATTAACTATATGTGCTGAGTCTAACTGTGATCCATAGTGTGCTAAGCTAAAATGAAAGTGTTGAAAGTATCAGATAGACTAGGAGGCCATTCAGTGCTCTTCTGGTGCCTGTGGAGAGGTTCAGAGAACGCACACTTCATAAAGGAGCGGGTCGATAGAATGGGCAGTTAGCTCTCGCTGCCTTCGGATTTGTACTTAGGCTTTAAGCTATACACACTCAGAGAGAGAGAGAGAGAGGAAGAGAGAGAGACAGATAGAGATTTTGTCTGGAATTTGGAATTTGTGTTCTATATGTTAGTTCACCAGCTTACTGAAAAAAATTGGTGATGTGGAAAGTTTCGCAGGTCAGATGCAGAGAGCCTCCCAATAGTTTCTGCCATTTGTCTGATGTTTGCCAATCACTCAACTACCACAAGTATCTGTCAGCTGATCTCTCTCTCTCTCTCTCCCTCTCTCTTCCCTACTCCTCTTTGTTCTCATTCTCTCTTCCTCCTCCCCCCCCCCCCCGTCTTTGTGCTTCCTCAGTTACCTGAAGGGCCTCTACTCTTTTGGCCTTCTTGAGACTCACTTCTACGACCAGGCTGAGAAAGTGGCCAAAGAAGTAAGACTGTCCTTCTTCATGTTTCCTTTCAACTGAGCGTAGGAGTGAAGAGATACAGAGATAGATCGATAAATGATCGAGTGAATGAGATTGTGATTAACGCAGTACAAACGCATCATGAACGCATTACAAATGAAATTGAGACATTAAATCTGGCTGCCAAGTCTCCCATTTTATTCCAGTTATTTTATTCCACTCAGTTGTCAAAGTGAGTAATAGAAAATTTACATAAAAGAGTGAATTATAGCAGTTTATGAATATATAATATGGCCATATAACCTAGAAGTGGACTAATGAATGTTGCAGTGCTGGAGCCCTGTTGGCTTGCTCTCTGTAATGGTGTCTGTGGAATAAGTGTATGAAGATTTAGAGTATACTCCATACTAAGTTAGTGTTGTGTAGAGTGTAAAGCAGTTTGAGTGCTTTGAGTGTGTGAAGTGTGTGAAGCTTTAAGTGCTAGCCAAGGGCTTTGACATTTACATTTATGCTATTAGCAGACGCTTTTATCCAAAGCGACTTACAAAAAGAGGATAAACATTTAAGCTACAGCACAATTAAAATGCATATTGCTAACATGAAATTTGCAGTATTTTGAGATGAAAGTGCAGGAGTGTTACCAAAAGTGCAGTTTGGAGATAAAGGGGGAGGTGCATTGTAAGTGCATTCCTGTTATTCAGAAATTTTAAGCCAAGAGATATTCTTAGAAGAGCTGGGTCTTCAAGAATTTCTTGAAGGTGAAGAGGGTATCTGTTGCTCTGGTAGCACTTAGAAGGTCATCCCAACAGATGAGATGAGAGTGACTGTGGTTCATGTATCATTGCATCCAACTCTGAGGGGGCTCTGATGTGGCATTGGCTTTTGCAGGGGCTTTCCCTGGTGCCAGACGACGCCTGGTGTGTCCACTCCGTGGCCCACGTCCATGAGATGAAAGCAGAGGTGGACAAGGGGCTCAAGTTCATGCAGTCCACTGAGAAAGACTGGGAGGTCAGTGCTTAACGGTGGGGTGAGGAATGTAAGACTTTCACCCTTGCATAACATATCGTACTTCACAAAGGCCAATGTACAGATTGTACAGACAGCGTAAACCATTTTAATGCCAGCTCAGTCACACGTGTGTGTGTGTGTGTGTGTGTGTGTGTGTGTGTGTGTGTGTGTGTGTGTGTGTGTGAGAAGGAGAGAGTGCAGTTCAATGCAGTGCGATGCAATGTAATGCAGTGCAATCTCGCAGAATGTGCCAAGGGCTCGGAGCTCATAACGTTCCTAAAGTTCCTGAAGATGAAATCGTTAAGGGCTTTAGTGCCGCAGTGAATGTGCCTCCTGAAGCAAGTAGTTTATTGTACAAAGTGTGCAAAATCTCTTTTGTTTCTCTTGAGGACACCAAGGAACAAAACCAAAGAATCACTGTCATCATGTCTAGAAACTTGAGCCCAATATGTTTACTTCAGCTGTGAGAATAAGTGTTTTTGTTTTTTAGTGAGATGTTTTGATCCAGTTCTGTCCCCAGATATTATGTTCTGCGAAAGTTTCCATAGACTAATGGTGCTATATTCATGTGGTTGGTCCTTCTCGGACAAGCAGATAAATAAATGAATATTCTCTCTGATTGGGTCTCTCTCCAGGGATGTGACATGCTTGCCTGCCATAATTACTGGCATTGGGCGCTCTATCACATTGAACAGGTGAGTAAACCAAACAAGTGTGCGTGTGTGTGGTTGTGTGTGTGTGTGTGTGCCTGCGTGCATGCACGTGTGTGAAATTGTGCCTGTGTATGTGTCCATGTGGGCGTAGGTGTGTGTTTTCTGAGTGTTTGTCTCTCGCCAAAGACTTGTTTGTGTGTTTTTGCTCACAGCAGATAACCGCAACCACTTAATCTCCTAGCTCGTTCAAAAAGTGCACTTCAGGAATTATTTATCTCTTGAGTAGCTCCTCTGCCTGCTTTCTGCTCTCTCTCCCTCCTCCATGCTTTCACCACTTAGAAGCAAAGCCCATTTTCCCACACTTCTCCTTCACTCCTCCTTCACTCATGGCATTCTTTCTCTCCCTCTCCTGCATTCTTCACCTCCTATTCTTTTCTCCATCTTGTCATCTTTGTCTTTTTTCCTGAATTATTTAAAAGGGTGCGTTATTTTGCCTGAGGATGTTCTGTCCCGGTTGCAGGGGGACTACGAGGCGGCCCTGAAGATCTACGACAGCCAGGTCAGTGCTTCTGCTGCCAGCCGCCAATGATGCAACATTACGCAGACGACAGATAACACTTTATGCTGTAATCTTCGAGACAAAAAAAAAACAGAAAAAGGCACTTGCTGCTTGCTGTAGACACACTCTAGGGAAGAAGAGAAGTGTAAAGGCAGTCATGTGATCACTTTTACACTCCACACCCCCTTTCCTGCTTCATTCTTGTCAGAGACAAGTATGGCCAAGGTTGTGGAAAAGTTAGCCTGGGGGTGTGTGCATGTGGATGTGTGTGTGTCTGTGTCTGGAGTGGGTTGCTATTGCTGCCTTTCTCCCTGTTACAGAGGTACATGCAGTATTCGCAACATGACTTCTGAATTTTGTTCCCCAAGAGGAAGCTCTTAGCCTGGTCTCTCACAACATTCCCCCCTTAGTGTGCAGAAGAGGTGGGGTGGAGGGGATGTATGTGTGACAAGGCCGACATTCATGGGGGGAAAATATGACAATATGGCCTTGGATTAGAACTGTGGAAGTACTTTATGTGGATTTAGAAGCACTTAGAAGTGCATATTTTTATCCTGCCAAATGATAACCTGGGCATGACATTTGACCTTTCCAGATATGTATGTGTTGGTACAAGGCAGCACAGAGAGAGAGTTGACCTCCTCCTGCAGCGGAACATACAGCAACTGCAGAGGTTTGCGCAGTGGGAACTTTCTAGGCCTTTTAAGACTGATATGGCTGCCTGTTAAGTCCTCAGATGATTCTTTTGATGAAGGAGGAATGGCTCGGTTCATTTCAAAGCTCTGAATTCAAGTTTGAAGAAGTTCAAACAACATTCTCAATTTACAAGGGATCAGAGAAATTATGTGTTATGCACAGAAATAGCCTTGCAGAAAATGTTCCTATGTATAATGTAGTGAATGTTTCCCCTAGGTTCCTATTAACTGAGAAATAAAACTCAGTAATCAAAAGAAGTATATTTTAGTCTGTTCTGGAACCTTCTATTTGCTAAAATCTTCTATCAGAAATACAGTATCCACAGAGGATTGGTTCCAAGACTTCCATACATTCATATATAGTAACTATATAATATCTGTGGTTGGAACTATGGATAAGAACACACACACCATATGTTGGGTTTTTTTTGTGTACATACTGGCTATGTGTTTATCATAATGTTTTATTCATAACGTACATACAGTAATTAAACTGGCAGCATTAACTAATATGATGTTTTACAATCTGTACTGTAAAAGGGTTACATGAATGTGGGCACTCGAATGAGTATAGGTTTCTCATGTGTTGTTGGCTGATTCTATTTGGAACGATAAATATTGAATGTAGGAATGTGGATTCTTTGTCAATACTTCATTCATTCATTTTCTTCCTCTTTTGTGTACATTAAGGAGTCAAGGATAGACACAACACAATTGTGTATGTAGTCATCCACTTAATATACAAGGGGTCTTGAACCACAGAAACAGCAGATACAAGGTCCACGGATAGGGGCTTCTTCTGTAAAGCTAAGAGCCTTACTGAGTAAAGGTGATCTTGGGCAGACTGTATGTGAGTGTGTGTGTGTGTGTGTGTGTGTGTGTCTGAGGCAGACAGGGTCTAAGTTTGCCTGCTCTTGGAGCTCAGAGTGGGTTGTGCTGATCTCTTAGGTATCCCGTCGCTGTGAGACCTCAGGTGCCATGTTGGACACAGTAGATGCCTGCTCTCTTCTCTACAGGCTAGAGATGGAAGGTGAGATTACACACACACTCACATACACAATCTTATGATTGCAAAAAGTCTCTCTCTGACACACACACACACACACTACATACTTAATTATGACCGTAAAATTTAAACCTGTGTGTGTGTGTGTGTGTTCTCAGGTGTAAGTGTAAAGGACCGCTGGCGTGAGATGCTGCAGGTGATTGAGCCTCACAGTGAGGATCACACTCTCCTTTTTAATGACCTGCACTTCCTGATGGTGTCACTGGGGGGTGCTGCCACCGACTGCACCCACCGTCTGTTGGAGAGCCTGAGGGAGCATGCACGGTGAGACACACACACACACACACCACACCACACCACACCATACAACACTCAGACACTCCTCTGCACACTTATGTTTCAAGCCCTCAACTTTTCACACACACACACACACACACTGGTCCATGCATATGATAAAGCAATAATTGGTTTAGCCCACTGTGACATCTAGCCTGTCATTTACAACTAATGAAATGGTGACATTTAGTGCATAATCCCCAAAACAAACCAAGCACCAGAGGCATACGTTGAATATCACGTGTAGCCTATTATGTTTGCTGTTAATGTAGGCCTACAATTTCAAGCACAGCATGCATTTTTGCTGATTTCCAAGACATTGCTACATTGGAGGACCCTTGTGAGATTAAGCTGCAGGCAAGTAGTTAGTGACTTGTTTAGAGCAGATGAGCTGCAGGGCAATAGCTGTAAATGCCAGTAGTGCTACTCTGTGGTTAGTGTCAACTTGTAATGTTAAATAACATATTTATGACAATGGAGGGCGAACTGGAGAGGCTTGCTTGAGATTCACACCTGTCGGTACCACTGGTAACGCCTTATTCTAATGCAGTGCTATTCAAATGAATGCAATGCTTTTAGAATGCCTGTTACGTTTTGTGAGCTCCCTCCTCTTGGAAAGACAGCCTTAACACTACATGCCCACCCAGGCATCCATCAAATTACCAAACCTACTATTTCAGTTATTACAGGTTAAAATTCACCATTCACACTGGTGTATAGTTTTTGAAAGCCTGGTTCAGACATGCAATGTCACATCCATAGTGCAAATCAAAAGGCTCATATTCTTGAGCCTGTAGATTGTTACATACATTTTGCCTGTATTCAGCAATAAAACAAACAAAATTATAATTACTGCCATGCTTTCTAAAGTTATGTCAAGAATACAAATGTCACATCCATTACTCTGGAGTTGCCTGTATAAATAAAAATATGATAGCAATTATATGTACACTCATACTTTAAAATATTATGCGAAACCCATGAAAAAGTTATGCAACAGGGCAATGTTTTGGAAAGTTTTGTTTTATGTATGCAAATATGCTTGTGGGCAGACATGCATTTCTACATTTATGCAAAAAAACATACAGTTACATACGTAAGCATGTACATGCACACGCACACGCACACACACACACACACACACACACACACACACACACACACACACACATGCACACACATACACACGCGCGCACACACACACTCTCATACACACTCCTGTGTTGGGATGCATGCAGTCTTTTCTGGCATTCAGTCCTTTGAGGCTCAGTGGGATTCTTAAGTGGGTCATGAACACTGGAAAGAACTTAAAGTGCTCTAGCTCAGTGAGGGTCATGCTGTTGTGTTACGTAACGTGTGTGTGTGTGTGTGTGTGTGTGTGTATTCCCCCATTGAGACACAGTAAAGCTCCAAAATTTGTCTGCTGTCTCAGCACAGCAAAAACACTTCGGCTTTTATGGAACAGCACCTAGCCATCAGCCATTCCAATTCTGATGTGCAGATGTATTTATGTGTAAATGTGAACACTATATTGTGATTGTTGGCATTATGTTGTTTCTATTGAGTGAAGGGCTCCCTATAAATCTGTTCTTTCCAGCTTTAAAGTTCCTTTAAAAGACGGCAGGACATTTTTCAAGCTATGACATTTGCGTTATGGTGTGCATTTGTGTTATATCACAAGAAAGATGTAGCACTCTTTAAAAATGCCTGATTGAATCTCTTTTAAGATGTATGTGATATCGTCTCACCTGTCCTGGGGATTTATTTTTATCTCTCTTAAAGGAGAAACGCATTAGTCTAATGTGACAGTAGTGAAGATGAAGACCAGGGAGTATATCGTTCTCTCCTCCATCATCAGCAAGCATCACTTCTCTTCCAAAAGGCAAATTGGCTTTGCTGTCAAGGCAGACAAAGGCTTTCAGAACTTAGGAACTAACAGCTATGTGTCACTGTCTTGCCTCACATTCAATGAAGACATCTTGGAAATGTGTGTGTGTGTGTCATTGTGGCTGCCTGATCTGAAAACTGTGTACTTCATTGGACCTGTCTAAACATATGTTAATGTGCCATAAATATCCTGAGCAGGTGTCATCAAATGTCAACATTTTTTAACTGATAAAAAGTTTTCGTGCAAAACAGTTCTCTCTTGAAACCCTCGACACCACTAACTTACTTTAGAATATTTTCTGCTGAACAAATATCATGTGATGTAAATTTTATATTTACTGCAGAGCAAAAATAGACTGACTTTTATATTAACATTGGAACATTGGAAAATTGAATAGTTGACCAGGACAGCTTTGTGGCGACAACCTTAATATACATGCATATCTGTTTCTTTCTCACTGTGTGTGTGTGTGTGTGTCATTTTCTCATTTTTAACAAATCGTCAAATCTTTGCTACTGTTACATTTCTGTCTTGTCCTTCTGTTTCCCCAGAGAGCCAAAAGAGAACCACCAGTACCAGCTGGCTGAGAGCGTGGGGTTGCCCATGTGTGAGGCTCTGGTGGAGTATGACCAGGGCAACTACAGCAGTGTGGTTGAGCTCCTGCAGCCACTGCGCTACCGCTTTAGTGACATAGGGGGCAGTGACGCACAGGTGAGCAATACACACGTCAACAGAACAACCAAATTGGCCTTTTGATGAGGTTTAGATTAGTTGAGGGGAGATTTGGTCCTGTCATAAGTCTGCCCCTTCCTGAGATTGCTTTTGACATGGGTGCTCTCAGTCGAGGTCTGTCCTGATTTTGTGAGAACTTGTTGATGACAGGAGGTGTGTGTATTACCAAGCGCCTGGTAATAAAACCAGACCCTCGTTCTACACCTACGTTTCATACAGAGGGTCTGAGAGTCACAATCTCAAAGTTGGCTTCGTTACTAAAAACGCACCATTTTTGGGGATTCCGGGATCACCCAAGAACTCTAGGTTCACTTCGGTTCACTCTGGCTGAAGGTGTCTGCAAATGAAAGTACATTAACAAATAGATCAGAAACGTGTAAAATGTGTTTTGAATATATTTGGCGCTGCCACGGCCAGCCTTTCATTTATCAGCACAGCTTTGTAATGAGTGTTCATGTGCACAGAAACAGACCCTCATTTAGCTCTCTATTCCTCTAACTTTTTTTTTTTTTGAGACTGGTGCTCATGAAGAGATTCAGACATTAGTGCTTGCGGCTCAGACAGACTGTTGTCAAGGATGCCTTCATTGCAGTCCTCATTGCGTCTTTGAACGTCAGGACAGATTGAAGAAATAAATGAAGCGATAAAGGCTGTTTTTTTTCCTGCACTTAATGAGCACGACTCCAAAGCCACTCCTGTGAACTAGTTTACACAGTGCCTCTTTAGAGAGAGAGAGAGACAGAGCGAGCAGCTAAGGCCTTGGCCACAGCAATCAGAGATACAGGCTTTTAAAATGAGGTCAAGAAGACATAAAACTTTAATATAAATACAAACACATCACACACACACACACTGAAGTCATCAGCTCTAATGTTTGTACTTACAGAGAGATGTATTCAACCAGCTGCTCATTAACGCTGCCATAAAATCTCAGGACAAACACCATCAGAAGTATGCCAGGTAAGAGTAATGGCATGCTGCCAGCAGCCATTCCACAAACATCTCCTGGTATTACATAGGTGAAAGGTGCTGTTCATGATTTTGTTTGGTAAATGGTTGAAGCCTCTTAGCCAATCAGATTCAAGTTAGTTAATACATGTCTAAAGTTACATTTTGACCTAATGTCTTATGCTGTAGTAAGACAGATGGTTATTCTTAACAGAATGTGGACCAAAAAAAAAAATCAGTTGCCAGCAGTCCTGGCTTTCTGTCTTTGCTTTGAGTTGAGTTCAGAAGGGTATACTTAACTACTTAACTACTTAAAAAACAGTTTAAATTGTTTATCTGATTTAGTGTTCTAGTCCCACCTTTGATAACAGGGTTACTGTATCAGTCTGCTGGTTGCCTGGCAACCTGGCCCCTGTTTTTATTAATATGCAGATAATACTGTACAATAAGATTGCACAGGTCTGCCAGCCAGCAACTGAGTCTGAATTAGGTCTGGTTCTGATGGTGTGCATCGTGGGTGTGGGGCACCTCAGCGTATTTGCCATAAGGGTGGCGTCATGGGAGTTTCCTGAAATAAGAGCTTCAGATGTCTGCTTTTATTGCTCTTTCTGATATAAGGGAATAATGGACAAGGCAGGGGTGAAGAACGGCATGATGCTGAAGGCGAAGTGCCGTTTGCCTACACCAAGTTCATTATTCCTCTATATTGGGACACCTCGAAGGCCGTTATATCACCTGGTTGCAATTGATAAGTATAGACAATAAGCAAGCATTTAAAACATAGAAGAAATATGCAGTTGAGTTTTAAAGAAACTAACCTGATTGGTTGCTGTACTAGTTTCTTTGGTTACTGACCACAGTGAACAGTGAACTGTCATTTACTATGGTAATTATAGTTACCATTCCTAAGGGCATTGCTATGGAACGGTGGTCAAAGTTTTTTACCAGATCTAGGCTACTTAATATATATAATAATCTATATATGTAATAATCTATATATATATATATCCTCTTGTAGGTCCCTATTGGTTGAGAGGAGTGCTTTGCGGCCTGGCTCTGCTCTGACTGACCGTATGATGCAGAGGTTTGCTGCCCTCCACGTTTAACTGATAAAAGCCCTAGGTATCATAGCTGCCCTTTACAACCACGGTATAACTCGGGCCAGATTTTATTAAATTCTGTTACCTGTTTAATGTCCACAATATTTCACTGGATGTCTAACAAGGTGCTGGGTCCAAGATGTCCACGGGCCTACAAATAATCAACTTGGAGCAGTTATTGATCATGTCCTCGCCAATCTCATTCCTCCCAACCTAGAAGGTTGTAAAGTTAAATTACTCTGAAGTGGATTACCTGTAAATGTGATATTTCAGAGGAATAATAGCTCTGTGTCTGTTTAACATGTGCATTAATCTACAGCCCAATTAAGCTAATTATCTAACTGTGAAATTGACCCATGTCACACTTTGTACAGCTACCAAAACTGTTATCTCTTTGAATGCTCTGATGACTTTGGTCACCTTGGTATAATAATCACAGTAGCACATATGATCCAACTAGTTTCGACCAAAAAAACTAATAAAGCTTTCACACTGTCTCTTGTCACCCTTAGTAAGGTGGTAATGAAATGGAAACGCTATTGTTTGATTGAGTGGTTTTTCCCAGTTTGACTTTTCTCCTGAAGTAATTGTTCACCTTTAAGTTGCGTTGTGTTTTCTCTCCGGTGGAATAGAAGAATAGAATAGAAGATTGGATGCTTCAGTTGCTTTCGATTAGGATCAATGATTTATTACAATGTCAATTACAATTGTGGATTGGAATTAAATAATAATAATATAGGAAATAACTGGAATAAATGAAATAAAAGGAGATGAAGTAACAGAGCAAAGTATAAAGACTATCTGACTAAGTTACTCTTCTGTCTCGCCCACGAGGTTGAGACAGGATGAATTCACTCTCTAGTCTTAATCTCTCTCGCTGGTCTTGATCCTTCGTCCTAATCGTGTAACTCACACATTGCATTGATGTTATTAGCAATCCTTTAACAAAGCACAAACACTTTTTTTTGTTTGTTTTTACGTATTTTATTACCAAATGAGCATCACTGACAAATAAAAACTTAATGCAAAAGCGTCAATATAAAATATTGTCAAATATTCACAAATGCTTTAATAAATACTAATAACCAGTTTGGTAGTCTGAGCTTTCTTCTGAAGTCATCTGAAATCTTAAGTCCATAAGACTGAGGCCTCATGCTCCAAATATAAGCCTTGTTCTGATGAACATCAAAGTCAGTGTCAGCGTCACTTTTTTCCCCACGTCATTCCCTTTTCCTCATATCAGTGATCTGATTTCAGTCTGGATTTGAGAGATGAGGATCTGATTTCAGTCTGGATTTGAGAGATGAGGATCTGGGAAAGTATGATTCCTGCAATCTGGAAATAATGATTCGGATATGATTTTAAAAGATACATTATAAGAACTTCGTCATAGCTATGTTTACACACAGAGTAAAGTGCAAGACTGACATCTGATTAGCTTCGGTTAGCTGTCTTGAGTTTATAGAGAGAGATTGTACAGATCCTGACTCACAGTAAGCATCAGGCGAGCATCACAACTGACAGATAGCTGAAAGATTAAGATAAAAGGCTAAATGCTCTTATGTAGCCCTAATATTTTAAAAAGAACCTTTTTTAACCTTTATTTTCATTCTCTAAGTATAACTTCAGGAATTCCTCTTTTTCAAGATAGCCAAGATGCATAAATAAATAAACAAAGGATATGCAAAATTAAGTTAAGGTAAAGAAGGAAGCAAAAAGATAATCAATAAATAAATAAAACAATTGTTTTGAGACCGCAAAGATTGTGATTAAATATTTAAATAGGTTGGGAAAAGTGTGGGAAATAGACTTCCAGGAAAGTGTATCAAAAGCAATTCCAGGTAGGAAAAAAAAAGTGTCAAATGGAATTCCAGGAAATCGGGGCATTAAAACAAATGACTTTCCCCGCTCAGTTGCCCCTAAAAACATTTCCAAAGATTAATGACACATGACTTGAATGGAGGTCCTGCACAATTAGATTATGTGTCATATTTTCATACATGGTACACCGCCCGCTACTCTGTTATAATATACTGTACTAACATATTAGGGGTGGGAATTGGGAATCAAGTAGCCAGACTAGTGCCGTCCAGTGCTTCTGCTCAGGATCATATTTTGCTACAGCCCAGTCAGGAGTCTCTCCATTAGCTTAGGTTTCCCTTTGACAAGTTTTTGACTGGCCAATCAGCAAACAGTGGTTCAGCAATCCATGTTCATGTTCAATGGGCCTTTCTAAATGTGTAATTGAAATAGACAACATGGTTTACTTCATTTTATAGCACTGTTCTGGTCACTGTAGTGGTATAGGCCAGAGGTTGGCAACCCCTGGCATTTGTGGTAAAATTGGCACACAGAGGGATTCTCACTGGCACACCACCCTTGTTTTTATGCATTAGAATAATTTTGGTTGTTTCATCTGCAGTTAACAGCCATTGGTTGTTGTAGGGCATGTGTGTAGCGTGACAGACGGTAGGCAAAATGCATCCTACTGGCTTTATACATTTTTTTTTCATGAGACACGTCCCAACGCAGGAGTTGCACCAAAGAGGGTTTATCAGTTTAGGCTGCAGTTACTAATGGCAAAAAAAGCCAGACGACTTGGCCATATCCATATGGGATATTATAGGTAGAAGTGCCGTGTGCTTGTTGTATTTTGAGAGTTTTGTTATTGTTATTTTAAGACAGAGCACGAAATGACAATTTAATCAAATATAGGAATGTTCAGAATTCAAGGATTTGAACCAGTTCATAAAACAAACCAAATGATTGACATTTTGCTAGGAACTTTTTTTTGACATGTAAGCTACATGAACAGAACCATCACCGCCAAAACAATGTTTTTGTCCTCACTGAATTTTCTGCTTGCAATAATTTTCACAGACAGAGCTCATAGAGCTTCTGAAGTCCAGGGTACCCAATTCCCAACTGTTAGATATGAGAAGCAAGATTAAAGCGCCGTGAGAATGTTGTTAGTTACAGGGCCTTAGCTATAACAAAAATCCAGATTTGTACAAACCCAAAGTGAGTGATTGCGCTTCCTGTTATGCAAGTCAGCGTGTAGTGCAGATTGTCATGTAGCCTATGAAATTTAGAATGATTAATTTGGAATGATGGAATGATTAATTTACGTTTTATTTTCCAAATAAAATGACATCAACATGTTCCTAAAATGCTGCTTTGCATCCAAACGGAACTGATTCAAATGAACTGGAAATGTGGCGCCATAATTATGCATAGTAAAAAAACAATTGATCTCTTGTTTGGCACGCAAAGGAACAAGACCATTTCTTATTGGCACTACATGGCAAAAAGGCTGCCAACCCCTGGCTTAGACTATATTATTATTGATAAAGACTGATAACCAGAATCTGCGTTGGCATTGATACAGATAAAACGCTATCATTACCCACCCTTAAAACATATACAGTATGACAGGACTTCAGAACTCAGTTTATTGCATCATCCTTCTCCACCATCTGAGCTAGAAGAAAAAATGTGGTCAGTATGTGTGTCTATGAGTGACAAGTCAGACTAAATAGGTTTGGATTCATCCAAGATGAGACTGCGTTCATTTCTAGGTTAAGAAAAAAAGGTATTGTAAATTCTGCACAGGTTGTATTGTATGGGCACAATATACTTGACTGCTGTTCCTGAGATGATGATCTAGAGATTTTGGATGGTGCAGTCATCAAAGAATGAAGCGTTTGCCGTCAGTGCATTAATCTGTGTGGATGGCCTCCAAGAAGACGTGACTCCCTCCCACCCTGAAGTCTGTGCCAGCTGGCCATAGGCCATGTCTCAACTCCGTGTAATACCATCTCCCGTCTCGCTTTCCAAAGCACGTAACAGCCAGCATCACAAACATAGCAATTGAGAAACGGGGGGTGGGGGTGGTGGTAGTGGTGGTGGTTTGGTGGTGGTTCTTTGGGGGGAGGGGGCGGGGGGGCTCAAACGTGTTCTTGGGCACTGGGGAACCAACCCAAGACAGTCTAGTATCTCTTCTAGCTTTCTAACGAGACAGTCCAGTATCCCTTCTCTTGAATGACATCATTTTGGAATACCTTTAGGAACATTTGTTCCTACTGTGTTTTTGTTTTAAACTATGCCAACCTGTCCTGAAAGGCACAAACAAAAACACAGAGCCACAGTCACATGGCATCAGTTCAGTTTATATGCTTTTCTTTTTATTACTCGATTGTTTTAAGCTGTTCATGGTTATATCAACAACCCCATTTCCTGAGTATTGCTGATCTGATCCAAATGACTTACAGGCACCCAAGAATAGAGATGTTATTCAGCATGAGTGCAGTTCAGTTGTATCTGTGAGTGTTCTCTCTCTTGCTCGCTCTGTGTGTGTGTGTGTGTGTGTGTGTGTGTGTAACTGCTCTGAGCTGTCATGAAGGATGTCATGTCCTGAATGTGGCATTTTTAGAAGCTGATTTAGATGCGTTTGCACATGAGGGGTAATGTATGAATCTAGGGGTGGAAGAAGAGAGGCCGGTGTGCCGTAAATCGGAATCACACCACATCAAAGACATCTGCATAATAATGTAATTGTCTTGACGGCTTCATGGGTAATTCACGGCGTAGGCTCTTGATGTCTGGATAGGTTGGGGATGGATGTTTGAATACAGGAATGTGCATGTGCACATATATGTCTTTGTGTGTGTGTGAGAGAGAGAGACCAAGAGGGAGACAATTAAGGGGAGTGAATATCACAAAGAAGCTGGCAATCGGGATGAGGAGGGGAAAAAAGAGGTCAGCTTTGTTGTGTTCTTCTCTCCTGTGGGTGTGTGTGTAGAGACATTGTTTTGTTCTGTAAGTAGGAAGACAGAAAACACGGCACTCACATAGAGGACCGGTTGGATGGGCCCACCTTCTAGTGCTCTACTTGGGGTTCTCTGCGCCCTTGTCAGTACTTGTACATTCTCTGCCTGTGATACCCACACTAAATTCAAGTAGAGAAACGTACAAATGGAAACAAAAGCACTTAAAAGCGATGCATCTGTTAGTAATGCATGCTTATGTACAGTACTTGCACAGACGAGAAGAAATAACAGCTACTTTGATGTCGGCTCCATGTAAACTCAACCATGTGTCTGCTGAACAGCTGTGGAAAGTTCATAAGCATTTGCTGTAGGCGAACCGTGCGAAGCATGCATTATGCTTTAGCATGTCTGTGTTCATGTGAGTGAACATGTCTGCACGCATAGGGGTGTACACACATAGAATATGTATGCAGTCAAATGAGTATGTATGGATGTATGGATCACCGATCACGGACCTGTGGATCACGGCAACAAAAAGCAGCCCTATCCAACTCACTTTTCTATCCAGCTCACTTTTCCATATTCTTTTGCATTTCAATGTGAGTAAGTACATGATGCATAGGAGAGTGTGTGTGAAAGAGAGATTGTGTGCTTGCTCTTTCTGATGCTTGATTGTGCAAGTACTTATGTTCTGTGTGTGTGTATGTGTATTTGTAACATGTCTGTATATATATGTGTGTGTGTGTGTGTGTGTGTGTGTCTGTGTGTGTGGACATCACCTGGGGCAGAGCGAATCCTAGGGCCAGGCCACCCACCAGTAGCAGGTGAGACTCAATCCATTGAACTGCTTGGTCAGCACAGCCCACTGTATACACTGATTTGGTCGCCTCCTGGAAGTTTTGTGTCTGCACCCCAAAGCCACACATGGTGTTGATCACCGCCTGGTAGACAAACAAACATGGCTGAGTTAACATTAATATATATCATAAATCTATGTTTCTTTGTTGATGTGCATCGCTTTGGAAAAAACAATTATATTCAGAAATTATAATCCAGGTCAAATTATATAATAATTATAGAGGTACATATACCACATCAAACCATTTTCAATGCCCAATGGCTGAAACACTGAACTGTTGCTGAGGCTGAACAGAAGGTGGCAGCAGTGTACCCAAATGAAGATACAGGCAGCTAACCAAGGCAGCTAACCAAGCAGGGAAAGATGGTCCAAACTCCTCCAAATTTTGTCAGTCATTTAAAGGCCATTAAAACAAATTTGTATCAGCGTTAAAATAAGTTAGTACCTAAGTGGGGAATAATGAAGTCTTACCACACCAGATGTGCCTGGTGTCTGTTAAAAAAGGGAGACTAATACTTGTAGGATTGTAGAAGTTAAACAAAGAACCGGACAATAAAGAAACCAATTTTCTTCAGATCAAATGTATGTTTTTTGTCTTTGAGAATAGTAATAAATTATTGCTAAAATATACATTTGATTTGAATAAAGCAGAGTGCTTCAGGTTTTTGTCCCATTCACCTGGATCTTTGCTGTTTGCAATTTTATCCATGTTTCTAAAGAGCACCGGTAGGATTGCATTTACATTTATGCATTTAGCAGACGCTTTTATCCAAAACGACTTACATTTGTCAACTATCAATTCATCAGGGCCAGTCTCCCTCAGAGCAACTTAGGGTTAAGTGCCTTGCTCAAGGGCACAACGGTGGGAGACAGGATTTGAACCCACAATCTTCCAGGCTACTTGCACGCTAGCCAGGTTCCTTAACCACTACACCACCACCGCCCCATTGCATTTCAGTGGCAGTGCTCAGTATCCTCTGGATAGAGCTGAACTCTGTATGCCCCAGTACACTCACTGCAATAGAGCAGACACAGGTCTGTTTGCCATTGCAATGCTCTGTTATTACATCTGTTAGGTTTCTAACTGGATGTGGCTCATGAAAGCAATGAATCATAGTCTTTCTTCACCAACATCATCGCCATCATCATCAACACTATGACCAGCATCCCGGAGTCTGATTCATAACAACCTAGCCTAACCTGATCATATATGTCCGGTCAGTGCCTATCGGCCCTATTTACAGAGCTAAAGAGCAAAACAGGTATTCTGTCTACACGTATCTCATCTTTTTCTTAGAAATTTAAAGTGCAGTACTCTCGAGGTAAACACATTTGGCTGAGAGGTTGCTTTTGTGAGCGAGTGTTACTGACCGCAGCAGAGAAGGAGCTCATTTGAGGTTGTGGGCGAGATGTGATATTAAAACAATCACTCCCCCACCCACACACGTATAGTGGGATTGTTAAGCCAATCAAAGCACTAACAGAGGCCACGAGGTCACTAGTGTGATCAATCGCAGTAATCACACATTTGATCAGGCGTGTAATTTCAGCGGGGGTTTGGGGGTTATGACCCACGCAAAAAATCTAATCCAACCAATATAACCCCCCCCCCCAATAATCATATGACTGTGTTTATTTATTCAAAATGGCTAATTATCTGCCATAAATAGTTCTTGATTTAATTTCATTAGCCAACATGGGTAACATGTTTACTCATCTGACAAGGTGTCTCCCCCCTTCTAGAGGACTTGGTTTAGCCCAACCCATCGTCTTTCTACACTTGGCTTTGGGTTTTTTTTTTACCTACTGTTGCTAGTTTGCCAATGTGTTTGGATTAATGCAAGCTAACTGGTCACTAACTGAAAGGTGTTGGGAAGGAGAATGAAAACGGTGCTTAATGACCAACCAACTATTAGGCTTAAATTAAAAAGTGATAAGATGAAAATTATTATTTGTATCATTAATTTAGCTGGTGGTATCAGCTGAAAGTTGCAACTATGGTGCTCATAGGACTTTTTTTGAAAAGAGCAAGTTGAGTTTACTCTTTCAAACAATGGTGGTGCAATGATTAGGCTAAGTAATAAACATTAGTTCAATTAAAAGTAAATTAACTTGTTAATCATAATTTGATTAACAAGTTAAGTCATATTGGTTAGTCATGGGTCTGGAATGAAAGAGCCAGAACAAAAAAAGAGTGGCTCATGGTTCAAGGTCTGAGGGAGAGATGGCACAGGACACACACACACACACACACACACACACACACACACAGCCTACCACTCAAAAGTTGAAATTTGAAATTGTGAATAGGAAACATAGCAAATCAATGACACATTCTCTGACACAGTCTTTTTTAGTGATAGAGGATTACTTCCAAAGTAGACCATCACACCACCTCCGCCATGTTTGACAGATGGCATTAGACACTGTTCTTGCATCTTTTCATTTGTTGTGCGTCTCACAAATGCTACCATTGCTATAAAAAGTGGCTTTTCAAATAAAAACAAAGATTGAAGAACACATCCATCATTTGTATCTCTAAGGACTACATGTTATCTTGTTCATTTGCTGTTTCAGATTCACACTAATGGCATTTAATGGCACAGAGTGTTTCCATGGAACACTCAAACTTTAGAGCAATAGTGTACCCAGATAGCAAGACACAGGTGGCCAGAAGGCAGGCTGCCACTTGTGGTCCCCTGTCATTTTGCCTGTCGGTTCTCTGGCGTGCCGTCTCTATTTCACCATGTAGTATTTTTGCTATCTGGGAAGTACCTTATATGGCAGAACAGCAGTGGAGAACCAACAAGCAAAAATGCTGGTGGTCTGCCGGCATTTCATATTTATTATATTTATTATATTATATTTTATTATATTTATTTTATTCTATAGACAGAGGTCTTGACCCCCGCAATGTTCAACATAAAGTTACACCCCTGCATTTGATTATGAAAGAACCTTTTGACCTAGGGGCACTTCCTCTGTATGTGTGTGTGTGTGTGTGTGTGTGTGTGTGTGTGTGTGTGTGTGTGTGTGTGTGTGTGTGTTTGTGTGTGTGTTGAGATCATGGGCAATTGGTCTTTCTGAAAGTAGCATTGAAATAGACAACACAATTCTAATAGCCTGACAAGCCAGACTATAACATCAAAATGTATTGTCTGGACTTGACCGATAGACCAGGCTCAATCCAAGCTGGGGGGGACCATTGTTCTTTGGCCACTGCCATCTTAGTTGTTTTGCACCATTTCAGCCCTGTTGCCATTGTGCTAAGCCCGCCCAATGACTCTCTACAAAGATAGAGTGTTGTGATTGTTTCTACCAAAAACTTGGTAGAAGACCTACTGATGCCTTATGCACCTGCTGAGCAAAACTATTTGCTACCACTAGGGTACATCTAGATTTCTAGGCTAGAATTCTACATGATTTACTTCATTATGATAATTAGTTATGACTACTGTAGTAGGCTAATATTGGCTAGATTATAGGGTCATGTGTTGATACTGGAAACCCACCTGTAGGATTACCTTCCCTACTGTAAAGTGTTTGTGTTCAGTCTCATAAAATGTGCACACAGTTCAAGTACAAAAGCTGTGTTTTGCTATGATACTTGCTTTGGAACATCAGCGAACACCACTAACCACTCGGTGAGTTGCGCATTTTTAAAACGTTTAGGGTTTTTTTTAAGGGCAGGATTGTGAATGCCCATAGCTAGCCATTCTGAAGCAGGCAGAGGCCATTCTAAATGAGCCAAATAGCCGAGATCGTCAAAATATTGGTGTCAACCACTCTATTGCATCCTAGACAACCCAAAAGAGGTTTGTGGAAAATGCCGTAATTATTTGACGCTGTTTTTAGGTTCATTTACAATCTTCATAGCCACATTTATGGTTTAATGACTCATTGGGGGGTGAATGGAGTCTCTCTTGACCTCTTCCAGCAAATCCTAATGCAGTTATAAAAAATAATAATAATTTTTGATCCCATGAGGAAATTTGGTCTCTGCATTTAAACCAATCGTGAATTAGTGAAACACACACAGTGAAGTGAAGTACACACTAACCCGGAGCAGTTGGCTGCCTGCTATAGCGGCGCCAAGAGCAGTGAGGGGTTAGGTGCCTTGCTCAAAGGCCCTTCAGCCATGGTCCACTGGTTCAGGATCAAACCGGCAACCCTTTGGTTACTAGCCCGAAGCCCTAACCAGTCAGCCATGGCTACACAACTTGCAGCTTCTCATCAAAGAGTTGCTATAAAACGATACTGAAAACTGAATGAAGCCGGAATCGTGTTTATTATCTTGTCAGTCGACATAAGTCTATGAACTATTCTTCCAAATCCATATGTATTGGTGTTGCTATGAATGTATGGCGCTGCTATTTAAAAAAATAATTAAAAAAAAGTTGACTCTGTAAGTAAAAAATTGCAGGCTTGCCCAGTGTGCCTTTAAACCATGCACACATTTTATTAAAAATTGTGCTCTTGTGTTAGTAAATCATGCACACATTTTAGGAGAAAGAAAATGAGAGCCCAGTTTAGTAAAGTGAAGGTGCACTTTTGGTGTTGTGTGTTGTGTTGAGATGTGTGTTGTGTAGCCTCACCTCTCCAGGCACGGGGGTACAGCACGAGTAGGGCACTGCACAGCGCTCAGTGCTGGGGTTGCCATGGGTACAGTTGAAATACAGGTTCCAGGACCAGTCAGTGTAGTTGTTCCAACCACAGCATTTGAACTAGAAGAGGGGCACAAGGGAGGGATGAGAGAACGAGGGATGAAAAGAGAGGGATGGATGGAGAGAAAGAGAGATAAAGAGAGAGAGAGGGGGACAGAGGGAGTTGGAGAAAGAACGGAATAAGTATGTGCAAGAGGGAGCAATAGATCAATAACAGAGGTAGAGAGAGAAAGACGAGTGGAAGAGAAGTTTCAAGAGATCGAGCGACAGAGTGTCAGAGGAAAGAAAAAAGAGAGAGATGGGGAGAAGGGAGGAGGGGAAGGTGTTAGAAATAAGGGAGGGAGTGGGGGAGAGGAGGAGAGAGTGAGAGAGTGAGCTGCATTATTGGAAAGCTAGGCATGTATTCAGTGTTCACTCAGCTCCACACTGTGTCTCTTGTGCCTTCATCATTAGCTGCAGTGAAGTAGAGCCGAGAGCAGCCAGTGTAGAGCTGGAGGATTAGACAGACCACCAGGACACACATACCCTGTACACAGTACGAACATACACACACGCACACACAAACACACACACATAACAAATAACACCTTGCTCCAAAAGAATCTTATCAATTTACATAAATGAAATATGTTTCACATTACGTAAAGTAAGATTGAAGATGTTTCAAAACACACTTGTTTGTATAAAAATGGCTGTAGAACAAAGGTAAAGCATTGGGTTAGCTATATGACAGAGCTGGGCAATTAATCAACAAATAATTCAAACCAACATTCAGAACCATCAATCAATGTAATCTTGTCATGTCATGTCAAGAATTTCTCTTTAAGTTGTTTTCAAATCACAGAGATGAGATGTACAGTTTTAGAAAAAAGACATTTAGAGGTACACTGTCAGAGACCTATAAGGCCCAAACAAATTGTTTTTTGTAATAATAATTGAGGAAAATGTTGACCAATTTATGGTAATCTTTTCTACAAAGAGACATGACTGAAATGGGTGAAGCACACTTCAGCGACTTTGGTTTGTCCTTGTGTTTGAGACAGGTTCTACCATATTTGTGCTATGGAGTGCTGTTCTGTCTGAGTGTATTTGTGTGGTGTGAGAAATGCAGCCGGTGTCTGTATCAGGTTTTGTAAAATGGAGTTTTGTGGAATGCAGCCCTGGTTTGGCTAATTAGAAGATGGTCCTCTTTGTTGGAAGTGCACTGGGATTGAGTGAGGTATGTCATAAAGAGTATCTCTGTAGAGGGATGTCTTTTATACGTGCATACACACACACACATAGAAATATGGATGTAGGCCTTACTGGAGCCTTATACACCGACAAACACACACGCACACTCACACATCTATTCTTTCCTTACACACACAAGCACAAACAAACATACACACACATACACGTCAGTTTGTACTGATGAGGAGTGAGCAGTGAGGTGTGTGTCACTTTGCTTTTATGCATCACACTGAGTGTATAATCAATGTCTGATCACTGTGGGTGTGTAAACTGAGCTGATGTGTCTGTGTGTACATACCACTTATTAAAGTGCTGCTATATGCTGTGTATGTCAATGTATGGATATGTCAGCATTCTTGTGTGTGTGTGTGTGTGTGTGTGATTCCGCTCAAATCTAGACAGGGAGCTCAGCTAAGTGAAGTACTTTTGAGTGCATTTGTGTGTGGTGTGGATCGATCCTTCTACCTACTGTTGTGTTATATTAGATATAAGAGTCAATAGCATCTGATTAGTGTAACAAGACCCTCTTGTGTCTGCAGCTAGGAAGTAGAGAGTGTTTCAAGCAAGTTTTATCTCCACTGACTTCTCTATTTGCACTCTATTTTTCTCTATTTATTTCTAGTTGCACATAAACTTATTGAACACATATAGGTATAATAATGTGTGTCTACTTCAGAGTGGAAAATAACAAACACTAGTTATATGTGTTGTACATTTGGTATAGCTCAGTGATGTGTATGAACTGGTTTAGGGGGTTTTTAGAAGACAAGTAAGATGTGCATATTGCAATACTGAATGTAGTACCATTACAGTGACTTTGTGACCTAATACTGTGTGTGCGTGTGTGTGCGTGTGTGTGCGTGTGTGTGTGTGTGTGCGTGTGTGTGCATGTGTGCGTGTGTGTTGTGTGTCACCTCTTTCTGTATGTAGTCCATCAGGTTCTGTAGGTCGAGGTCGTCTCTGTAATGCACAATGGCCTTCTTCACAAACTTTCCCAGAGCATCACGAGTCTGAGGGTAGAGAGGGGATTGCCGTGTGGTAATGCTCGTATTAAAACACACACACACACACACACACACACACACACACACACACACACACACACACACACAGAGAAAGAGGGAGAGAGAAACAGACACATATACACATGCTCATGCACATATAAACATCATACATTATTCAGTCTCCATGCTAGTCTTACTTATGAAAACTAATGTTCTCTTCTGATTTACATATCCATATCTAATTTACATATCCATGTTCACTAAAGCATGAACATGCCTGCATGACTCAGTTGGGCTCTGATCCTGGAAAGCAGCACATCCACATCCGCACTACATCCAGGCACTAACCTCAACCTCTGATGTAAACTCACATAAGCTACTCACAATACTGCAGGCAGGCATGATCTTCACCTAACTTCACTTCACACACAAACATACAGAGAGAGACAGAGAGAGACAGGCATGGACAGACACATATACAAATATATACTCAAACATACAGACATACACACTCATACACTCACGTTTTCCAGGTGTATGCAGTATGCTAGTGGCTTTGAGCAGTTTGAGGAACTGTGACACTGTGGCAGGCATAAGTCTACGCTATGTGCGTCTGCTGGAGTTAGCATGGCTACTGCATGGTGATGCTAGTCATAATACGTCTTAGTGTGCTAATGAGCAAGTCCTATCCCCCATACCCAACATCCCTCCTCCTTTATGTGTGTGTGTGTGTATGTGTGTGTGTGTTAGCTAATTAGCTAGGCCTACCCCTCCAACACACTCCCCAGAGGAGGCAATTTCTCCTGGCTAGCACGCAGACGTGCCTCGGAACATTGTTAGCACCAGGGGCCCCTTGAAGGGAAAAGCTGAAATGGAACATTTGGCTCTGCTTTGATGTAACAGGGCTCTTTAAACACTGAGTGGCAACGGGGCTGAGGGAGATGCTCTAGTCATCTGTGAGGGGGTGGACGGGACAGTGGGAGAGGGGGAGGGAGAGGGAGAGAGACAGTGCCCCTTTATCTCTGACTGGGTGGTGTAGGGTGGCAGTGGAGGGAGAGACATATACTCTAGAGGCAAAAGGAGGAGAGGGATGAAGAGAAAGAGAGAGTGAATGAGGGAAGAAGAGGGGGATGGAGAAATAGTGCAAGAGAGAGAGTAGGGTAAAAAGATACAGTCGGGAAAAGAAGTCAGTTGAGGGACCAAGGGATGACTTGTAAGAGCGCTTGGAAGTAAATAGACGTGTGTGTGTGTGTGTGTGTGCGCGTGTGTCTTTTTCATAAGATAAGAGGGGTCATGTATAGGGTTAATATGATATCATCTTTCTTGAAGCTTTACATAACCTTCTCCACACTGTCCTCTCTCTATGGAGACTCAGCCCCTCATTCCTCTCCTTAGCGAACTGGTGTGGACAGGAGAGTGGACAGAGCGGTGATGGCTGGGGACTCCCAAGAAAAGTCAGGGTCAGAGGTCTCCCCCAGGAGTCCCTTTCTGTGAGTTCTGTGCGATAGCCAGTCTATTACCAAAAAGTCCTGATTTTGCTACAGTAATATGCAGAGCTACGTGTGTATGCATTTTAGATCAAGTCAGCTTTAATCCTCTGTAGGTCTGCACTGTTCAAATGCAAGTCTGTGTGTGTGTGTGTGTGTGTGTGTGTGTGCGTGTGTGCATGCGTGCGAGTGCATTTTAAAGATCAAATAAGTTTTAAACTTCTAGCTTTAAAGTCTGGAGTTTGCTCATTGAGATGCAGGTGCATGCACACATACATCTGCGTGTGTGTGTGTGTGTGTGTGTGTGTATGTGTGTGTGTATGTGTGCAGATGTGTGTGTGGGACAGAGAATAAGAGAGAAAGAGAGTCTTTCTGCATTTCTATTGACTAGGCTATAAACCCTGGTGGAGGTCGAATGATGATGATGGATGAATCAGCGGCTGAACTTGTTGGCACAGCTTCTGCTGTCTCTAATCTAAACCAAATAGCAATTCATCTGAAAATAAATTTATTACATGCTAATGCCTGATGGACTCAGTCACAGTGGGGTGATGCCTTACTACTGTGTGTGTGTGTGTGTGTGTGTGTGTGTGTGTGTGTGTGTGTGTGTGTGTGTGTGTGTGTGTGTGTGTGTGTGTGTGTGTGAGCTGTAGTACCTGGTCTGAGTAGAAGAAGCCGAGCACAGCTATGGCTAGCTGGGTCAGAAAAACCAGAGTGAGACTGAGCGAGAACTAGAGAGGGAGAGAGGGAGGGAGAAATAGGGAAGGCTGGAAAGTGAACTGAATCAATCAGGTATCCAAGTGAATAAATCAGTCGATCAATTGCACTGAACACCGTACTCTACACTTGCTCCAGAAGACAGATAAACGTGTCCAATTGGAGTGAGTGAGTGAGTGATGTGTGTGTGAGTCCATGTGTGTATGAAACTCTGATTGGCTGCAGCAGTATGGGAATAGGGTGTGTGATGAAGTATAGCAACAGGGTCTCATGTGGTTGCTAAAGAAAAAAAAAAGCCCAGATCCTCACAATCTTGAGGAGGCGAATGTTCTCGCGCAGAGCACCAATGCAGCCGCAGAATGTGATGAAGAACATCACCACCCCCACTACGATCAGGATGATGGCCGGGTCGATGAGAAAAGTGTCCCGCACGGTGTCTGTGGGGAGTGAGAAGACGTAATGAAACTAATAGCAGTTCAACGATGCTACGTAGTGAATCAAGGCTGTACATTACACTCTCACAGACAAGCGAATCGAGAAGAAAATCATCTCAGATGTCTCACCTCCTCACTCTCTCAAGGCAAAATCTTATTCACACACACTTAAAGTCCATCACAAACCATCCACACTTAAATAACCATGACACAAAGAAAAGCAACTGAAAAAGGCCCACTTAAATAGACACGGTGGGTCAATCAATGCAATCAGTACAAGCAGTTAATGAAACCAGGACCTCAGGTTTCTTTGATAAAACTGGGTGTAAAGTAGCAGGCTAGCACTGCCTTCCTTCTGCTCAATATTGTATTTTGCTATAGGGTACTCGCCAAACACTTTGGATTCTACAACTTGAAATGCAAGCAACCAAGTTGAACAGATTTAAAGTACAAAAAAGTAATGTCCCCCCACCCTGAAATAAACATATGTCTATCAAGAGTGTGCATCTAGCCAGGAGTAGTGAGACTTGAGGAAATTACTGAGGAGTCATTAACACTTCTGGTGAGTGTCAAAAATAGTTCAACTTGAAACCACAGGAAAGTTTTTCAACTCACCGGTCGCCTTCTGCACTTTGGCGTAGACGCCTATCGCCACAATCAGCAGGGAGAACACCTGGAATGTAAACAAGCACACAGTGTGGACGTTAGCTAAGAACACACCAAGAGGCAGTTGAGGTTTCATTTTGACATTCTGCTTGCCTATATTCTCATCAGAGATGCATTAAGATGACACTGCAAAATGGCATGTCGTAGCACATAAGAACTTGTGTACTCTGTACTGGAGTCCTCAGTGTCACACAGCACACCACCCAGCATGTAATGACAGGTAAGCGGGGTGACATTAATGGGCCTTAAGTAGGTAGTGTCACCCAACAGGCGCAAATCCAATTCAAGGTTTCTCTGCCATGACACTGTCTACTTTTTATGGGAGAGTTGCTATCGGGATTGGCTCCATGTTGACTTACAGACACAGAAGTGAGAACAAACTATGTCAGTCTACTCTATGTGACCTGGGAAGTTTGTGGGAAACTTGTCAAATATGTAGCCACTACTTTCTGGAGAATTTTTGACAGTGATCTTCAGCAAGGACAATTCATCATTTAAATCTCTTAGATTTTCTTAATGCCTTTTAATGTCCTCCCTGAAAAAAAAACAAAACTTTTTTGTCCTTCAGGAATGATCTTAGTTTCTCTTCCTGCTCAGCCTAATCTGAGGAACTGATCATAAGAACTTGATGAATTGATCAAATTCTTTGCAGAGATCATTGCTTTGGTACCAGACACTCTAACATAAATGTCTCTGCTATTGCTAACTAAGAATTAATGGTAAGTTGCCATATTCAAGTCAGCCACCTTTTCACCAAGTGATATACTGCTGAACATGTGACTGCCTGGCTTCGTCTGAAAGCTGAGTTCTAACTGTGAGTTTGCTGCAGCCCAATTGCTCCCTGCAAATAGCCCATTTCCCTTCTGTACCCATGGCAGTTAGCAGCCTTTCACTCAGACTAGCATGTCTATTAGAGGGGAGCTGGAAACTACAGAAACATGATAATTGTCCCCCCTGGATACACTGGCCAGTGTGGGGGAGGCATTTGGACCATTACTGGGAAAGGCTTGAAATTATCTTTGGAAAAGTTCTAGACTGAATTTCAGACATCTAATCTATACTGCAGTGCTCAGAACCTCAGGACTCGGCCCCCAGTGTTGTTAGTGTGTCTGTTCCAAATTACCATTTCAAAACACTACTGTACACTCAGACGGACAGCTTATTCCTTTTCCTTAAATGATCAACATCACCTAAGCTGATATGGGGGTCATGGCACCAATGAATAATGTGCCTTTTTCCATAAAAATGTTATGTCTCAAAATTAAAAAAAAAAAAAAAACTGTGCTGCATGTCACACATTTCTCATTTCCATGGCCACCTAATCCATTTGGAACATATTTGAAGACACACTTTGCCACTGTTCAAGTATTACATTCTTCAAATGCCATGAATTTGTGCATCCAGAGACCTTGCAGTGCATTTGCATTAACAAAACGTATAGAGACCCTGTCTCTATATTTGTGTCTGACACTACTGTATATTTTCTATTATTGACCTTTTTTTACAATTCTCTTTTTGTGTTTTCTCTGGGGATAGGTTGCCGAGATTGTTTACATTTCATTAAAACTCACTTATCTTTTACCCTGACAGGAGAGAGGACAGGAGAGAGACAGGAACCTTCATTTTTTTTGTTTTTGTAAACAAATAACATTGAAGAACAAGTTTATTCAGCCGAGACCATCTTATTTCCTTGACTGTGACAAGAAAATGAAACGGTTCCACCTGAATGAATGGCAGAAGTGGGCAATGCAATGTTGTTGTCATTACAAGCCTTAAAGGAAAACTTTATGTTGAACTTTTTCAGAGGTCATTAAGAGGTCATTAGCAAGGTCATGTCATGATGTTATGGATCCA
>JAIFZK010000007.1:16272500-16282500 GCA_027481765.1 Tenualosa thibaudeaui
CTGTATGTGTGTGTGTGTTTCTTACGGAGTGCTCTCTGTCTGGGCTGAAAGGGTCCGGCAAAGACCCCCTGGCTTTAGCTGTGGTTGGTAAAAGGCCGCCTAGGCAGGTTTGCTCTGTTCAATGTGCTGCTGTTGCTGCTGCTGTTGCTACCATCCACCCACTCCACTGCAGAAACGGATTAAGGGAAAAGAAGAAAAAAAACAGGAAAGAGCAAGATGAAATTGGGAGTGCTGAAAAGCTCTGGGGATTTTAAATAAACTGGATAAAGGCGGAACACTCATACAAGGCTTGAAAAAGAATGAAAAGAAAAAAGAAAGAAATGAATAAAATAAAGAACTAGCGAACATGCAAATACAAACGCCTCCATGGAAAACAAAAACAAAAGCAACAAAAAAAATGACCTCAAGTGTGCATGCGGTTTGAGAAGAGTTCCTGACCTTTTCATAGTTTTGTCTTGTAGCAGTTGGTTTCTTCAACTGGTTTATTTTTTTGATATTCAACTCTTCTACTGCTGCCACTGACACACATACACACACACACACATACACACACCTAGAAGCTGTACAGCTGGAGGCCTCTGAGTGATCTATTCCTGAGTGGTGTATTCTTTTCATGATCCCAGTGCTGTTCTGATTGCCCAAGTGACTGAAGTCACAGGTAGTCAGTGTATCTCCTTTTAGCATAAGACCAGGGCCAAGACTACACTAGTCTCTCAGCTCAGCTGGATGGTTGCTCAGGCTGGATGCCTCTTCTCTTTCTCTTCCTGTTCTGTCTTTTTTTCTCCTATTCTAGACAATCATTGTTTTCTCTACGTCAATTTAAAATTCTGTATTGGAAAGCCCTCTTGTGAATTGTGGTAAATGTATGCCTATCTGTATTGGCAAAAGATTAGAAATGTAAGTAACAAGCAAGCAATCTGTCAGTCTATGTAATAATCAATTCATCCATATTTTCTAATCCAAGTTTATCAATCAGCGTTCTATCCCCATCTATATAATTCTACCATCATGCCTTTCTCTCCATATACCCCCCCCCCCCCCCCCCCCAACCCCTTCACCACCACACACACACGTTATTTCTCTCCCTTGGGACTTGCACTTCTCTCTGAGGTTGAATGCTAGGCTTTCTACTGGGAGCATGCCTCGTGTTTGGATAACAGCTTCACCATGTTGGATCGATACGAGTGCTCAGCAACACTGTTGCTGCTGTTCACACAACAGGGGTGTTTTCTTAGGCGCGTTGCCACCAGAGCTCCAAGCGCTGGCTCAGAGTGCATTAGTGGAATTAATGCATTTTTCATTATAGCTTATTTATGGTCTTCATTCTGCCAGATTCTTGTTTGTATTTACTTCACATTGATTTACTGGGCATGTTTTATGAAGGACGAAACATCATAACGCAATAGGCAAAGTTTTAAAAGAGTGGTTATTTTACTGGTTTTATTGGTTGTTTTTTTTCTGTGCACTGCTTTTGGGGAAAATTTCATAAATTAACAAAAAACAAACAAAAAATCATTAATGTTGGATTAATGGTGTAGGGACATGTATTTACAAATAAACATAACTGGGAAAGGTTGTTATTGCATTATGATGGTTGTTTAAGCTTCAGACACACAAAAAATCTAATTAAATGTTTAAAGCCCTTTAGCAACATGATGAAGAAACATGACTTTGGACCTCATGGGAGATCCTAGCATCTTCGTCTGACACACACTTACTCTTTTACTCATTCTCTCTCTCTCTCTCTCATACACACACCTCTTTGGGAATAGCCGTTGTGTAGCGGAGAAAGCCACTTTAACCTGAAACATTGACAGCCAGTGTCAGAATGAAGATTGGTCAAGGTTTAAATAGGAAAAATGCCAGAATGCTACGGACACTTTTAAGCAAGATGCTAATGGGTGAGATGCTAGCAGCAACCATTGGAGTCAAACTAATCTGACAGTAAAAACACTACCGTCATATTGAGACAACGGCTGGGTGAACAGGAGAAAAGTAAAACTCAATTGTCAATGTACTCTAGGGGAGGTAGAAAAAAAGTACATTGGCTGAAATGGTGGCATATGCCTTTAATATGTTATGGATACGGTGTGGAACAGGAGAGCTACCAGCAACAAAACATGCATACAATACTAAAAGACCAAGTAGTGCTGAAAAAGACTAATGTAGGCTAGTTAGGACTGGCCTGAAGAGCTTTAGTGAAGATGTCAGGCTTTTTAATTTGTTCATCATTTGGCCATATTACACTATATTTATAGCAGTGCCATCACAGTGTGGTTTGGTAACTGCACTGCAGCAGAAAGAAAGGCCCTGCAAAGGATTGTGAGGACGGCTGAAAAGATCACAGGGACCTCTCTTCCCTTGCTCTCTGACATCTACAACACCCACTGTCTGCGCAAAGCCATGAGCATTGTTAAAGACTCAACACACCTGCCCCATGGACTCCCTAATGCCATCAGGGAAAGGGTACTGCGGTGTTGCTTTAATTAGCTACTTGCTCATTATCTACCTGCTAATTGTCTGGGTACTCCAGGATATTGTACCCTTGTCAAAGCTGTGTTTATATTATTACAAGATAGATCAAAATCCTATCACCATCTTCTGAACATTTGAAACTGTGACGCTCCTGCATCCCTGCACGCACAAAATCAATTTAAACACATTCATACATCCAAAACACGCACACACTCGAACGTTCCCCTGAATTCCCAACCAGAGTAACGATTGGGTAATTGATAAAAGTGTTTCCTGTTTGAATCAGGTGCAGGGAGAGTTTCAGAAAAGCGGCAGACGTAGAACGCTCTAGTTACAGGTAGTGTCTTATCCTTGCAGCTAAAGTTGTAAAGTATAGGCCTATGTAGACTATAGGCCTACTTTTTACGAACCGAATAGGTCTGCTCCTTCTGACAGCTCGGAACAACTGGCTTCGCTGTGATTGGAAGGCCCCTTTCTCCAACGTGACCAGACCTGACCTGGACTGACAAACAAAGCAGTAGGCCACGGGTTCAGTTTTATTGTGCTGGGTTGTGGGTGTCCGCCGTGAACCCCAGGTTGGAACGAATGTCTGAGTTGCTTTTCTTTATCGTTTGTTCCTACCGAATATTGTTTAGGAAACAATCTCATTTTCACCTCCTGAATAGTGAAACTATTGCGTTACTATACTATTGTAAATCCGTGTGGGGAAATGTGATGTTTGATATTTGTTTTTACATATGGACTCTATATGGTCTATGTTACACATTTAAAGGACTATGAACTGAACGAACTTTCACCTGAACACACAACACGGACATTTGCACGCATGATATCCTGAATGGGACTGTTGTGAAAAATGAACTGCTTGTTGTCATATTGTGTTTGTTGGTGACTGAATCCCAGCACTAAAACCCTGCAATGCCTTGTTTGCGTTTCGTTAATTTAAATTTAAAGTTTAAAGTTAAAAGTAACGGGTTCAGTAAACATTTTTGTGAATCAATGAGTCAATCAATGAGACTGACACTGCACTGACCAGCCCCTTTTCCCCTTACCTTAATTCAGTACTTCAGACCGTTACAAAACGTGACCATAATGGATGTGGGACGCATGATGATGGAATTGTTGTCAAACTCAACTTGAGCAGATATTCATTAAACATAAGACGGTACACTTAGACGAGTTTAGCTGAATAAGTCTGTGACCACACAAACCTCCATCAGTGAGTAACTGTAAGTTAGACTTAAGAGATGTTTATAGATCTTCAGGTAGCCTGGTGGACCACCTGGTGGCTCTTTCATTCATGCAGAGTCTGGATTCTCTCAGTAAGTTTACGTTTACTTCAAAGTAATGACCCCTTTGTTTGAATTTTTTAAACCTATTGGTTCTGCCTTTAATCTCTGTTTGCTGATTGGATGCTGGGGAATCTAGAGTCCCCTAATGTAGTACGGTAACGAAATTAGAAGTCATCACTGAGTCTCTACTCTACAGTTCTACTCTAAAACATGCTTTTCAGATGGCATGTATATCAGTAACCACAACAAGTGTCCGTGCACAAATGGACAATGACAGTGGGGAGGGGACAGTTATAGGTGTGATACACCCATCTAATCAGGATTCATTTGAAACAGCCACTGGCTTCAGTTTATCTTACTTTTTTACAATTCGTATTGAAACATTGAAACAGAACATTTCTGAAAGTTCTTCTTACTTTTATGTAGCCAACACTTATGTTTATAAGGTTCAAACTTCAAAAGATATATTTATAATGCACGTTTTTACAAGGTTTGAAGGCCTTTTAAAAATAGGTTTTTGTGTAGTTGTGCTTACACAGAATTTCAATAAAAAAATAATAATTGAATTACATTCACTTTACTATTATATTATTATTGCTAAGGTCTTCTAGAATATAACCATATGTGCCACTTTTGCATAGATGTGGTTAGTTAAAAACTTAAAAATGTCAAGTGTCTGAAAGGCTGTGGACCTCTGAGTGTTAAATAAATTTAGGTTAATGCTAAGGAAATGTTCAATAAACAGACAACGTGCTCAGATTCTCATGGGATTTAGCAACACACTTTTACCTTTATTTATTTACTTAAAAAATAGTAGGATTTTAAAGAATGAGATTTGGTGCACCACTATTATAGATACTCAGAGTGCTTTTACATGTAGCCCAAAAAAATAAAACAAAATAAGATTTAAAAAAAAAAAAAAAAAAAAGAAATCCACATGACAAGTGTAGGTTGACAAGATTTCAGATAAATCAAGCTTTCCACCACCTGCCAACACTGCGCTATCAAACATAACGCCCTGTGGAGTGCCGGACACATTTATGGCACTACACCTTCCACAGGGTGTTGAAAGAAAGGGGCAATTCAAAGTATCAGTTTGAAAACACACGCAAGTCACAGGAGGCCGATAACCAAGGCATGTTTCCGATTCTGTCTTTGCAATGAACAGCGATGAGAGAGAGAGTGGTGTGTCTCTGGCAGTGACAGTATGAGTGGGTGAGAGAGGAAAATATAAAAGTAGGCATTTGGTGGGAGTGTGTGTGTAAGTGTGTGTGTGTTTGTGTGTAAGTTTTGGGGGGTGGGGGACATGGGTATTCGTACCAAATTCAGACACCTCCTTAGCCATAGTTGGCAAGAGTGTGAATTGAAATTAAAAATTCAGTACTAACATAGACCAACATGTACTGAACTTTACACCGTTTTACAAAATGAACAATACGAAAAAGAAACAAAAAACAAAACAAAAGAAACTATGAAATAAGCAATTAATGACAACAAAACAGAAGTGGGTACAAAAATCTGTTTCCTACATGTTAAACTAGTTTCAGCTTTTGCTAAAGGAACTGAGAAGAATGCTGGCATTTCCACAGTGCATCACTGTCTCTTGCATCTGTAATGCAGCACAGTACAGCTGGGCCATCTTTTGTCTGTAGGTGTATCTGTGTGCATACCCTCTATGTCTGTCTGTGTGTGTGTGTGTGTGTGTGTGTGTGTGTGTATCCACTGGTGCTTTAGGAGAGGATGGGAGTGCTGAAGGACAGCCAAACTCACGACTGACCAGACCTGCTTATACAACTTCTCACAGATCTGACTCTCTTCTGCCGGCAGATGGTTACTGTATGGCCGTGTCTCCTTGACAACCAGCACAAGACTTAGAGATCAGTGCCTGTTTGTCTCCGTTGACGTTGGTTGTACTTGTAATGTTTTGAAGCTCCGACTTTGAGCCGAGTTCATTTATCTTTTGCACTGTTAGCAGTGCTAGTGGTTCACACATGGCAATACAGATGCGTAGCATTTCTTCTCTAAAGCAGAGTTAATAAATCCAGCTAACGCTAACAAATGCTAGAGGTCCTTACAGAGGTTTGATTCTGCACTGAGACCAAGCTGAGAAAAGAAAAAAGAAGCTGCACAGTTAAACATGGAAAATGTGTGATGTATAAAAACAGACAAGAAAACAAAACAAGTTAAACAAGTGACAACAACCAATTTACAAAAACAAATTCCATAAACAAAGAAGTAGCATAATGTAACACTTGTGTTAAAGTGACAGGCAGTTCGCATTTTTCTTTACGTTGTCCTGCACTGTTCAAATAATTATAGACAGCATTGATTCAATACAAAACATAAAATATGTTAACCAGTGGAGGTTCCCTTGAGGGATTGAGTTGGGTGTACTTTGGAGGAAATGAGGCAGAATTTCAATGCCGTTGCACAGGTAATCATCTCAAGAAAACAGAATCCCAGTGGATATTATCTTTCCTTATCATCTTTGCCTGTTATTTTTTGTCAGTTCTATTTCTTTCTTTCTTCCGAGTGCGAGAGCTGACCTGAGGATAAGATCTATCCAATTAGTGGTGTTTAACTCTAAACACCGAACCCTGTTTTTTGTTGTGTTTTTGGGGGTCCACTGTCATAATTTCTGCTGCAGCTCAGCTGGTAAAGTGTGTTGCCTAATGCCACCTGGGTCAGGAAACTCATGTGCCAATAAACAGAGGCATCAGCTCCAGCATCTGCTACTTGAGTGGATGGAGCAGGAACTAGCTCTTCCCAACCATCTGTTTAACTTCATAGCATTGTTAGGGGGAGAAAAATGAACACTAATGAAAATAAACTCCTCGTCAAATGCTGTCACGTGTGATGTGATGTGTTTGGGATGGTTATGAATCACAGCACTGCACTCTAAACACACATTTCACACCAAACACAAGCAAACCTTCAGGAAGTTATGGGCCACTCGTTATGACCTAATGAAGTTGACCCGACAGTATGACTGGCAATCTATGATCCTACACATTTACCCTGAAGATCCTAAGTGTTTGTGTGTGTGTGTGTGAGAGTGTGTGTGTGTGTGCGCGTGTGTCCGCTTGTGTGTGTGTGTGTGTGTGTGTTTGAGCAGGATGTGTTTGAGTAAGCCCATTTCCTTTGGACTGCTTCCATTTTCTTGTTTACTTATTGATGTATAATAAAGTAGCACCACGTGTTCCAACATCTCTCTCTCTTTTTTCCACTGTATCACTCCATTCTCCATTTCTCTTCCATGAAGTGAAAAACTGAGTCTCATCCTGGTCCCAAGTTTGAAATAAAACAACACATACTCATCCCACTATCGTAGTGCTAACAGTTGGCAGGCTATAGTCATTCTGAAGCTATTACTGTGGATAATGAACAGATAGCAATCAAGCCTTCCCCCAGGCCCTATAAAGTAGAGGCTATGATGAACAAGCACCTGCTAATCTGTGTAATGGCAAGGGAATATGTGAGGGTAGAGATTCTCACACACACACACACACGTGTGTTTGTGGGTGGGTATAATCAAAGCAGTATGTGTGGCCCAATTCAGCTGTGAATTTGAGAGATTAGGAGGACACTTGATCATTTTCTGTTTGCTTCATTACTGTTATCAAATGACGGAAGCTTTGATTGGATTCTCACAACCCTGCCCGTCACTGAGGCAGACGTGTCGGCCAACAGCAGACAAAGTTTTCGCTCAGCCCTGGCTGAAGGTGTGACTGCTTTATCTGTTCCTGATAAAGATGATAACCCAGGGCCGTGTGATGGGAAGAGAGTAAAAAAGAGAAAAGTAATCAAAGAAAAGCAAAGGGAAAGATGTGAGGAGTGGATGATAAGGTTACATCTAAGCTCCAAATCCCTTCCTGCCCAGGCGGGCTGCTGACAGGCAGATGATCAATGAGGCAGAAGCAGACACATTCTTTCTGCTTTGGATCCTAAACTCATTTTCCAGGTGATGTATATTTCTGTTTTATTGAGGGCGAATTTGTGTGTGTGTGTGTGTGTGTGTGTGTGTGTGTGTGACTGTATGACTGTAGGGGAAGCCAGCTTTGGGCCTAAGCATTCAGAGTTGGTCAGGTATTGTTTCTCTCTGTGGAGATCTCCTCATGATGTCACTTCAGATTCCTTATGAGTGGGCTAATACACACTCTTAACCATCCACACACACACGGAGCACACTTTCTGTTCAGATACCTCTGCACAACTTCCACTTCTGCCCCTACCATCACCACCCCAAATCCAAGATGGTAGCTGAGTCTGGAGTGGACCTGTGGCTGTGATATGACCTGGATCAGAACCGAGTTCAGGGCTGCGAGCCTCTCACTAGTGACACACCAAACCCACATCCTCCACTGGTGCACAAAGCCAAACAAAGGTGTAAAAAAAAAAAAAAATTAAATTAAATCAAATCACACGTATGGGGCTATGAGAGGGTGTAACGGTAACACTGGTTCTGAACTGAAATGACAAAACAAAACTAATCAAAACAAAAGCAAATGAATGACACCTAATATGGAAAAGAGTCCAGAAATGGAGTAGAAAACTTGAGCATGCTAAAAGGACAGGGGCTCTTTTAATCATGTACACAGAAAGAGACCGTTAACATTTAGCTACACTTACATACCAAGCCATGATAGGCAGAGGGGCCCCGAACAACATCAGTTTGTTTCTGTTCTTTTTCCTTTCTCTTCATTTAAAATGTCTTTCCTTTGCCTGGACAAAAAAAAGGGGGCTGGCGCCGTCAAAGTGTGTGTTTTTGTAAATTTTTGTAAATCGGTGCCTCTGTAAATCTGTGTTAGCAACGCAACAAAGCTGTTCCAGTTTCAGACCCCCCCCCCCACACACACACAAAATGTGTTTGTAGTGTATGTTTTGTTTTGATTTTGTCCCCCTTTCTGCAAACAGTTAGTTAGTCCAAGCCAAAGAAAGGGGAAAAACAGCATGTGTTTGCATGTGTGTGTGTTTACGTCTGTGTCTATGTTGTGTCTGTGTCTGTAGGGGGTGAGAGGCAGTAGAAGGGAGATAAAGAAGAGCCTAAAAAGAAACTCAATATGACCTCAGTGTGCTTTCTTTAGAAAAATGTGAGGCAGCCACCCTTGTCCAATCCTGCTTCTCCTTGATCCGCTCCTGCGCCATTCCGTGTCTCTCTTTGGCAAACGAGTAGTGAAGTGAAAAGAGGAGCGGTAGAGGGGGCTGTTTTTGGGGGTGGGGGAGTGGTGGCATGGGGGGGGGCGCCCTCTGGACTGGCGGAGCTGCTGGTGGTGGTGGTTGAGATGATGGTGTGGTGGCGATGGTGTCGGGGCATGTTGTATGAAGCTGACAGGGTGGCAGGACGCTGCTGAACAGAACAGGGCAGACGAGGGGGCTATAGCAGGGTCCTCTGGAGTCCGCCCACAGGTCTGTGTGTGTGTGTGTGTGTGTGTGTGTGTGTGTGTGTGTGTGTGTGTGTTTCTGAAAAAGGTTGGGGGGGAGGGGGGGGGGGGGTTGATGTGGCAACTAGGGCAAGGGGGGCCTGGGTTGGTTGGGGTGTGGGCTGATCGAGGATAAGGGTGTCGATGCCATTAGGCGTCGTACTTCTTCCCCGTCCGATGGATCTGGTGAAACAGCGTCATGGAGAAAGCCATTCCCAGGAGCTGCAAGACAAGAAGTGACATCACAGTGCATGTGTTAGAGCTTTTTTTTTTTTTGTGTGTGTGTGTGTGTGTGTGTGTGTGTGTGTGAGTAAAACAACACCCTACTCGACTGATGTGGCTGTTGAGGTTTGTGTTAGTGTAAGGTGTTGGCTCAGTCAGTATTGCACATTAGACAGAAAAAGACAGGTGAGAGATGTTTTCAAATAAGCTTTTACTCTCAGGCTGAACAATTTGCGAGCAGGAAACCTGGCCTCATTTTCTTGCGCAGATCCATCCTACCTCCCTCCACCCACCCACTTCTTCCCTTTATGTATGTTTCATCCTCTCCTCTTTCTCTCTCCCTCATCAGTCTCTCTCTCTCTCTCTCTCCCTCTGTATCCCCCCTCTCCCTTTCTCTTACTTTCTGTCTTTCACTCTCCCTCTCACTCTACTCTCCCTCTTCCTCTGCTCTCTCTTTCCCTCTCTCCATCTGCATCTCTTTCTAGGGGTGATGCATGTGAGGCGTTATGGGTGAGGTGGAGCTGCCGCTGCCGTCGCAGATGGGACTGAAATAGGCCGTGCTGCTTTGAAGTTTCCATTATGCCAGAACTC
>JAIFZK010000007.1:16287500-16305000 GCA_027481765.1 Tenualosa thibaudeaui
GTGTGTGTGTGTGTGTGTGTGTGTGGAAAGCAAAGGGGAGAGAGAGAGAGTGTGCTTGCGCACAGACACATAGATATGCTATCAGAAATAAGACGGGATCAGTCATAAGAGAGTGAAGGTGGTGGTTAATCCCAACATCTGGATGGCGAATGCGGAGCTGCACTGACAGCTTATGGGTAGACAAAGTATAGTCATTCCCTTGGCTGATGTGTTTGGCTACTCTTGTCTGGCTAAATGATAACAGTACGTCTCCTTGGAGACACATTTAACCCTTTCATGTCCTCAGTGGGAACTACCAGCCACCCCTGGAGGAAAAGACTATGCTTCCTCATCACTGATGCCCTCCCAGAGGCACTCATCTGTGCTTGCGGACTCAGGAAACATACAAACACACACACACACACACACATACACACACACACACCAGTGATATGCCAATGATAATTAATGTTAACTGAAATCTGCTCCGAGGACTGACATCACAAGCCCTGAGGCACACAGACGCAGCATGCCAACAGACCACCTCCAGACACTTTTAACCTCTCTACAGAATCTCTCTATCCCTCTATCCCCTCTCCCTCCCTCCCCTTCTGCCTTTTCTTCCACTTATGTTCCCTGTGCCCCCTGCCTTCATTTACTGTTGGTGTTCCAGTCAATTAGCTTTCAGTTTCATCTGAAATGCCTCACTAACATCAAAGTGTTGTTTTGCAGTCAATAGACAAATGGTCCGAAAACATTTTTTTTTTATAAGAGAAAGAGAATTAAGGAGAAAGGCCGTCGTCTTTTGAACTACTTTAATTAACTCTCTCTCTCTCCGTCTCTTTCTGTCTGTCTGCCTGCCTGTTCTCATGCACTGAGAAGCGATCAAACAGAGATACATATATTTAACCAAAGTGCTAATTAGGAGCCAAATCAGAGATCCTCTGGAGCTGTCTCTAAGTTGTAAAGGCAGTTAACAAATGGGCCTAGCTAGGTGCTAAGGATGGCGACTTCACCAAGCATGTCATTACTGATGGCTGGGACAGGAGTGATATTGTAAATACAGATGTGACGCGCACACACACACACACACAGAGAGGGGTGCAGCCTACATGTGAAATCAAGTCAAAGTCACTTCTCTTTGATACTGATTACTTTAATCTGATGATGAATAGGTTAGTCATCAGTGGATAAACGCCATTAAAATACATCATTTGGCTAATGTTTTCATGTAACCTTCCACCAAGGACATGTAAAGTGCGATGAAGACTACAGTAAACCCTGCTCTGTTCTACACTGATGGTCAGACCAGTATAGACCCAAATCATCCACGTATTTCTTTTGCAAATCAATAATGAGACGGCCATTTCAACATGGATCCATATTTCTTTTCACATCAGTAACAGAACAACAATTTCAAATTTGGAGCTATTTTTTGATGATGATCACAAGGGCAAGTACATGTAAGGATGATTCAGTGTTGAAAAGTCATTACAGAAACAAAACAAATTACTGAAACTCACTGACTGAAAACATCCCATCCAATTAAATGCACAAAATAACAAGCTCAATAAATGATAAAAGTTTGTGGGAACACTGTTGGATCGAGATAAAACTGATTTTTTTTTTTTTTTACTCAGACACGATCAATGGTGTGTACATTTTTAGCAAACCATTTTACGTTGTATTCTCCGGTGCCTTTCTGATAGTCTCCACTTTCATGAAATTCAGCACTGGCCATTCACATTTAAGAAAAGAGTGTGTGTGTGTGCGTGTGTGCGTGCATGTGTGCGTGTGTGCGTGCGTGCGTGCTAGAATATCATGGAGTGTGTAAATGAGCTATAAAATGACAACAATGTAAAGCAGCTATATAAATCTAAGTTATTATTATTATTATTATTATTATTCACAATAATACTGTGCATTCAGAGATGTCAATATTTTGTATAATATATTTATCTGTCTGTAATGTCATTGTAATGTCACGTGTGTGTGTGTGTGTGTGTGTATGTATGTGTGTGTAGGTATGTGTGTGTGTACGTACGTACGTACGTACGTCTGTATGTACGTACGTACGTACACACTCACACTTACTAACTTGCCAAAAGAAAATTTGATGGGAACAGAAAGCTTTCAGCAGCCTCCACTTTCTTTGCTCATATTTTCCCTCTAGCCTTCATTTCTCTCTCTCATCACTGTGTGTGTGTGTGTGTGTGTGTGTGTGTGTCGTCTCCTTCACAGTTTCCTAATATGGTTTTGACAAAGCAGTAGGGGGACATCCAAATTACAGCTCTGTTCTCTGCCAAGTGTGTGTGTGTGTGTGTGTGCACGTGTGTGTGTGTGTGTGTGTGTGTGTGTGTGTGTGTGTGTGTGCACGTGTGTGTACGCACGCATATGTTATATATTCCCATTTGGCTTCACTGGCAATTTCCCTCTGGGATTGATGCAGACTCATCTAAATTAAGAGCATGGGAGAAGAGCTAAGCAAAGCACTATTGGATGTTTGAGAGTGTGTGTGTGTGTGCGCGTGTGTGTGTTCTTTCTCCCTCACTGTGTTTGTGTCCCCTCAGAATGTGAGTGTGTGTGTGCAAGTGTGTTGAGTTGAGTGCTAGGGTCCTGCCCAAGGCTTTGTACAGAGGTCAGCATGACTGACTCAAATTAACAAAACACAAGAAACACAACACAGGTCATCTGTGCAGGGCACACTAGACACACAGAGAGAGAGATCAGGTGGTGTCCATGATAGCAGCCACAGAAGTGTGTGTGTGTGTGTGTGTGTGTGTGTGTGTGCGTGCTGTCACATGGCCAAAGGTTGAGTTTGTGCTGTCTGTGTTGATCATGTGTATTGTTGTGTGGTGAGTGTGTGTGTGCGTTTGTGTTTGTGTTTGTGTTGTCACATGGCCAAAGGTTGAGTTTGTGCTACCTGTGTTGATCGTGTGTGTGTGTGTGTGTGAGTATGTATGTGAGTTAGTGAGTGAGTGTGTTTGTGTGTGTATGGTCTCTCCAGGGACAGCTCTGTAATGTGTTCCTGGGGGAAAGGGTTCATGTCCTTGTCTGCAGTGTGACAGTGCAGGTGACAGGTGGAACAGCAGGCACTGCTAATGAGAAGAGCCCCATACTGCTGTGACTGTCCATCACATGCGCACGCGCGTACACACACACACACACACACACACACACACACACACACACACACACACACACACACACACACACACTTCTGTGTCTGCCATCATGGACACCACCTGGTCCACACACACAAAGACACACACATCACACAAACAAAACAGGTACATGACTGTCATCAGGAAAACCACCTGAGAAACGAGATAAGCTCACACATTTACCTCTCTCTCACACACACACACACACACACACACACACACACACACACACACACACAGACAGACATCTGACTCATAAACACACTTTTATGTCTATGTACCTTTCCTGTCTCTCGTGTCTTGTGCAAAATTTGTGAATCGCTCCTGTCAATCACGCTGTCCATCTGAGACAAACAAGAGCAGACACTCACACACACACACACCACATGCACATATTCACACTCACATTCACAAATCTGCCCCAGTCTGACAGCTACCGGGGGCAATCTAGTGTTAGACATACTAGTTCCAAGGGAAAATTGAATTTATTCTTTCGTTTTCTCTTTGTGTGTGTTTGTGTGTGCAGGCGTACAAGGTGCAAGCTTTGAAGTGACATGCCTCTGTACCTCTTCTAAGAGAAATCTTCAAAATAACCCCATATTTTCACATTCTCTTTTAAATCTGACCAAAGAAGTGAGTGTACTCATATTCCTTCTTAAGGTACCAACTATCCAATTGCATATGCAGAGAAGACAACACAATGACTTGTGACATGTCTGATATGTACAAACAAACATATTTGCACACTACAACAAACTATGTTTCACAAATTGTGTTTGATTGTGTGACTGACTTTTCAACTGCGTGTTTAAATTTAAAGTCAACAGCGAGTTGGTTTCTTGACATTACTTGAATTTGCAAACTCTATGTAGATGTAAACAGGTTTCCCTTATAAATGCCATCACCAGTCTGATCTAGGATTGATAAAGCAGCAGTTTGAACAGCCTGGGACACGTTTCCCAAAACCATATTAATTAAGCAACTATAGCTTTGGTAAATGCACCCCCTGGTCTGTCAATGGCTATGATGGTGTGTTCACCTGTCCTTCATATGCCCACCTGTTACCAAAAGGAATGATAGTAAGGTGATTTCAGACACACAGGAAAGATTAAAGGTCAAAGGTTATTATTATTTTTTTTTTAAAGGCTGGGGATTTCCAAGGTGGCTGCAACATCTGGGCCAATTTCACATAAATATTACATAAATAATTGAAAACAAACATTACAATCTAGATATTATTTATCTAAACCAACACACAGTGGTTGAAAGATCTTTTCAAAGCCCTGTTGTGCTCCCGTTCCTTGAAATTCCTTGACTCAGCAAGGCCATATTTGTGACACCAGACCCATCCAGACTGCATTATGCTAGCGGCCAGTGAGTTGTTTTGAGCTCCGCGACACTGAGCGCTGCTGCTTACGGGCAGAGCTATTTACTAGGCTTCATCTTTGGCAGTGCTGGAGAGCCATCACAGACAGGAGGAGGAGGTGTCTCTGAGCAGAGTGGAGCATATCAAAGCATAGCCACAGATGATGCCTCAGAGGGGATGAGGGGATCAGGTAACAGAGAAAGAGAGAGAGAGAGAGAGAGAGAGAGGGGGATGGTTCCTTTGCATATTTTCCTGACCTCTATTTTCTACCCAAAATCACAACAGGGCTGTGTGTGTGTGTGTGTGTGTGTGTGTGTGTGTGTGTGTGTGTGTGTGTGAGCCAGAGAGAGAGAGATGGTGTGTGTGTTTGTGTGTGTGTGTGTGTCTAAAGAACAGGTAGTAAATAATCTAAACTGCTTTTGTGTGGATTCATAGTCTGACGTCTTAGTCTTAGTCTGACTGCAATGAGCAAATTGATTTATCTGGCCTCATCTGTGTTGAATGAGGACCTCCAACAGAATGTGAATGTGGTGTGAGTGTTGGTATGTTGGTATGACTTACTTTGCTAAGGTTGGCTATGCATTCATTTCATTAGAGCAGGGCTTATGTGTTCTTATATTGTTTGGGCTTTAAGTGTGTGTGTGTGTGTGTGTGAGTGGGATATAAAACCAGAGGAACTGTACCCCATATGTGGTAGGTGACTCACTTCCTGATCATCATGGCTTCCATCACAGAGCTGTAATGTGTGTAAGTGTGTAATGTGGAAAATATCAGAGAGAAAGAGAAATGTGCGCATGAAAGACACCATGAGATGGACAGACATTAGGCTGAGTGAATGTGTGTGTGTGTGTGAGTCTTCATGATGGTGGTGACGGTTAGGAATCTGATGTATTCTCAAATGTATGCTTCTGCTTCACTGAAAGTGTGTGTGTGTGTTTCTATATTTGTGTATATATGTGTGAGCTGTGCATATGGGCTAATGCAGCAATATGGCTTGGCTAACTAGAGATGAGTAAGAAGACTCGTGCTGAGGTTGACACATGTCTTTGGATGCCAGCGTCATACTGAACACTAAAGAGGAGTAGAGCATCTGACACACACACACACACACACACACACAGCCTCTAATTTAGTTTGCATGTAGTGAACAACAGCAAGTCTCAGCTATAATGGTCCTTTATAAATCTGAAGTATTCTCCCTCTCATCCTCTAAAGCTCATCTCTCTCCATATAATAGCACACTGTACTAGTAGCTGTGACGATGGCAGTCCTCCCCATCCGTTTATACCTCTCTCTCTCTCTCTCTCTCTCTCTTTCTCTCTTCTCTCTCTTTGTTATTTTCACTGCTGATGACAGGGAATGGCTTTGACTCATCGTCCTCTTCAGGAGACAATGGTTAGGTAGGGCTAAGGTCTGACAGATTTAGAGCACCTAAATGTGAGTGTGTGTGTGTTATTACGTCTTCAGAGGGTTGCACACAAAACTGTTTACTGTGTGTGTGTGTGTGTGTGTGTGTGTGTGTGTGTTTATGGTTGCTTCTCTCACCACTCTAATTTTCCCTTTCTTCTTCTTGCCCCCACCCCCCACACACACCCCACCCAACACCCATCAACCAATCTATTTTTCATTTCTTCTCTTTCTAGTTAAGCCTGATTCTTTTATCCTCAGCCTTAATCTAGCTCATAGCCTCCTCCTTCTCTCTCTCTCTTTCTCTCGTTTTCTCTCTCTCTCCCTCTCTCCATCAGCTCCCACCTTCCTTTCTTTCTCCCCGTCACCCTGCTGCTCCGCACACCTGCTACGTGTGTGTGTGTGTGTGTGTGTGTGTTTGTGTTGTGTTGGATGCTTTGTCTGGTCTGTGATCTGTTTGTCACCGTGTAGTGGAGCCAAGATGTGTGTGTGTGTGTGTGTTTGGAGATGAGGTACATTCTGGAATGAGGTCAGAACTGTAAGACGGATGGGCTAATCTGCTCTCCACACCAGCCATCTGCTACCTTCATATGGAGGGTCACTCACTCAACACACACACACACACACACACACACCACAGAGCGAGAGAGTGTGTGAGGGAGAGAAATAGAAGGTGAACGAGAGTCTGCTTGGGTCACTCACAGGACACATAGTGGATGACATAAATGGGTCTGATCATGGATGTAACACACACACACTTCATTGCAAATTTCTGTTTATCTGGCAGACACACCCATCAACAAAATGGTGAGCAGTGGCCATGACGCTGTATACACACACAGGCATATGTGCATGTGTTTTTATTTGAGACTGGATAAAACATGCTGTCTGATTTCTCAGATCAAATAGCACATGTAGTGAAGGGATCTTCTGATCTACTCCAGCCTCCAACCTTGAAGGTGTGTGTGTGTGTGTGTGTGTGTGTGTGTGTTTGTGAGCGGGGGCTCTTTATGCATTAGGCAAATGTGTTTTGGCACCATGCCAAATGTCATTAGTCCTATTTGTGAGCGTGTGTGTGTGAGAAAGTAGTAAATGTATAGTATTAATCCCTTGCTTTGAGCAGAGATTATAAATCCCCAGCCAGATGTGATCTCCTGTGTTGGGTCGCTGTAATGATAGGGCGTTTATAACAGGCCTCCAGTCGCTATAGCAAACTAATTGTGGCTTAATAACTTTGCCTAACTAATAATACTGAACATGACACAGATGACACACAGACTCATAACAGAAACACCACACATACACACAGACACAGACTCCTCAAAAGCATCGCCCCTTACGAATCACACCTCTGCTAATGTCTGAAACCACTGCAGCTGATGTGAACAAACACCTCTGACACCTCCACAGCCAAGCAGACAGCCTCTCACTCTCAATCTGCTAGGTTGGTTGAGCTAGGCTAGGCTTTACCACACACGCGCAAACACACACACACACACACACACATCCACAAGAGCCTCCAGTGTCTCTACACAGAACCAAGCACACAGGCTCTCTGTCTCTGTCAGTCTAGAGCAGTGCAGTGAGTTTGACTTAGGTGTGTCCAAAACTGATTCGCTACACTAAAACCTTCAGTATGTTTTATTGAGTTATAAGGGGATGTGCGACAGAGGGCATATTTCCTTTGGCCGTGTGTGTGTGTGTGTGTGTGTGTGTGTGTGTGTGTGTCTGTCTGTCTGTCTGTCTGTCTGTCTGTCCTCTCATGTACAACAGTCTGAGCATTTGAGATCTTTTCTTGTGGCCAAGTCATGCACTCAAGATTTATCCAGTGTAACCAAAAAAAAAAAAAAAGAATACCAAGTAAATACTCAAGACAACACACACACACACACACACACACACACACACACACACACACACACACACTATGTCCTTGAACTATGCATTCTAACCTTTAGAATGCAGACAGACTCAGCATTTCATTCGGCAGAAAAACACACACACACTATGACCTGGTCAAGGCTGCATGTGAACCCACCAGAGCTGAGGTTAATCTACTGATCTCAGCTTCCATATACCAGCTTCACATACCAACACATACAGCTGACACCACCCAGGGGGCACCGCAGGGCATGGGAACAGCCCCAGAGAGATGTGAGTGAGTGAGTAAGTGAGAGAGAGAAGTGAGTATGTGTGTCCACTCTATCCAGGGTGTGGACTGAGTGCTCTCAGCACCAATTAACCCGTGGCCAACTGCTCAGCATCAGGGGATCAGGGCTTTTATTGTCTTTTCTGACCTTTGACCTTATTTGTGGCAACTGCAGTAGGCAGTGACTGGCCCGCCTTTGACATCACTGCCATCGAGTACTGCCAGATGATCACGCACATGCTTGAGTGTGTGTAATCATGCACACACACTTGACTGTGTGTGATCTCTTCAGTGTAACCAGAGAGTGTTATCATTTGCTTTGCGTTGCGTCAGGAAGTGTGTGTGTGTGTGTGTGTGTGTGTGTGTCTGTATAAGAGATAAATGAGTGTTTAAGCTTCAGAGACGCAGGAAACAAATATAGTGATACATATGTCTTGAGACTAGGTATCTTGCATAACCATGTGTGAGGCATTTGCCAGTGAATGCTGAGAGAGGCAGAAGAAGAAAGAGAGAGAATTTCTCCTGTGTGTGTGTGTGTGTGTGTGTGTGTGTGTGTGTGTGTGTGGGAAAGATCCATACCTTGTCAGAGTATGCGAAGAACAGGATGAGCAATATGAGCTCTGCCATCAGGATGACCAGCAAGACTATGAAGAACTGAAAAACAAAAGAGACAGAGAAATAAATACTGGTTGTGTGTGTGTGTGTGTGTGTCCTTGTGTTGATGTGTGAGTGTCTGTGTCGGCGTGTGTCCATGTGTGTGCCAATTACCGTGAGTGAGTTTCATGTGACAGTGCACAAGTGATGATAGTTACAGATTACCAAGAGCATGGTAACAGCCAGAACATTTGTTTATTGAATCTTTCTGTGGCCAGTCTTTGCCTGTGCAGTTTCCGTGTGTTTAGACAGTAGAAGGGAAACTGTGTGTGTGTGTTTGTTTGTCTAAACTCATTGTGCTGTTTGTTCCTCCCTTGTCTGCCTCAAAGTCTGAGTCACTAATTTTCTGATATGCCTGTGTGTGTGTGTGTGTGTGTGTGTGAGCATGTGTTTGTTCACTCAGTTGCTCAGGCAAGACTTTCAGCTCATCTGCCCTTGCAAGTATGCGAGAGAAAAAAAATGACATTACTTGCATAGAACACACACACACACCAACATAACACACAAAGCACACAAAGACATACACACACATACACAACACACATGCACACGCACACCTTCGAGAATGGGAAAGACAGGAGGATGAAGGGGGAATGGAGGAGTGAGAGAAGGGATGAGTGGAAGAAGGAGGTAGAGAGTAAAAGAGGGGATGGGTGAGACAGAATGAGAGAGCCTCACGGAGTGAGAGAGGATGAGGGGGAAGGTGAACGATGTGTCTACTGATGTTAAGCAGATGCTGCCTTCATTAGTGCTAGAGTTCTGTACACATTTTCAGCTTCACAATTTCAGCTTAATTCTCACTCTTTTTCTCACTCTCACTCACTCTCTCTGGATCTCAACTTTCTCTCTTTCTTGATCTCAACTCTCTTTTTTTCCCCACTCTCAATCTGTCTTTCTCAATTTACTTTCTCTTACTCTTATTTCTCTCTCCACCTCTCTCTTTTTCTCTCCCTCTCACTTTGCTTCCAAGCCTTTGTCGCTTGCCTATTTCTTATTAGACTGAAGCACTGGTATTTGCAAGCTCTGGGTAATGAAAGCTAATCATGGCAATCATGGACTCCTCAGATGTCAATCTGAATGAAGAGGCTTTTTGAAGAGAAATAACTGTTATAGTTCAGAGGAAGAAATTTATCTCCGTGTGAGTGAGGGCTTGACTGTGTTTGAGCAGAGGTGTGTGTGAGAGAGAGAGAGAATAAAGCTTACCATAGGGTGAGTGATTGATTGTGTGTGTAAGGGGTAATGTGAGCATGTGTGTGTGAGGGTGTTACGATGAGTTAATGTTGGAGCATACACACTTTTGTCTTTTTTGTCCTCTGTCTTGTTTCTTTTCCCTCCCTCTATCTGTTGTCTCTCTGATTGTGTTTTCACTCACTGTTTTCTGCCTGGCTTTGAAGTTATTGCTGTTTGCCAACGGAAGAGTGGAGCACTGTTTGCAGGAGACAGCACCAGAATAAGTATTTGTGATGGATTGTGTGCCTGTATGCGGAGTGTGTGTGTGTGTGTGTGTGTGTGTGTGTGTGTATGTGTGTGAGGTGTGGGTTTTTGGTGTGCGATGTGTAGTGTGTGTGTGTGTGTGTGTCTGCACAGTCACTCACGCTCAGAAGCAGGCACTTGTTTTCCTTGATGGCACCCAGGCAGCCGAGGAAGCCGGTCACCATGACGATGGCCCCGATGGCGATGACCAGGTTAGCGGCAGAGAGGGAAGGGAAGGAGGGCGAGAAGGTGGCAAAGCTGCCCTGGGACACCGAGAGCCAGATGCCCACGCCCAGCAGACCACAGCCACATAACTACAGCAGAGAGAGAGAGAGTGTGTGTTAGAGAACTATGTCAACAAATATACAGTTGTATCGGAAAGATAATGCATGTGAGGTGGAAAATAGACAGCCAGAGATGGGTAGGGACAGATAGTCAACATATAGTCTGAAGAGAGAAACTGCCGACAAAGAAAAAGACACACACACACACACACATATATATATATATCGAAGGGATCGAAGCGACAACCCTTCGGTTCCAAGCCCGAAGCCCTAACCAGTAGGCCACGGCTGCCACCACATCTGTGCGTATGAGAGAGATGTGAAAGGCAGCTCTATATACGCAATGCTACTATGTACCATGTTGAACACCTTCCCTTAAGTCAAACTCTTTCTAGGCTGTCATGGATGATGATCTATGTTCAAGTCTGGACCAGCCTAGTACAGCCAGCCCTTGCCTGAATTCTGCCTTGAACTTCTAGATGTCATTCAAAAGTAGAAAAGAAAAAAAAAGGTCATAGGGAAGATGAAAGGGAACACAAGCGCACACACACACACACACACACACACACACACACACACTCTGTGCATCGCTCAGACAAAAACACACTGCACCGACCCACCCCACCCTTTGATGACCTGGTACACACACACACACACACACACACACCCATCACCCTTTGATGACCTTGTACAAATTCCACAATTGTTTCACCGTGCGCTCGTTAACCCTGCTCTCTTTGACAGCCCCCAGTCATTTTCAGCCAATTAGAGCGAGTAATAGACTTTAAGCCCATAAAAAGCCAAATCAGGTTGGAGGATTGGGTGGAATGGGGGGTTGTGGGGGATTAGAACACGCCTAAGGATCCACATCCCCATCCACTGTCTCAGACCAGAAATCCCGGCATTACTAAAACTACACTATCATCCCGAGTGTGTGTGTGTGTGTGTGTGTGTGTGTGTGTGTGTGCATGCACACGTTGTTTGGAATTCTCTCCCCTCTTTCCACACACTTCCTCCCACTCCCTGTTCCTAGAGAGGAGTTTCATTGCTCTAGTATAAAGGGATGAGCTGTACAGCGCACCCTGGTGGTTAAAAAGAGACTGATGAAATGTGACGGCGCTGTGCTGAGGCTGGGAGGGATAAATTACCTTAGAATGCCTTCCCACACACAGAGACAGGCACGGACACACACACATACACAAACACACACAAGCCTTGAGCCACAGCCTGCCTATGAAATACAGCGCAATAATATATGCCTCCAACACAGAGATATAGCCATAATCATAGTGACAACGCACACGCACACACACAGGCAGGCAGACAGACAGACACACACATACACACACGCACAATAAACAACAAGAACAATTCCCCGCCTTTGATTAAAGAGTAGGTATAATACAGGTAGAGAGAAATGGCTTGTTGATGTCAGAGAGAGAAAAAAAAGATGCACCCCTTCAGAAACTGAACTCTCTCACTAAAGCCCCCCGCCCCCCCCCCCCCCCCCACCCACCCACCCACACACACACACACACACACACACACACAAAGGGGTGGGCCTCAGAGCTCCCAGACAGAGGATGAATAATTGTTCAGGGCCACCCAGACTTGAGGGTTTGCTTAATAATCCTGACAAACAGTCCTGTCCCTAATGCAGCACTCTTAGAACACACACACACACACACACACACTCCATCATATGTAAAGGCTTAGAGCTCACACTGCACTACAGGTGCCACCCTTGCTCATATTACGGGAAAGCACTGCTTTCTCTCACTCGGCCCCTGACCTCTGTACGTGCTAGAACAAATGACAGATCACTGACAGACTGATAGGCGCTCAGAGTGTATGGAAGTATGTGTGTGTGTGTATGTATGTGTATATATATATATATATAAAGTGGGAGGGTAAAGGGTGTGTTTGTGTGTCTTCCTTTACCTAATATGCCAGGTGTTGAAGGACAGCTGAGGCCCTGAAGTTGGCAGGCATACACGTAATCACACACACACACACACACACACACACACACACACACACTCCACTACACATTAGGTGACATTCCTGAGTATGTGTGGTCCCCTGCATACATATCATCAGCGCTAGGCACAAACACACACACAACCCCCATTCTACAATTCTGTTATACAGAAGTCATAAGAAATTCTACATCAGAAGACGATAAAACGAAATGTTAAGCAGCCTTCAATATTCAACAGTGATGCTGAGCCATGATGATGAGCAGAATGCACAGAAAAACCAGAGGAGAGAGAGAGAGAGAGTGTGTGTGTGTGTGTGTGTGTGTGTTTGTGGCTGTTCATATTATAAGTATACTGTAATAGGTGATGGTGATATTTGGGGGAAAATCCTCTCTGACACACACAAACACACCAACACACACACACACACACACAGTTGAGAGTGGTGTCCCTTCTGTTGTAGAGCCTCTCTGGCCAAATAAAAAATGCATGAGTGTGGTGCTCAGAGCCCAGCTGGCATGAGAAATAATTTTCTTTTTCCTTTTTTCATTTTCACTCTTCTTTTCTTTTCCCTCGGCCAGAGAGACTGTGTGTACGGCCACCTTTCCCTTCGTTCTCTCCTTTGATGATCAAGGCCGCTCAGCAGACTGAATGCTATGCCATAGGAGCACTAAAGTAGCCTGATGCATCAGCCGCTTTCACATTGTTTCACTTCGTGCAAAGCGTCTGAAACCTCTCAATTGGCATGTATTTGCTCCACGGTGGGTAGATATTTTCTGCTTCAACCAATCGCTACTGTTTGGTCTTGACGATTGTTACTCACTGGAACACACCGTTTGAACTCAACGTTATCGCTTTCAGCCCTCCCACTGTTTGCTGATTGGCACGTCCCAGCTGAGAGGCGGTGCGAACCGAAGCCTACGGCTGGCTCTCTGACACAATGGTGGAGCTAAATGAAACTGTGTGGAAGAACTAGACAGCACTAGCCTGGCTAGGACTAATAGAAATATACACATATGGATAGAATCTGAATTTGCTTCATGAAGTTGCTTCATGCTAGTGAGGTCTTTGAGGGTGGAGGATGGAGGGGAGAGGGCTTAGGGGAAGGGGACATTGGGATTCAAGCAGAGAGTGGGGGGAGCAGCTAGAGAACAGGGTGTTTAAAGACCAGACCTGAGGAGAGGACTAGACAGGACAGCAGATTTATGCAGGCTGGACAGAGACAGGGAGGGGGGTCACTGGTGGGTCAGCTGAGCAGACGGGTGGACAACACCTCCAATTAACCTCAACACATCCACACACACATATGCATATCCAGACACACGGACATTCACACACACACACACACACACACACACACACACACACACACATGCACACACACACACAGATCTGCAAAGCTTAACACATTTAAGAGATTATTCTCATTCCACTCACATATGCACATGTAAAAACACTCTCACACACATCTTAGAAAATAGGGTAAGCCTTTGCAAGTTAAGCTGGTTGACTGGTTAACAGGTTAACAAGTGCAGCAAAGGAAGTGGTCAGTTGACCTAAATGACATTGACTTGATCCATCCTCTATCTTCTGACACACACACGTAGCTCTTTTTCTTCCTTTCCTCCTTTGGTCAAAGTGTGTCGACTTCACAGGTTTCTCCCTAACCTTCAGAAGCCCACATTCACTCTTGTCTCTTGAAAACAGGCATTTTTCACTGTTGTCATGTTAACGAGCCTTATTGGATTATGAGACAAGGCTAAACACATGCAGGTGCATAATGCCATAACAAGCTAAATATGCCTCTGAATCAGAGAGAGAGAGAGAGAGAGATCCTTTTTTTATCTCTCTGCCCCCCCCCCCTCGCCATCATGACAAAGGCGAGAGAGAGGCTGAGAAAGAGAAAGAAAGAGGCTTAAGGAGTGTCTATGATAGTCTTTGAGTCCCTGAAAAAATATTTAAGAAATGTGCCAACGTTATAGTGAATACTTTGGTTAATAAATTTGAATCAATAAGGTCTCTCTTTCTCTCCCTCTGTGTGTATGTGTGTGTCTGTGTGTGTATGTGTGCACGTCAATCAGTAGACCAAGCTCGAGAGGCAGAGCCGCAGTGCTGCAGACAAGCAGGCATGAACATGTTTCTGTGGTATGTAAAACCCAGTGCACACAGCACACAGCACCACTCCACTGTGGTGGCTAGTCTGTGGCCATCTTCATTTCTCTCTCTGTCCTTCTCCTGTCTCTCTTTCTTTCCACCAAACCTCCTGCCACGAGTTCCTTTTCTACCCATCTTTCTCTCCTCTACATTCTAGTCTTCATCCTTATTCAGAGCATCCAGTGTTCTTTACTAGTTACTTTTCCAGTTTCTTATCTCACCCCTCCTGCATCCTCTCTCAGTTTCTCTTCCCTCCCCTCTCTCTCTCTCCCCCTCTTTGTATCTCTATCTCTCTCCCTCCCTCTCTCTTAAGTACTGTTCCCCTCTGGAGGAGTGTATATGCAGGCAGCAGTGAGCAGTGAGGAGTGCTGCTCTTTGGCTGTATCTAGCCCTCTCCAGCACCAATGAATGAAGCCCTGCTGCGGTGTCTGATCTTCAGCTCAAGGTCACCGTGATTGAAAACTGCTGCACAGGTCGACTTGTAAATGGAAGGGGAGCCAGACAAAGAGCAGGAGCGAAGGATTCGGGGTGTGAGAGAGGAATAAAATGACAGATGGAGAGAGGAACAGAGAGGATGAGAGAGATGGAAACAGAGATGGAGAGGGAATAAGATGGAGGGAGAAGTTTTGTGTGTGTGTGTTACCAAGTTGCGTGTGTGTGTGTGTGTGTGTGTGTGTGTGTGTGTGTGTGTGCGTGCGTGCGTGTGTGTGAAAGAGGGAGAGACAGAGAAAGAGAGATAGTGAGATGGAAGCTGGCCCTATTACATCTCTCCGACTTCCATCTCTGTCGTTGTCCCCAATCTGCTCAACCAAACACAGCTACTCAGAACAGCACCACTTGGGTATCCCACAATCCTTTGCAACAAGACAAAACTCCATTGTGACTTTGCAGTGCAGTAAAGGCTCCCAGACACACACACACACACACCCATCATAAACTTACACCCTGCCAACAGCCCACTGATAGATGTTTAGGGTTTATGGGCATTAACATGGTCATGTTGTAGCAATGTTCATCAGTTACCTGTCCTTGGAGAGTCAGCTGAGAGTCTGCGATGCTTTGGATAAAGCATTAGCTTCAGCAGTAGCTGTGTTTCCAAACAATTGGAAAAAATTTAATTTGCATATATTTGCATTTACCCAATTGCTGGCCATAGACATTGATCCCACAGCTGGTCAGACAAACAAGTTGGATGGAAACCCAGTTACATCCATTTTACTTTACAAATAATGTTTCATTTGCTATCAGCGCAGGGAGGGAACATGGAGTCAATCACTGAACAATTTTCCCTGAGGGATGACAGACTGAGGGTCTCTTGTCTCCACGCTAACAGTGTTTGGACAGTAGAACTGGACTGATCGCAACAAAAGGCATTAGCATGCCGCTAAAGCCGTGCTTGGCTTTGCAGTAATATGCTGTGCTTTAGGTTAAAGCCTGCTGCACCAGAGCCTACTGCTCCTAAACGGCACTTAATCCATACAAAAACAGCACACTGCTGGAGTCTCCCACTTTAGCTACATGACTAATTGAGCCCAGTGAACAGCTGAATGCATTGGCCATAACAGGGAAATTCTGTAGGTAGGTGTGTGTGTGTGTGTGTGTGTGTGTGTAATTTGCTCATATTGATTTTTTAATGAACTAAAAAGACATAATGTGGATACAGACAAGGTACTCAGCATATTCCTAAATCTCACACCACACAACACAGACACTCGTAAAAACGCATATATGCCTTCTGTTGTGCTGAACTGACTATCTATCAGCCTTGAATAGAACATAAACAGTGAAAACAAGAGACAGTTCAGCAGAAAAAGAGACAGAAAGACAGAAAAAACAGACGTATTTTCTTTAACCGCGATCATGTTCCGCTAAATTAACTTCGCGTTCGATTACTTTACAAAATGAAAGACGTCAGAGCGTCTCTTTGAGACGCACAAGTGAGTCAGAGAGACGAGCCTTTTGGAGAGCTGTCAAAGCAAGCGCCATGATGCTCCCGTCAGTATCATTTAGGCGGGAGCCATTTCATCTCGGGCCGTCCATCTATGGAGCACGCGTGCACAAATAAGCGTTCTGAAATGTGCTTGAAGAAAACAAAGACAAACCAGTGCACTACCAAACGTGAGGGGACTTCCAACTCCAGCTCTCCCTGAACCCCTGACCCCCATGCTGTTCACCCAATCAGAGGTGAAGGAGTATATATGCATATTTATTAGGGAACTGTAGTCTTTCATTAGCCAGTAACGGGCCAGTGCTCTCTTCACTATGGGGCATCCGATTTGATTATTTGTCAGCTGATGGGAGTTCGAGGGAAGGTCACACTGCATAATGCACAGCTTATTAAGCAGATTGCTCTTGTTGGGATACAAGATTATATCCCCCTCAAACCACAATGCACATACACCCTCCCACAAACAGTTTTCACTTCGCTGAGGACATCACACACACTCCCACACACACACGTGTGTGCGCTGGAATGCTAGCCATGCCCGTTCCAACACATGCATATGTGCACTCTCTCACACAGACACAGACACAGACATGCCTTCTCCTTCCTATTTGTATGCAGTAATTTAGAGGACTGTTCCACAGGCATTACGGTGGGCCAACGAGCACTATGCTGCATTCTTGAGCTTGTGTGTGTGTGTGTGTGTGTGTGTGTGTGTGTGTGTGTGTGTGTGTGTGTGTGGACTTGCTGTGGCCGTTCAGACAGAGTGCTTGCATTAGCGCCTCTTATCGCCAGTAAAAGCCATGAGAAGCACGTCGCTCCAAACACAGGCCATCTGTGATGGATCATACACTGTCTCACTGCAATCCTGCTCCCACACCCAGCCCCTGCCATCAAGGCAGTGGCCCACTGGGACAAGAGGCACAGTGGCCGGAGTTGTGTGAGT
>JAIFZK010000007.1:16307500-16362500 GCA_027481765.1 Tenualosa thibaudeaui
ACACACACACACAGAGACACAGACACAAGGGCCTTTACTGCCTGATGGAGTCGGCTAGCATCCTTTCCAGCACTGTCACTGGCTATGCTTTGAACCCACTTACTCTCGCCAGAATAAACCTTGTCGTCACAGTCACAGGCACTTACCACAGGGCTTTACACTTTCAAAGGGAAAGATGGCCAATTGTGTGTGTGTGTGTGTGTGTGTGTGTGTGAATGTATATGTGTGTGTGTTGTCAGAGAGAGAACCAGGATAATTGTCCTTTGCTTTAAAGGAGACTGCAGTCAAAACAACATTATGAATCCCACAAATCATGAGCTAAATGAAATGTGTCCTCCTCTGACCACACACACACACACACACACACACACACACACACAAACACACTCAGAGTGAGAGTGGGAGAGACTCTGTCCTGATTCACACTCTGTGTGTGGGTGTGTGCGTGCATGCACGTGCAGTGAAGGTCTTTTCTGGTCTGCATTATTTAGGCCTCCCAGTATATAAGGCTGCTGTAAGCAGGACGTGTCCTGACCTTGGTGCGCTTCCCAAGGAGCTGAAGAAACCACACCAGTATTACAGGTGTTTATGCCGTGACTTATTCATAGCTTTACCATTGATCACTGCTCTACACTGCACACTCTGTATGGGTGTTTTTCTCTCTGCATGAAGGTACAGTATGTAGGTATCGACTGATCTTTGTTTACATCTGGACCCATCGAAAGTTTAAAGTGTGTAAAGATAGAAAGATGGAGAGATACATACACACACACACACACACCAAAAACACAGCAACACTGTATGCAAAAGCGTCTAGTTTTTACAGTACTCACACGCAGACACACACACACACACACACACACACAGACACACATACATACAGTATGCACTGAGGAGTTTTAGACAAGCAGTACAACTCTAGAGTTGCCATGGCAGCTCCATCCTCTGTGTGCCCAGCGGTATGGAGCCTGAGTTTAAGTGAGGGAGGTTGGCCTCGCTCCGCTTCATTGAAACAGATGGGCATGAGAGAGCACACACTTTTTTTCCTTTTTTTTATTCATCTGTCACTCCACCCCCCCCCCCTTTTTTTTCTCTCCCTCTCTCTTTCTGCTTGTCTTCTCCCTAGGCTCAACGGCCTGAAGGGCGAAAGAAGTGGGAGGTGTGTGTGCGCGCGCGTTCACGCGTTGGGGTGGGAGGTGGGGGGCACTTATTGCAATGCTAACTACATACACGGACCATCTTACTTTCTCTCTCTCTCGTCCTTTAGGGAGCTGAGGCCTGCTGGTTATGCAACACAGAGCTGCTCACACACCGCCTTGGATAAGGAAGGCCGGGATAAATTATGCACATCCTCTTAAGTGGTAGCGCTAGCGCTTAGCATCTTCTTTTTTTATTCCTGCTCTCTTGCAGAGGGGATGGCTAATCAATAGTCTCTGTGCGTGACACAGGCTTCATTTTATTCCCTTCTGAGGTGGGCTGATAGCTAGCCCTCCCTCCTCACACACACACGCGCACACACACACACACCAAACCCCTTTCTATCAAAAGCATGCACACATACATACACTCAGACACAAATACACACGTAAACCTTTCCCTCCGATGCACATATAAACAAACCCACACACACACACATCTTTCCCTCATCCTTTCTTCTGTCTAGCCCAGACCCACACATATAAAAACACACACGCACACACACACACACACACACACACACACACACACACCTTTCCCTCATCCTTTTTTCTGTCTAGCCCAGACCCACAGATATAAAAACACACGCACGCACGCACACACACACACACACACACACACACACACACACAGGCCACACCTGCAGGAGAAATAATGAATTCAGCATGAGCATGGTGATGCTTCTACAATTACCCACCACTGAATCACATTAAATCACATTGGGAGCGCTGACCAATAGGAGGTCTTTTCGGACACCTCCACCCAATTAGAAATCCCAAAACTAAACAATGCCCCACCTAGCTGGGAGGCTGAAGTGAACAGGTGACACAGCCAAAGGTGACAGTCATGATGATCTTCGTGAAATAGTTCAGTCTGCTCTTCAAGAACACACAACTTGGCTTTGATGAGATCCTCCTTCAAATCACAATTCATCATCCAGCTGTGCATTTCAAAATTAACTCCATCACAACTCCATCACCCACTAACTAAAAATCACTCAAATTTCATAACGTATTACATACACGATCGATACCAGCAATGAACAGTGGGGGTGTGGATGGGGGTGACTGTTTGAGATGTGCCCCTCTGCTGCAGGTGTATGCATGTGTGTGTCTGTGTGTGTGTGTGTGTGTGGGTCTGTAGAATTCTCTAGAGACTGGAAATCTGCTTCCTTGCATACCGATCAGTCATAAATGTGTACTTGGTGCAACACATTGGCATATCCCTGCAACTCTCTGTTGTGCTGCTTCACGGACTCAGGACAACTCCATGCTGGGTGTGTGTGTGTGTGTGTGTGTGTGTGTGTCTGTGAGAGAGAGAGAGAAAGAGAAAGAGAGAGAGAGAGAGAGAGAGAGAGAGAGAGAATCATAATGCTTTTCTGTTCAATGCAGCCCTAAGCTTGAAGCTTTGCTTTAACTGGCCGAGGAACTGAGGAACCTTCTAAATATCAAAGGAAAGTAGGGGAATGGATGACTTTGGACATGGTAACAAACACCAAACCACACACACACACACACACAGATAGAACTAATGCACAGCGTAAAACTCTCTGGTTTTATTATGTAATTCTCTTTCTTTGATTGTGTTCAAAACAGCAATTTATAAGCATCTGATTGCTATTTCCCCCGATGACTATGCTTTTTAATCGGCCCTAATGAACACTGTGTCCTTGGGAGCATATGTTTCTGTCTCTGAAAATTACATTTTTGCCTGGATGCAATAGAGAAGGTTCAGATAACACACACACACACGCACACACCTCTAGCTCCATTTCATTCATCTCATCCCCTGGGGGGGGTCACGCACCCCATTATTCTGCTGAACCCCCAATAGTGAACTAGCCTTTGGGGGATGATGAGAAACTGAATATTGCATGTGTGTGTGTGTGTGTGTGTGTGTGTGTGTGTGTGTGTGTGTGTGTGTGTGCGCGCTTGTGCATGTCGATGTGTGTATTATTTGAGGACTCCTAAACAAGTGACCTGTGAGTCATCCCCCATCCTGACTCAAGGTAATAAAATATGCCATCATGCACACACACTCACACTCTCACACACACTCACACACACACTCACACTCACACACACAAATATATGCATGACTGTGTGTGTTGGCCTTTGACTGGTGGAAAGGAAAGGTCAGATTTGCCTGTGTTTGGCTGAAGCAATCAGACACTGAGGTCTCTCCCTGCAGTTGGATTGGTATCTGAATCCTGAGAATACAGCTGACCACTTAATTACACTCACCAAATGAGGGAGGGGGTGGAGAGTAAATATGGCACACACACACACACACACACACACACACACACACACACACACACCTTTCCATTTCTGTAAAGGGCCACTGAGGTCACACAATCTAAATAGACCACCACACTTAACTAGTGCACAGAACTGTATTTAAAATCATCCACAAATGCAGACACACACACACAGACACACTCTTTCCCCCTCTCTCTCTCGCACACACACACACACATACAGACACAAACAAATACACAATCTAGATTAGCCAACCACCTCAGCATCATATCCAACAAACACACCCACACAACCTTTCCATCCTAGTCGACACACCCTCCCCTAACCCCACCCCACACACACACGCAGGGACTATTAGTGTCTCTTCACCCCATAACTCAGTGGAATGAGCTGACAGGGCATAGAGAGAGAGAGAGAGAGAGAGAGAAAGAGAGAGAGAGAGAGAGAGAGAGAGAGAGAGAAAGAGAGAGAGAGCGAGAGAGAGAGAAAGAGAGAGGCATAAACCATCCTGCTCGTCTTGCTCGTCTTCTCATCTCATCTCATCTCCGAACTTTCACGCTCACACCCACCTCATGCTTCTCCATCAATACACACACCAATCACACACGTCACGCTCAGCTCCGCTCCACACTCCGTGCTGCACATCGATGGGCGGACGGTAATGAGGGTCGCCTCGTTGCCCGATGCCAGGAGAGCAGGTTGGGCCCTAATCGCCCCCGGAGTAATCAGCTCGTGGCAACAGCCCTTCATCCTCGCTGTGTCTGGATGTGTGTGTGTGTGTGTGTGTGTGTGTGTGTGTGTGTGTGTGTGTGTGTGTGTGTGTGTGTGTGTGTGTGTGTGTGTGTGTGTGTGTGTGTGTGTATGTGTTGGTCAGGGTGTGTGAGGGGATGATTGCTGATAGATGGGGCAGTGTGGGTGAGGAAGAGACAAGGATGAAAGGTAATGTGTGTGTGTGTGTGTGTGTGAGTGTGTGTGTGATTGCTGGTGGACTTGGTGAGGAGGTCATCCACAGATCACTGCTTGTCCCAGGGGAGCGTGCCACATTCAATCAATACTCATCATATGCACGGATCACCAACCCAAGAGAAAATAACAATGACCACTGCAGAGGTAATGTATGATCTTCACTCAGGCCTGTCCTCCACCCTGACCTGCTGTGCTGGGTGGACTGTGCGTGTGTGTGTGTGTGCATGTGTGTGTGGAGCGGTGCAGGGGAGAGGACAGGACAAGGGGGCTGCAGGATCTGGAAGGTTCCAGATACGGTTGAATCTCAGTCAGCTGAGAGGCTAGTGCGTGTGTGTGTGTGTGTGTGTGTGTGTTGTAACCTACTGGAGCCATATCTCAATCTGTCCGTCTCTGTATCACACACAGACACATACTGGCACCTCTTGCTTATCACACCTCCATCACATAAACACACACCCTCCGCACGCACCCTCGCTGACGACACTGAGGATTAGGATCAGAATGCCACGGGACCCTCTGCTCTCGGGCACCACATCGCTCCGCCCTGTAGCTGTTTGTGTTGGAGGCCGTCGCTTGGGAACGCTGAGCTGAATGTGACATGCCCATCGTGACTAGCAGCCTCCTAAATTATGGAGACGCGTTCCCACCCCAGCCATACCTCAGAATGTGCCCTCTAACCCCCTGTCCCCCCCCCCACACACACACACACACACACACACACCCTATATTCTACCCCCCCTGCGCTGTGCCTTCCATTTGATCATGGCATGACACAGCAGGTCTATTTCAGAGCCCACATACGCACTCACTCACACATAACTGTGGAGACGGAGTCGACCCAACTCACAAAACTACCCACAGAAATGCAGAGACAGGATCAGCCAACACACACACTACTGTGAAGGCATGGTTGACGCGCTCACACACACACACACACACACACACAGGATCATAGCCATCTGTATACTTGTACACAAAAATACAAGACAAAAATCAATGGTCACTGTTATTCTGTGTATTCCGTCACTGAGTATATTCTCTCCAATTACCTTTTTTCACTTTTTTGTTTATTTTACTCAGTCAAGGCTTTTAGTCTCCAGTAGAAAGGATGACTTCCTCTTCGATAGAAAATATGTTCCAAAAATATTATGAGGCAAAGTGGGAGACTAGTAGGCGTTCACACACACACACACACACACACATAGACACACACACATACACACAACTATTATGAAAGACAGAGGCTGCTGTGATGTTGATTTAGAAAATGGGAACAGCAACTTATTAGGTTTTCCCAAAACAAGCTATCAAATATGTAAGAGTTTATGACAGATTCTTAAGACCTTGTTTCTCCACTTCCTCCGATGGTAATTAAGATCTGCGCAACCATCCACATCAAAGGGCTAGCAATGTTTGGTTGGCCAGGGATTGTGAATAGGGGAAGGGGTGGGGTGGGGTGGGGAGGTTGGATGACGGATTGAAAATCTAGGCTGGGAAGGGGGAAGGGTGTAGGGTGTGGGTGTCAGGGGGGCTTTTGAAACGGCTCACAAATTTGTTTACTCAGCTTGTTAGCAACACACACACACACACAAACTAACACATCATCCTGGTGTTCAGTCTGATAAGAATTTTCTGTGACAGACACCCAGTCAGACACACAAATACACCCCCCCCCCCCCCCACACACACACACACACACATTAAGTATGCTAAAGAGTGAAATAATTGGAGCAGGACTCCTTCTTACAGTGGGGTAGGTTGGAGTGTGTGTGTGGTGGGGTAGAAGCTCTCTTGCATGACGAAAAAAGCTCCAGGATGCGGATGGCTGCCTGCTGCCAAAAACTGGGTGAAAAAATTAATTAGTTTCTGAAATGTTTTGGTCTGGTGAATATTTCTGCAGTGCCACTGTTCTGCTGACACACAGTCCATATTCACAAGACTCTGAAAGTTGTCTGCAACTGTTAAAATGTGTGTGTGTGTGTGTGTGTGACTTATCTGTCTGATGCTGCAAATCTGCTATCTGTCAGGAGAAGGGATAAGTGTGTGTATTTGTGTGTGTGTGTGTGTGTAAAATAGCTTGGTGTGTGTGTGTGAGAGTGAGTGTGACTTATTTGTTTGATGCTGCAGATCTGCTGTCAGGACATAGGATAAATATGTGCGTGTGTGTGTGGTGAGAGGGTAGATGTGTGTTTGAGATAATTACGTGTGTGATAAATGTGTGTTTATGTGTGTGTGTGTGTGTGTGTACTGAGAGCTGTGAGAAGTGACGCCTCACTCTAGTACCTACAGATTAGTGGAGCAAGAGGGACTGTGTGGAGACACAAAAGATGCATGACCTCGCTAGCCTGAGTAAGCCTCATAAAGCCTTACAGCTACGGTATATGGAGACACACACACACTGTGAAGCTGATCTTGCTCGGTGCATGTCACACATAGAGGGCACAGGCTTCACTAACCTGTTCCTGGAATAGAATGTATGAGTGATGGGGAGAGAATGCCACACAGCTCCCTGCCCGTCTTTGTTGAGGCCAAAGCCCGTGGGAACACCGCACCCTCTGCACTCATTTAGTGTGTGTGTGTGTGTGTGTGTTCATATATTTTGATATTTTATGTTGTATGTACGTGTGTGTGTGTGTGTGTGTGTGTGTGTGTGTGTGTGTGTGTGTGTGTGTGTAAATATCAACGTGTCCGTGTCAGTCCAAATGTGTGTGTGTGTGTGTGTGTATGTGTGCACACGTGTGTGTCTGTGTGGCCAGGCAGTCTGCATATGTGGCCCCTCTGTAGGCCACCATAAAGCAGCAGTTTTATTGAGTCTCTCAGACTTATAAGAGTAACAGTAAAGTCACAGGGGGATTCACTGTTCAACACGTCCAAGCATGGACCCATCCCCCCCACACACAACCTAACTGGGCCTCACAACCACCCCTGCCCCTAACACACACACACACACACACACACAACCTCTCCTCCCCTGTGGCCTCTTGCTCTGGACCCAGCTGTCGGTCACCTGTTTTTCTAGCACCTTCTCTGAGGAAGGAGGAAGCGATCTGTGACGTTTCTCGGAAACGCTTCTGGTGAGAAGAGAAGGGTTTGGGGGCAGGGGCCAAATGGGGGTCCTGTCTGCCTGAAGGGACATTAGAGGGTGAGGTCAAAGGTCATGTCACAACCTGGAATTGGAGTGGAGGTGCATGGAGGGCATTTGAAAGTTTTGCAAGTATTTCCTTGTTGCCGAATGTGCATGTGGGTGGCTCCACGGTGACTGTGAAGTGTGTGTGTGTGCGGGGGTGGGGGGGGGGGGGGTGGGGATGGGGGGTTGCTGACTTGGTGGCCATCTTTAAAAAGCCACAGGCGTCAGTGGTGCCACAAGGAGGGCAGGTCTGCCCCCGAAAAGAGAGAGGTTCCAGCGGTGGGGTCAACGGGGGCAACTGCAGCAGGTGAAACACCTGCCAGTCTCCACATGTCAAAGTGTCCCACGAGTCATGTGGGGGAGAGAGGGAGAGAGAGAAAAAGAGAGAGAAAGAGAGAGATGTTCTCATATATATAGTATGTATGTATGTATGTATGTATGTATAGAATGTATATGTGAAGTGTATACTGTAACTGAGCTTCAGACAGTGAGATAAGACATATGGAGAGAGAGCAAGACAGAAAATATATGTGTGTGTGTGTGTGTGTGTGTGTACAAATGTGATTTCAGGATTTTCAGGTGTATAGACCTGTCAGCAGAATACCAAAGCAGGTCCAATTTCACAGGATCTTTTCATCTTTCTCTCTCTCTCTCTTCTCCGTCATCTTACTCTTTCGCTCCCTTCACTTGCCTGCCAGAAATCTATTCAGCCACTCTTCTCTGCAGACTTTTATCTTTCCTTATAGCACAAATTGGTTGTGCAATTTTGCCTGCTTCTCTCTCTCTACCTGAGTGAGTGAGTGAGTGTGTGTGTGTGTGTGTGTGACCACACTGTAAAGGAATTGCTGCTCTCTGGCCCAGATTGCACAGTTAGGTCATGAGCAGTCCAGCCAGATACTCAGCTGATTGGATAAATTTAGAAAGGCAGTATGTGTGTGTGTGTGTCTGTCTGTGTCTGTGTGTGCGTGTGTGTGTGTGCTGACGCACAGACAAGTGACTATGATGTTCTGTTTATCCACAAGGCGCCCCCATAAGGCTCTGTCTAACAGGCAAGGTAATTCTACTGCCCAAACTGATACCAGCTCAGATAGCACAGCCCTGTTAGGGCTTTAAAGATAGAAACATAGATAGATGCAACACACACACACACACACACACATTTAGAGTTGATCTCTGTGGGTGCTTTTGGGTACTGATGACTGACTAAGACTGGCAGATCCAATGTCTTGGGGTGTTTATGAATATGTACCTGCATACTCAGCTAATGACTCCTGTGTGATGGTGATGTGTGTATGCCTGTGTGTGTGTGTGTGTGTGTGTGTGTGTGTGTGTGTGTGTGTGTGTGTGTGTGAGTGAGTGTGATACAGAGACGTTGCATGAGGCCCTGCTGGGTAATACCACCTTGACTTTGACTGACAGGTTGAAATGGTCCGGGTCGACAGATTGCCTGGCATGGAGTATAGAGAGGGAATGGGTGCCTGGGGTGAGCGCAGCATTTGGGAACGTTCTGGAATGCAGCACAAGCCAGCATGCGAGCCTACCCAGGGTGCCACATAACAGGAGCCATATCACAAACCGGACGAGAGACAAACATGCACGTACAAACACACAGAGAAACAACAGCCATTTCACTGGATAAGACACACACGCACTAACAAAAAGTTCTCACTTTTGACACAGCGGCCAAAATGCATTTAGAGGAGTGAAAGCTAGCTCACTCCTTGACCCCAATCAGGAGTATAAAAAGTATCCAGAATCCCACCTGACTGGCCGCCTTTGGAGAAAAGAAGTCCCATACATGCCAATCATTCTGAGCTAACTTAGAAGCCCCGGGAAGAAAGGAGAAACCCATTCAAAATTACAATGAGGAAAGGAGGAAAGGAAAACATTTCTCTCACTCACTCTCACACACACACACACACACACACACACACCCTTAATGCTATTATTGGAGTGGGAAACCTGATGATTTGAGTTCAGGCATAATGTATAATCTCTTTAGGAGATGAGTGAATAATCCACTGAGCGTCATAAGAGAGAGAGAAAGAGAGAGAGAGAGAGAGAAGACGAGGAGTTTCGTCTATGACACTCCATTTTTCTTTAATTCCTTTCTGCCCATTTTCATCCGCTCACTGCAGGATTTCGTTTCCATTTTCTTTCTTTCGCTGGCTCCTTCTCTGTCTCTCTCTCTCTCTCTCCCTCTCCCTCTCCCACCGGGGCGCTCTTTGATCGATGAGCTGGAGGGTGTTGAATCATGGGAACATTTTCATTAGCTTTGTCTCGGCTGCTGGGTAGATAGAGAGAGGCATCATTCTTTTCTTCCTTCACACCATCAGGTGGGGAAAAAAAAAGTAAAAAAGAAACTATAGAAGATAAGTGCAAAGTTAGACATTAGGAGAAGAAGTGAAAAGTTTGGACAATTGGACAGCGGCTCAGCTCAGTTCTGAGAGAGAGAGAGAGGTCACAGTCCATGAAGGAGAAAAGTACAAACTGGTCTCAGGTCAGTTGGGCTTGGTACAGCAAGGGAGGGGGGCAGTGTGGGATTGAATTGGATGGATTTGTAGCAGATGAGAGAAATTTAAATGAAATCAATGGAAGGGACTGTGTGAGTGTGGGAGGAAGAGATGGAGGGAGATATATAGAGAGAGAGACCAAGAGAATAAGAAAGAAAGAGACAGAGTCAGAGAAAGTGAGGTGAGGCCTGAGCAGCTGATCCTGGAGCAGCTGTGAGCTGTGCTGATGAGTGGACGCCACCTGTGGACCAGGATTAGAGCAGTCGGACGCGCTGCTCCACACCACAGCACAGCATAGCCAATCCAATCGGTCTGGGATAGAAAAAACACTACTGCCTGACCTGGATGTGCACTGGAGCATATGAGGGGTGTGTGTGTGTGTGTGTGTGTGTGTGTGTGTGTGTGTGTGTGTGTGTGTGTGTGTGTGTGTGTGTGTGTGTGTGTGTGTGTGTGTGTGTGTCATATGCTGTGTTAGGAAGTGAGTGCACACCTCTTTAATGACTCATCCAATCACGGGCAGCATCTGCCACAGTCAGGGCTTACACCTCACTAAGAGACCACATGCTGAAATCTTTCCCATCACATATAGTCAGGCAGCAGATATTCTCTCTCAGCCACACACACAACAATAACATCATAGTGTCCTTCATCATGTATCCTTTTTACTAACAGAGGAGGTAAATGGATGCAAAAACAAAACAAAACCACAAAATCATGGCTTGTTCTAACTCCTTGTACCACTTATGCATTTTACGACTCAGTAGAGGTTTTCAGACTTTATAGCCCAGCAGCGAGGATGACTTCCTCTTAGGTAGACCTAAACATCCCCAAAAATAAATAATGAAATAAAACAATAATGACAAGATTATCTTCTCTGGGAATATAACTCATGCAGTTTCCATAGCCTGTCAGTTAAAACCCTTATTTGGATTCCTGGAATGCTTTGACATGCGTGCAGATTTCTTTCCCAGTGACACAGACAGACTGATGGGATTGGGGTGGATACAGTGGAAAGGATGATGTAGACATGGCCGACACAGAACGCTAATCCGATTTTTTTTTTTTTTTTTTTTTTTTGGGGGGGGGGGGGCGTTCCGGTGGACCACCTGTGGGTTCTGTGGATTACATCAGCACTTTGATCAACTCCATGGCCAGCTGTCTGCCGGTTCTCCACGCATACACCCACACACTCACAGCTTTTGTAGAGGCGTTGTGCTTGGTACCTCACATCCAATGTGCTTGAGGTTTACAGTAATAACATTAATAGGATTTTGGACTGAATTCCCACAGTCAGCAAATGGGATGATGATGCAGTGAAGATTTTAATAATTTGATTTAGAAAAACTGAAAAAGAAAAGTAGCACCACAAGTGTCAGCAGGAGCATTGCCACGCAAGGATCCAGTTTACTGTGAGTCGCAGTGCAAGTGTAATGGACAAAGAGCAATAACACAACTAAGTTAACAATACAACTAAACTAAATAGCTGAACTACTAAAAAAAATCTGGTCACCCAGGTGTGTGATGACTGGACATGACACCCTCTTTCGGGATTCGGTGGAGCCTTCAGGTATGTGTGTGTGTGTGCGTGTTTGTGTGTGTGTGTGTGTGTGTGTGTGTGTGTGTGCTCTGTCTGAGCTCAGTCAGACATCTGTGTTTAGACAGCCAAGAGGTGAGAGCTTCAACAGTGTTTGGACATTTTGGGGGTAAAATTAGCCCAGTACACATGTCTGCAAAAAAACAGAGGGACCATGAATAAAAGATGAGTAAAGTTCAGCCACACAAGACTGGCAGGGAGGGAGGGAGACAGGGAGAGAGAGAGAGGGAGAAAGAGGGAGAGAGAGGAGGAGGCTATGAGCTAGATTAAGGCTGAGGATAAAAAAATCAGGCTTAACTAGAAAGAGAAGAAATGAAAAATCTATCTGAAAAACAAGACTCTATCTGAACTGCCTGCAATGTGTCCATCATAATAATGAAATGAAATTCAATAAAACAGAATAGTTTTTAAAAAAACGAAGAGCCAACCAATTATATTTGGAAGAAGATGGTGTCATGCTGTGACCGTCATGGCGCTTGCCTCCACACACACACACACACACACACACACACACACACACACACACACACACACACAGGGATGACAGGAGCTCTTGGCACCCCCACATCTGCCAGCCTGCACTGGTAGCCCAGTGTGTGGGCCAAAGTGCAGGGCCCAGACACACTAAATAGAAACACAAACAAAAACAACCCTCTTGATCCACCGCTGCGGCCGCCTCGCTGCCACATCAGCTGGGAACTTTGCTCTGTTTCAAAAACACACAACTAACCCCGTTAATGGTCACACGAATGTCCAGAGATGAAAAGCTCTCCTCTGTGCCATGGTCCATTTGACTCAGCTACCAGCCCAACACCCGCTCAACCCAACCAGAAACCCCCATCGTCCTCTTGTCCAATACCCCCACTGACACACAGCGCCCGGCCTCTCTGAAAGAGCGCTGCAGTGCCGTCTCCATGCGCGTTTTTCTTTAATGATATGTCGATTCATTTAAGAGGGCACTGCCACCCTCCCGCTGTGCCAATCGCCTGCCTCCAGTGCCCACCCACTGGGCCAGTCACACACACACACACACACACACACATACACTCACACTCATCATCTCTGCATCTGCTGTAAGGTCTGGTGTATCTCATCTGATTGCCACTGGCACAATGACGGCTGACTGGATGAAAAGCCCTGACACTCTGCCTGTCCCAGTGCCTCATGGGTGCGTCACGCTGTGCTCTTGCTGCCGCTGTCTGACTCCTGTGCTGAGTGGCCAGACAAACGTCATGTGACTTTTTACACCGACGCAAGCCGCTGGCAATCAGTTGGCAGACTGTTTCTCACATGTGGCTAAAAAGACACTTCTCCCCTCTCTCTCCCTCTTCCACTCTCTGGGTCCCAGCAGCGTTACTCCCACCGGACTGGGCTAATGCCTGCACACACACACCAGTGCATCAAAGGCCACGGCCACTGCCACAAAGGAGCTGAGTAGTGGCTGCATTTATTACACATACACACACAGACACACAAACAAACACACCTCTTTCCTCTAGTGCATAATCTCAGACACAGACATGTCTTTTCTGTAGATTTTCATGCTGTTCAAGATCCATGGATCAATTGCTGGCTGATGACCTTGTCTTCCATCTGCACATATAGACTCTTTAAGAGCTTACAAAGAAGACACTCCACCCTACCATCTACTCACACACATGTACACACACACACACACACACACACACACACACACACACACTGGTGCCCTCTTCCTCCCTTCAGTGCATGGCTGCAGAGGCTGCTGCCCAGATGGAGGGAAGATGATTCATCACAATCAAATTAGGCACAGAGTTTCATAAATCCGCTGCAGGGAGACAGCCACTGACGGAGACTAACTGCTAGCACTACTAACCACCTCAAGACACATACTGGAAGGGGGGGTGTAAAAGAAAGGGAACAACAGAAGGAAAGATCGAGAGGGGTGAGGGCGGGGGGACACTACCGAGAGTTCTGAGTCATCTGTGTTAAGCCCATCAAGAAAAAAAGCAGTGCAGTCTGCTGTCTTCTTGTCCCCGCTGGCTAATGATGGAAGAATAAGGGGAGTGTTGTTGAATAGCAGACGCCTAATGTCTCACAGCCCTTGCATTTATTTGACTGGCTTTCAGGCACACACACACACACACACACACACACACACACACACACACACACACTTGTTTTTGCTTCACTTGCTGGGAGCCAAGCATCTCCTGAGGAGAATGTTGAGGACACATGGCTCTAACAGAGGGAGAATTAGTGGAATTACATCAAACCCCCTGGAGAGGCAGATCGGCTACAACACACCACTGTCAAGACAGCAAAGGTGGTGGGGAGAGGAAGAGAAAGACAAGAAAGAGAGGGAGGGAACAAGAGAGGAAGGAGAGTGAGAATTCAATAGAGTGAGGAGGAGTGTGCTTATCTGATTGAGATCTCTGACTGACAGGACAAGTACTCTATGTGACGGAGACAAGAATGGCAGCACATACACTGCTTCTGAAACACTGGATTGGGACACTGTGCCCTTTTGGTCATCCTCCATAGTGTGTGTGTGTGTGTGTGTGTGTGTCACCATCTCTGCCACTGATATGAAACTGAGGCCATGATGGTGTATAGGTTGAAAGATTGGGCATTTTTCAACAGCCCAGAGTGAAGCAAAGAAAAAAAGAAGAGGAGACAAGAGATTATGAGTCAAGCATGACATTTCCTGTGCATTATGATATCAGCAGCCCAATTATAGAGACATTCCATTGATGTCATATTTCAATTGGATTTTTTTTGTCCGGTCCCATAAAGAGGAGCTTTGATATGGTATCAAGACATCATCAAGGCCTCAAAATGAAATCAGCTATTGACGTCACAAATCAAATAAAGGTTCAGCATAGAGAGTCACACTTGTTTTCTCAATTCATGCTCATTTTCAGAAATTGTGAAAACATTTTTGATGGTTGCTCTGGGGCACACAAACAACATACAAGCTAAATTCTGTTATCATAGTGATGGAAAGCTAAAAGAATTGAGAGAGACATTTAATGGGGGAACATTCTACTAGTGACTCATTCCTCTGTAATAACATAGGGCAGACATCTTAATAAACACTTTACAACACAACTTAATTCAGCTCACGTAGCTCCCCCATGAAAGAGTGAGAGTAAGTCAGAGAGGGAGAACCGAAAATTGTTTGTGTGTGTGTGTGTGTGTGTGTGTGTGTGTGTGTGTGTGTGTCTGTGAGTGAGTACGGGAAAGTAGGGCACACGCTAAGCATAATCACAGCAGACCTCTGCTAGCTGCTGATACTGCATTACGCTCAGGCTCCGTGGGCTCGCTAACTCTGATGTCGACGCAGGCTAGCTGCTCGGTTCTGTGCCCTGGAGGTTCACGCGAGCCCCATTACAAGTCTCTGGTTGGGGAATGAGGGGAGCAGGCGAGGGAGGGGAGCACTGTTAGCCACTAATGTACCTGCTGTCGTGTAGCTACCACTGCTGTCACTGCTGTTGCTGCTGCTTCAATGACAAGCCCACTGCAGACCCCAGATCAGTGAGCATGACTCACAGTAATACCAATTTGCAGAGTCCATTTAATAATAGTGGCCCAGAAAGTAATAAGGGCCTGGTGTGGTCTGGGAACTACCTCTGTTAGCATGGAGCCTGATCCTCTAGCTGCCTTATGCTATGTTAAGCTATGTTAGGTTGTGTTGCTGCAGGCAGCATGGGTAATATATGTTTTAGCAGGGGACCAGGCAGTAAGTCAGTGTGTAAGGGGATGCATAGTGTGGACGGTGGGGTTCAAGGATCACAAGATCAAAGGTTTTCCTTTCTGTCGCTTGCGTAAAAAAATGTATAGGGACAGGTGTGTGTGTGTGTGTGTGTGTGTGTGTATGTGTGTGGCCTCCTGTGGAGAGTGTCTGATGGTAGCGGATTCTGTAACGGGAAACGAGAGCTCTTGTGATTGACCGTTCTTGCCGCCCATCAATCATGTATGCACACACACTTGTGCATGCGCATATGTGCACACGCGCACACACACACACACTTGACAGTGGCCTATCACTTTGAGGTGTCGTGACACAATTCTGGGGCTATATTTACAGGCTGACATTATGCCTCTCCCTCTGTCCTCAATCTTTCTCTCTCTCTCTCTCTCTCTCTCTCTCTCTTTCACTATCACTTTGATTCTCTTCATCTTCCCACTGCTTCCATCTACTCAGAATAGTTTCTATCCATCTCCCTGAGTCTCTCTCTCACACACACTCACACATACACACACAAACACATAAACAAATCACACAAACAATAACAGTACATAGGAGGGCACCTATGTAGCACAGACAGACAGACACACACACACCAGGTCCAATGGCTGTGCTGATGAGATTTTTTCAATATGGCCTTGACTCATGAGAGTGCTATGAAGGACAGTCCTCTGAGAGTCCATCATGTTTCTAATGGAAGGCCCTGACAGATCCCCAATACACAATGGACCTGGGCCTTGACAAGAAGTTCAAACTGCCACAGCTGTACTCAGCAACTCAGGTTGGTGTGTGTGCGTGCGTGTGCATGTGTGTGTGTGTGTGTGTGTGTGTGTGTGTGTCTTGCCTACTCAGACTGTCTGGCAGCTCTAATGAATGGCCCTGATACTGAGCTGAGAGGCACTGGGCTAAGCTGTTTTGAAGGTTGAGAACTGCGAGCAATTGTTCTTTTATTGTGGCAACTGTTACCGAAAGATATAGTTCCATTTCAAGAGCATATAATTTCTTAGAAAAACACCTCAAAGAAAAGCAGCACAAACCTCTCACTCACCCCTATCCCAACACACACACATACACACACACACATACACATACACAAACACACACACACACACTCACAAAAAGCTCTCTTCCTTGTATTGTGATATCAATTCCCAAATCCTTAACCTTGTTACACTAACATTCCAGATAAGAACATTAATTCAATTTGAATTCTTCCTGAAGCGCCTAAAGAAGGCTTTCATGCAGCATCTCAAGGCTCCCATGCAAGGCTCAAAATTCAATCATGTTTTGACGTTGTGGCCCCAAGTCGACACTAGCCCATGGCAATGGCTGAGCGTACTGCGCTCCTGAAGGAATGGCTGCTGATCTTTTCAGGCGAGACTGACAGGGGAAGAGAGAGACGTCTGCTTAAGTGAGCATTTCCTGTTTACCAGATGAGCGGTCATCACGTCATAACTAGGTCAGCAGGATGTCCTAAAATACGAAAGGCATTAACTCTTATATACCGCACGACTCCAAAGATGCAAGGTGGGTATGACGGTTACACACAGTTACACACACACACACACACACACACACACACACACACACACACACACACACACTTCCTCTCTATATCTCTCAGTCTTACACGCACACACAGACACACACACAAGCCATTGCGTATGGAAAGAGAGAGAGAGGGAGAGAGAGAGAGATGCAACGAGCTGTGCTATTCTTATAGGTGATACTGTGAAACCACAAAGTCAGGCCAGAGTCCTTTTTTGGATGGCCAGAGCACCCCAGCAGGATGGACATGTGAGCTGGACACATAACCACACACACACACACACACACACACACACACTCACAGAGGAAAGCCAGGGTGCTGAAGAAGGTTCTTGGAAAGGTAAGATTGGTTCAAAATGCATCCAAAGTGTGTGTGTATGTGTGTGTGTGTTTATGTGCTTCCTGTTGTGCATATAGGGTGTATATCCTACATGCATAATCACACACACACACACACAGACGGATTGAGTTGTTTACATTCTCATCTCCCCTCTGTCCTCATTATTGTGCGTGAACATGTTCATTCATGCTGTAATTTTAATTTCAATTTGACAGCAGAAATGAGAGAAAGGTGGAAAGAAAGTTAACTCCAATCTGTTGACTTCACCGTATTACATGTGGATGAGAATATTAAACCACCTGTTCCTATAAAATATCAATGATCCTCATTAATTAATGGAGTCCATCCAAAAATGGACAACTCTCACCTTAATACTTCCCACTGCATTTTTAAAACGCTTGCATTTTTAAAAGATGGCTTCAAGGCCTTCCTATTTTATTACAAATGCAACTGAGATTTGACCCAACATGGCAAATGTTTTTTTTTTTTTTTCCCCCAAAAGCTGAAGTTCATTTTTCACTGATGCTAAGGCCATTTAAGGGCCACACCCGTGTGTGTTGGGGAGATCTGCCTGTCTATGCGGCACTGCAGGTCCTGGAGAGAGGCCACAGGGGAGGGTTGTTCCAGGAGGCTTGCGTAACCAGTCTGGGGCTGTTTCTCCACCCAGCCACTGAATTAACTATAGAGGGGATGAAGCTAAAGGACCCACTCTGGAGCCCCCAAGAGGGGGTTGGGTGGGTGGGAGGTTGGAAGTGATGATGGGAGTGTATGTGTGTGTATGTGTGTGTGTGGAGTGAGTGTGAGTGTGTGTGAAGCTTGTGGCATCCTCGTCTGAACCACAGATCGCAGCTCTGACCTGACTGTATGTTGCATCCTCCTCTCCTTGGTGTGTGTATGTGTGTGTGGGTCTGGGGTGTGTTTAGTGTTTATCATCCCATCATCATATTATATAGTTGTGCACTATTTTATAAAAGGATCCATCATAAAAATAATTAGCCATTGCCCAAACACCTGGGAGCTCTCTAGTATATCTGACTCAGTAATTTGCTCATATTCAGCCTTTATAGTCCACAATGCAGACCATAATATGAAGGACACACACACACACACACACACACACACACACACACACTCACATACACACAGACACAGACACACACACACACAGGCACATAAGTGGACCTGCACACACTCTCATATGCACATACACACACACACACACACACCCACATCCACACACACACAAACATGTCAGAGTGAGTCCTATTACTCACTTGTTTTCCTCTCTCATGCATTGATCTAGTAATGCTTTTGTTTCAGTGCTTTCAATAATGTGTCCTCTTGTTCATAACCTTACACACACACACACACACACACACACACACACACACACACACACACAGGCTTTTCATCTATAGCAAATGATGATGTCTGCCATCCCAATTAAATGTGTGTGTGTGTACAAGGTTAATTAATATTGTGCATATGTGTATATGTGAACCCCGATGGTGCAGATGTATTGGAGAGATTGTGGTAGTGTGCTGAGAAGTTGACACAAACAACTCTAAGAGCTCATTATCAGAGGCTATTATTTGAATGATAAAGAAGTTCTAAGACATTTGGAAGAAAAAGCTAAAGAAAGATTAATTTAATTAATTATTTTCCTTACACACACACACACACACACACACACACACACACACACACACACACACACCACTGGCTTGATTGCAGTGCCTAATAGAAGATATTAGATTGGTTCAGGTGGCGAAGAACAGTGGGTGGTCATGCTTTTGTACTTTAAGAATTCAGCACATTTCCACTGAGCACCTGACGGCACTGAGGAGACTGTGCACATATGGACTTCTAATCCTCAGACAAAGGCCAGGAGGGGAGGAGGAAGAGGAAGGAGCAGGAGGATGAATTTAAGAGTTTAGGACTACTGTACATCCTCAGCGCTAATTAAACTTGCTTGTTTCACTGTCAGAGCTAATTAGTGTAAGACAAGGCAAACAACGCAGAGACCACAACAATAGCTAAAGCAAAAGAATGTAAATGCCCCCCACCCCCAAATGTGCACACACACATGCACACGCACACACCCTTACACACACACACAAAACACAAACACACACTCACTGATCAGATGGTAAAGAGTAATTGCACTCTTGATTAGCTAAAGGCCAATCTGGTCTACATTAGCTGCTGACTCCTCCTGTGCTGTCCTACATAAGAGAGATATGGGGAGAGTTAGCCATTTGCATGAGTGACTATTAAAGGAAAAAAAACCCACACACAGATTTCATGTTTCCTTGCTACAGGGATTGTGAACACTGAATTCTGTGATTGTGCATATGTGTGTGTGTGTGTGTGTGTGTGTGTGTGTGTGTGTGTGTGTGTGTGTAAATATGTGAATGCATTTTTAAGCTCCTATATCTGTTAATACACAGCACTAGTGTGGGAAGGCAGGGGAAAAGAAAGGTGGGAGAAAGAAAGAAAAAAATAAAGAAAATAAATGGAGAGACAGAGAGAGAGGTAACATGCTGTGATGCTGCTAGAATTTTCTAAGAGGAAAAGAGATACAGACAGAGAGTGTGTGTGTGTGTGTGTGTGTGTGTGTGTGTGTGTGTGTGTGTGTGTGTGTGTGTGTGTGTGTGTGTGTGTGTGTGTGTGTGCGCGCGCATGTGCGTGTAATTGAGTGTGTGTGCGCAAGGGTGTAACTGGCCCAGCATCTTCCTTCTAAAATATTGAGGGCAAAGACTGCAGCATGTTACTAATTCCAGAAGCACCCGTTAGACTGTGCTGTGCTGCACAGCGGTGCGCTAGCCTACGCTCAGACCTTAAGTCCTGCGCTTTGGGTTTCCCAATAAACCCAGATCTGGATGCAGATTGAAAAAGACCCAAAGCCGCTTAGTGGGGAGTTTCTGTTGTCCAAGTCAAACATGTAATCTCTTCACAAGCCTACCTCTTACAGTAATAACAACATGTGGCATACGATAATAAACACACACACTTGGTGTGTGTGTGTGTGTGTGTGTGTGTGTGTGTGTGTGTGTGTCTGAGTGCAGTGTCCAAAATGAATAGGCTGTATATAAATGTGTGTGTTTATTCTCATAAAAGAATACAAAATGTATAATCGTCTCAGGCAAACCCTGTTAACGCTCAATAAAAGAAATGACTGCAAACAGGCTTGGCTCTTGGCCTGTCTGCCCTTGAGATTCTGAGCCTTTATGACATCATAAAGCCGCAGACCGTCTCCCTTGTGATTGCTGAATAATTCAAAGTGTTGGATGTAAACAATGTCCTGCATTTTAGCACATGCTGGCAGTCAGTTAGAAATCAAGTGGAATGAGTGATGCAAGTACACACACACACACACACACACACACACACACACACACACACACACTCTCTCTTAGTAATTCACTGTCACATCAGCATCCACAAACACTTTGCATGAGCCCAATGACACGTTTGAGAATAAATGGTCTTCCAGTGCAAGCTACATTTATTTATTTACACTAAAGCTAGGCTCTACTCTTCTGTATAATTAATGGGCCGAGTAGATGTCCGCACGCACACACACACACACACACACACACACACACACACACACACACACACAACCTGCTGGTGACTCGAGATGTTAACTGATGCCCATCCACTTCCCTGTCATGTAATTGCAAACAAATTCTTGTACCAACACAGCAAAGAAGGAGGTCATAGGCACGCTGACCCAAGTGTTTATCAAATGGGACACCTTAATCAGTTTATGTCAGGGCCATCTGAATTCTACTGCCAACCAGTTTATTTGCCTCCTTGCACAAAGACGCTCACACAAAACTTTCTAGATGAGAATTGACAAAGTGCTTTGCTCAGAAAAAGGATGAGTCTGAGGCCTTGGCGCTGACCTGATGAGTGGCTGTCAAGTTTGGCATCAGAGAGGTGGAGTGCAGGGTCCGGAACAAGAAGCAGTTTGAGAAACTCAGTGGCGTGTGATTCAGCCACTGAGGATCAATACAATTCAATCTCACACAGCTCTCACTCTCTCCCTCTCTGATTCTCACTTTCTCACTCTCTTTATCTCTGTCTCCTTCCATCCCTCCCTCTGTGTCTCTGTGTATATCTGCTATGAGCTCCGCTTATTAAATCCTACGAGGAGGTAGGGGTCCAATCAATTACATGTCCCTATGGTTTAACACAAAAATACAGATGCAGACACACGTACACACACAGGCACTCTGTGGAGCGGTTGTCTGTGTGCTCGTCCGTACACACACACACACACACACACACACAGGTGACACCTGGCGAACATGAGCTGGGACACAATTACCTTCCTAGAGAAGGGCAGCGACTGGGGGAGAGAGAGAGAGAGAGATCTCCACCTCCCTTCTTCCTTCTGCTTCATCACTCTTTCACTCACACTTCCTCCCTCACTCCATCTCATTTCCCTACCCGCCTGCATTCTCTTTTCCCTCTTCATCCTCCTCTCCTTTCCTGTTGTTTGCCAATAATCTTGAACTCTTCTCTCCCTCTCAGTCTTTCACCCTCTTCACCACATTGTCTTCATTCCTTTATTTTTCTACATTTCCTCCCCTGCCATCATTTCTCTCCATCACAGCCACAAAGCTCCTGTGTGGAAGCACTGACTGACAAAAACACTCGTTTGCAATCAAATTGTCCTCCAAGTGGAACTTTTGACTGACCTGGCATGGCCTTCTCCTCTTTCAAAAGCACCATTGCTCACAGGGCCCCCGGCACACGCCAGAGATTTGCCTTCTAAATGAATGTCAGCCATTCACGGGCTATTTTAGGTGAGACGGGAAAGGTCAGTGGCCACCGGAGAAATTAGCAGAGAAGACAGGAGCTGAACTTCTCAATGCTAATTCAATGCATGCTGAAGGTTAATCAGGCTCCGGCCAAAGACAACAGGACTGATTTCTTTGGGAGGTAGATGGGGGTGTGGGTGGGGGTAGGGGTGAGTTACAGAGGGAAAGAGAAAAACAACAGTAAAAAAAAAAAAAAGAGAGTAGTAGTTCAGATTGGAGGAGATCAGATCTTGAACCTTACAACAAGCATGTCCAAATGCCTTGGAGCGGAACCGACATCTCTCTCCCTGACAGCCAGGTCTTGGCTTGACAAGAAACACACCTCACTTTCCCCCAACCAGAGACTCAGGATCATGGAGAGGCCTGAGGCGGCCTGACAGAGAACGCCCCCCTCAACCCCGGCATATCTACCCCAGACCATTTAGACCACTCCACGGGTCAGGACACCCACTATCTGGCCCAAACTGAACCCAAATCTAAATCAGAAGAGGTCATTAAACTGGCTTTCATGACAGGTTTGATTTGTGCTTCTGGCAGCATGGCTTCTAAACACTGTCCATCACCACTCCTTAGGAAAAACTACAGAATGACAACTTGCAACCACAAACTTGCACCAAAACTCATCTCTTATGCTTTCTCTCTCTCCCTCTAACTCTCTCTCACCCTCTATTCTTGCAGTTATATTTTGATAGATGTGCCTCTGGCTCCGGTTCAGTAAACTTTCTCTTTCCATTTGCCATCTTTTCACTCTCTTTCTCTCTCATTACGTAAGATATGGCTAATCAGTTTGCCTCTCCTCTGTTTGCATTCCGGTCCTTGCAGGCTAGGAAGTCATGTAGAGTAATGATAACGATATTAAACAGCATTATTGAGTGGGGTGCAGCGTCGGGCGATAATCCAATTGGCCAAACACACGCAATTCACCACAAAGAGAGAGGGGGGGTGGGGTGGGGGGGGTGGGGGTGTTAAAAAAAAACAACTCTCTCTGTGACTTCCAGGCTGAGAAAAAAAAGAAATCAACAGAATGTTTTAGAGAGTGTGTATAATAGATTGTGAAATATCACGGCTAAAAACAGGCTATTTCCCTCAAGGGCGCAGAGTGAACGCTTCTCTGATTTCTTCCTCCCTGCTGCTTCCGTATGAGAGGATTTTCCGCTCGTCTTCATGTGTGCCACTGCGCAGGGGATCGAAGCGGACGAGCTGTACGTGCGCGGGCGCACAATACAACTGTCACCTCCGACAACAACATCTCTGCCGTTGACTCATGCAGCAAGGCAATCACACACCGTCTCCCGCCTCCCGACGCCCACGTGATGGTGAAGCGCCAGCATATGCCTCCTGGCATTGCATAGCCTGTCGAAGGCCTCCTGCTGCCCTCTGCACGACAATGCTGCGCTCAAAAACAACAAAGCCCAGTGCAAGGACCAAAGCGATCCGGCATCAGATACACTGGAATGCCATTTGAATATTGTGTCCAGAGCAGAGGTAAGAGTATGCAGCCATCCAAAGCAATGCAGTTGCGTTCATTCCTTATTCTTGTCTTTATGTAGACAAACAATACTTATGTCAATACAATGCAATGACTTATACACACTACGCAAGTATGTGAATATGAACCCTGGTGTACCAGCGGGGGTTCCTTGGGGTGGGGTGGTGGAGGGTGTGTTTGGGGGAGAAGGAGGGTGGAGGAGTTTGTCTATGGTGAAGTGCTTTCATCTCGATGCTTTTTAACGAGCAAGGCCGTGGCCAGTCTCACCGACTCATTCATCATGCAATGGATGTTAATTAAACTTCGACTCACTCCAGCACGCCACACAAAGACGAAACCTAGAAAAAAAAGGAAAACAGAAAATAAGCTGTGAAGAGGATCAAGTATCGCCTCCTTCTGATCACGACACCTCGTCTCCCGAGTTTTCTGTGGAGGGTCTAGCCGAGGCCCCCTGTGTTCATCTGCGTTAGATTACACCAGGATTTATTTGCATAAGGCTCATGTGATGTTTACCACAATAGAACAGCCGTTATTGTGTCGTGTCTTCAAATGGGATCTGTCTCCAAAGAGGCCTTCGCAAGTCTGTCTGTATTTTACAGCACCTGCTTGGAGATGGCCAGAAGGAGAGAAGCTAGTTGGTGGGGGTGGGGGATTTAATGCCGAGTCAGAATACGTGACACACACATCCACATACACACTGCAGAACACACACACACACACACAAAGCATTGAGGACATAAAAAGGGGAGTGCGGGATGTGATGCTTCACTCACTGAGGTAAAGAACAGACACTAAAACAGCACTGAAGTCTGTCGATTTGTTAGACTGAGGGGACCAGAGGGACCTCAGAGTGAGATACACATACACACACACACACACCTAAAGGTTTCAGGAGACATAAAAAAAGACTGGTGTGATCCCTGAAGCCTCTTGATGTATTTGATAGGGGAGTAAAGGAGGCAGAAAGAGTGAGGGGGTAACAGAAAGGAGTCATAAAGAAGCCAACATAAAACCACAGCCTAGAGGACAGGGGAGTTATGTTATGTGTGTGTGTGTGTGTGTGGGTGGGTGTGTGCTTGAGTCATGCCCATAGCCTTTCTTTCTCATTTCCCCCTTTAACGGTGACCACTCACTTCCGGTCACTTGAGTTCCAAATCTCTCTCTGCGGGGCATATGGCTATTTGAGTGCCAAGGGACTCGACCGACCGAATCGGCATAACAAGGCCTATAAAAGCTCTGTGTCACGTCGTTCATACCAGCTCACATTGGGAGCAGGGCAAGGGGCTGGGGTTGGGGTGATGAAAAAAAAAAACAGCAAGGGGTTCTTCTGCCGGGGAACAAATAGCTGAGGTGTGTGTGTTGTGTGTGTGTGTTGCTATGGTGAGTGCTCATCCTCTCTCCGCTCCAGTCGTCCATCTAAGGGGACGGAGGGATCTGTCCCGATCAACCATTCCTCTGTGTCTCTCTCTGTGTGTATATTTGTGTGTTTGCTGTTGAGTGCTATTTATCATAGCACACTTCCAGGTGTGAATCTATGTGTGGTTATGTGCATATTAATGGAGGTAAGACTATACCTCCATAACTATCCCTCTTGGCATAGTATATCTACATTATATGTATATGTGTCTGTGCATGAGGATGCACATGTATGACCATATCTTTATCCTCTGTGTGTGTGTGTGTGTGTGTGTGTGTGTGTGTGTGTGTGTAAGTAAAGAAGCCCATACATCTCTGTGGGCCCTGAGGGAATGACACCGCACATCAAAGCCTTGTGTTCCTCCGTGTTAATCTGGTCTTGTCCTCGTCCCGCCTGGGGGCCTCTGATGAAGCCCTGACTGCTCGTCCCCCTCGCCTTGCTTCGCCTCTCCAGCCTGCCTGCCTGGCGCATATGGGAGGAATGCTATCACACACACACCCATTTCAAAAAGGTGGCTATCACAGGAGGCGATGCACAGCCCACATGCTGCTATCGGAGACCAACGGCCCCGGACAGAAGTACGCAATGGGGGGTGGGGGGTAGGAGGGAGTGCAGGAAATATCGGTTTGCCGCTGAGCTATAAATACCTGTCCGGCCCCTGCTGGGGCTCCATAACCTGCACGCTGGAATTGGAAGGACGATGACGGTGGCTGCAAATAGTGCAGAAATGAGTGAGCCTAACCTTATGGGCCAGGGTGAAGGTTATTATTGTCGGATGTTTTTTTTTTTTTTTTACAGCTGTTTGAGGCAAAAAACAACGACAAGAACATCAAGAAAGCGAGTTGGACAAGGTCATTTGCTTTTTAGCAGGTTGATGCAAATGACAACAAGAATGTCAAGAAGTTGGACAACGTAATTTACAAAAACAGACCAGGCTGAAGCGAAGGGGTCATCTTTCAAGTATTTGAGTATATAGTATATCTCCCACTTTCTTCTCCCACCTTGCCCAAGCTGAACGTGCAGCTAAAGATTGGGATCGAAACTGTGTTTCCTCTGAATGAAAGGCATCAGCATGAGATCGACTTGGGATCTGTGCAGGCAGTGGCTTCCTGTCGATGGCCAGAGTGCATTATCTCTGCAAGGGGCCTTGTCATGAAGTGGCAGCAGCAGCTCAGCACTGGCTAATCTGGAGCCTTGGGGTGACAGGTGATTGCTGAAAGTGGGGGAGCTTGGAGACTGTGTGACAGGGAGAGGCTAAGTGGCCGAGAGACACTGCTGTTGCCTTACACACTCACGCACTTCTTTCTCCTTCTCTCTCATACACACACACACACTCTTTCTCCTTCTTTCAGGCTGACCCACATGCAGGGCACACACAGGCTCTCCAAAGACACTTCATCTGCCAAAAGTGTAGCCTGTCTTCCATTTTTAAACTTCATCATCTGAGCCTCTGCCTGCCTGCCTGCCTTCTATGCAGCCAAAAGAATGGCTAGGCAAGCCCAAAGAAGATAATGAAAAAAGATGGAGATATGGAGAGGAGCGTGTGAGAGAGAGAGAGAGATCTCTGTGGGCTTTAGTGAGCGGTGAAGCGGAACTGGGTGAGGCTCAGAGTACCGCTCTATCGGCTGGCACTCATAAATCAGTGGGGGCCGGCAGCCCAAACTCTGCCAACAGGTGCCTCATTCGGCTGCTGCCATGCAAATGGCCACCTTCCACTCTCCTCCCGCCTTCTTTCTCTCCTTTCCTCTCTCCCTTCCTCCCTCACTCCCAGAGTACAGCTGAGCAGAGCTGTGAGTGCAGACCCACATCTCCGGATTACTGCTGTGTTTACACAAGTGCCTCTACAAACTCCAACAAGTGGCCCACCTAGTGGGCCAGAAATGTGCTGAAGGGTTCTCAGGAGGCCATTATTTGAATCTCACTCATTTTATCCCTCCCTCACTCTATCCCTCCCTCCCTCTCCGAACCTCCATGCGCTCCCCCGCACAGCTCTCACAGGCAGGTATTTTGGGTACTTCACTGGGACTACTCTGAGGGGTTCTGTTTGGAGTGGTGGCAGCAGCAGGAACCAAATGAAGCTGCAAATATGAAGGTGGCATCGACATGACGAGGGGCCCTGTGAGCACGCTGATCTGCATGGACATGACGAGGGGCCCTGTGAGCACGCTGATCTGCATGGACATGACAAGGGGCCCTGTGAGCACGCTGATCTGCATGGACATGACAAGGGGCCCTGTGAGCACGCTGATCTGCATGGACATGACAAGGGGCCCTGTGAGCACGCTGATCTGCATGGCCTGCGCTGCAGAGAGACGGCTCATGCGCAGCAATAACGAACAACTAGCACCGCCATCTACTGCCTACTGAGCCAAAGTGTGGAGCAAAATCACCATACACTAAATGTCTCTCTCTTTTTCTCTCTCTTCTCTTTCTTTCACTCCAACTCTATTGCCTAAACTCACTACTTCATCGGCTAGAGAGCGACTAGAGTGGATCGCGGGCAGATTAAGCCACTTCTCTCTACTCTCAACACAATTATTAATCAATGATCCCACGACCCTTACCATTCCTTGTGGAATGCGGTGTGTTCTGTAATCTAACTCCCAGCAGAGCTTCCGTGCTTTTTGAGATGAGAGCACGACCGACCCCCCCCCCGCTCGTTCACTCACTGATGCTATATTGCCGCTAGTATATTGTTGCAGCTGCTGCAGACCCATTTGTTCCACTTTAAGTGCTTGGGTTACAGCACAGTGCCCTGCTCAGCCTGATAGCCTCGATGTAATGAATTCTGTTTACGGGACGAAAAGAGTGGACTGGGCTTTTGGGCCAAAACCGCAAGTGCTCTGCTGTAATAAGCTCTCGAAGAGAAAAGCAGAGGCAAGCATATAACTAAATTGTACGTGAGATAAGGGTCCCGTAAGGTTATGCTGGGGTTGGAGTTACTACTTACTTGGCTAACGGTCAGAGAGATCAGACTGATCTTAAACTGAATAGTATGTAAGTCAGATTCTGCCCTAATCATAGAGATTAAACTCATCTGGATTTATAGTCAATTCAATTCAATTGCTGAATTCATTTAGCAACATTTTCTTGCACGTAATGCAACATACCCTAATGTTACCTCTTTTGGCTTTTAAACAATGAGACACTGTGTACTTGATCAGCTCATGAAACAATTTCTACTTAAATTCATTCTACCATTTTGGTATAGACCTAAAGTTAATTTAAGTGAATGTTAACTTAAATGGAAGCCAAAATACCAATTCCTGTTACTGTGTTAACTCCATCCCAAACCTCTGTGCTTTCTTTATGTCTTCTCATAAATGGAGGCAAAGTGAAAATTCTTCATTTGCAGAGTATTAAAAGATTGGACAATGTGTTCTTTTAACACCAACAACAATTGGTTTCTGTTCACAGAAAAAAAAACCCTATCCATTAATGTAAATGTTACTGCAAGGGGGTGAAAACCCACACAAATTTCCAAAATTCTCACTGAGAACTTTCTAGAACTTTTTATAGCCAATAACCACTAACACTACTGATGAGGCCAGCTAGTAGCTCCAAGAGAACTGTTCTAGGGACGACAAGAGAGCCTAATTTATTGTTACAGGCTTTATGGTTTGTGTTAACCTTTATGTGGCTGCCAAGACAGGTTAGGTGAAGGCTGGGATCCCAAGAGAGCGAAGCGGCTGTCTGCTCACACTAACAGGACGGAGATGAGAAATCAACGAGGCAGATCTGTGAACAGTGCACTGGGGAATACAATGTCTTATAGGACACCCACACACACACACACACAATGGAACATTTAGAACAAATCTCTTAAGGACACAAACATACAGACAGACAGTCAGACAGACAGACGACAAACGGTTGGTGGAGTGTGATCTGGTGTTTTGGTAAAAGTTCACAGAGAGCTATGGGGATGAGTTAGTGCAGCAAGCTAATAATGCCATGCTGTGTCATCCGCTCCCAATTATACCAGGGCAAAAGGGCATATCCAAGGCCCTCAATTATTTGAAAGAGCACAAGCTCTGGAGCTCACAACAGGCCTGTTTTAGAATAGGTCACATTACCGCTGCGCCACACTGGCATGGACAAAAGCTCAGATTGGCACTCACCCTCCTGGGTCAGAGGTTTTCCATGGAGACCTTCTTATCACATGCTTGTGTTCGCACATGGGGCCCCTGAACCAGAACATGCATGAACACACACAGGCGTACACACACGCACACACACACACACACACACACACACACACACACACACACACACAGTACTGCTTTTGACATCCTCTCAGGTGGGAAAGCAGACACTAAGAAAAGAAAAGCAGTGCAGTCATCCAAATGATGGGCTGTGTGCCGAGATTACATCAGATAGCATGACTAGCATCAGCTGAGTGTGTGTGTGTGTGTGTGTGTGTGTGTGTGTGTGACAACCTTGGGAGGAAAGAACTGGTTACTAAAGGTCTCCTTTCTAGCTGTGTGATGCCAGAGTATAGCTCAGCATATGACATGTTCCCATTCACATGTGTCTGGCCAAATCTCAGTACTCACACTTCAATCCCTTTTTGTCAGAAGTAAACCCTGCATTTCATTGCCAAATGTCACACACCTGTCAGCCAATCATAGCTCTTCTTACCCCCAAGACCCTACATTATTCATCCTGTGTCATTCAGACATCAAATATCACTGCAGCACCTCCAATAACCCAACTGATGGCAGCACCCCCTGCCCCCGCTGTGCCCCCTCCCTCAACTCCCCTCCCAAAACGCTTCCAGCACCAAAGAGTTCAAAGCTATATAGACCTGAATAATTCTTACAGATATCTATACACATGCCCATGCCAAATGAATCCTCACCGTGTGTGTGTGTGTGTGTGTGTGCGTGTGCGTGCGTGTGCATTTCTTACACGTTGGCAGTATAAAATCAGTAAGACTGGGATGTCGAAACCTCACAAAGTAATTTGCCCACAGACACACATCATCATAAGTAAAAACAGATTTATTCTGAGTTTGAGTTTGCGCTCCCACTCTGAGGACTTGCATTTGTAGTCATCTATGCGAAAAAACAAAGCTGGCATCTCCCCGACGAGACACGAAGATCCGATCCTGGCAAAAGACTCAATAATTCAATAATTACACAGTGAGTAAAAAAAAAAAACAGTGTTGTTATTTTCTTCCCTTGGTAAGCCCCGGTGTAAACGCAGAAGGCGATCCTACTCCCCATGGAGCAGCGCAGAACAGAGTGCTATTAGCCTGTGCCTTGCTGAAATATTCAGACGGGGAGCTAAAACGAACCTAAGAGGGAAACTAAAGGTATTCCTGTCAAGAGCACCCCCCACCCTTCTCCACACACACACACACACACACACACACACACACACACACAATCCCATCCCTACCCCCAACTCATTTGGTAGGCACTGTAGTGAACAAGCCTCGGGTTACCAACATCCCCCTCTCTCTTCACTTCTGCCTGCTCAGCGCTTTCAGTACCCCCACCACCCTTGGCACAGCACCATCACCCTGAACACACACACACAAGTGTTTGCTAATCTTTTCTCCTTCACTCTCCTATGTGATCGTCTCCTCTCCTCCCCCATGTGCTCATCTCCTCTCGCCTTGTGTCATTTCCTCCTCCTCTCCGCCTTCTATTCTTCTGTCTATTCTCTCCTTCTATCTCCTACTCTTCTGTCTATTCTCTCCTTCTATCTCCCTCTATTCCTCTGTCTATTCTATCCTTCTATTCCTCTGTCTATCCTCTCCCCCTTCTACTCTTCTGTCTATTCTTTCCTTCTGTCTCCTATTCTTCTGTCTATTCTCTGTATCTACTATGCTCTCCTTTCCTTTTGATTCCAGCGTCTCACTGGTTTTCTGTGTCTTTGTCGTGAAGTGTATGCTGCTGAGCATTTGGAGTGATTGGTCCTGTTGGCTGCCACCTGATACGACCACTCACCACACCTCTTGCCACCACCCCCCCACACACACACATATATACACACACACACACACACACACACAGCATTTGCAGGGAATGGCATCATAAACTGCTGCTGGCACACAATTAAGGTGCACTCTCTCTGTTCGCTCTGCCAACCCCCACTCTCAAACACATTAAGATCTTTTCCCAGGCAGTCTTTTACTCTTCAGCAGCCCCTCTCTCAGCAGCTGGGTCAGCATGGCCAGGAACACAAGCCCACAGCCCCACGTCCTAAATGAAGGCTTTGCTCTGCATCACCCTGACAAATGCACATAAATATAGACATAGAGCAAAATTGCCGCTCTCCACGCTTTGGGTGATGGGATTTATTTTGCCATCAGAAAGGCTTTAAAAGGACCACCACTCACACACATATTAATGCAGCGTTTTACTTTCTGGGTCAAAAAAAGTTCCACAGGACAGCAGCAGGCGTGCCGTACAAATGTGACACATATGCGCAACATATGTGTGATTCAGGGTACGATCATCACAGCTCAAACAAGCTCAGTGGCACGAAAGAGCAAGGGGATAGGCATCGCAAACGAACCAAAACACAGCCGTCACCTCGCCTAGAGGCATGCTCTACCAACATCACAGTGCTCTTTCTGTGAAAACAAGTCTGTCTCCCACCACCGCCCCCTCCTGATTTCCATTAATGCTCTTCGGTTCTCTTTATTATACTATTTTAATGAACATCATTAAAGCTCCATGCTGGCTGCACACTGTTAGAACTGAAAGTGGCCGTCACACTGCGAGGGAGTCCTGCCTCACTGATCAAGCACATGCAATTGGTTGTCAAGACACATGCTCATCACGGTTTCACAGCAATTCATTTCTTCAAATGAGATACGAGTGCATCTGGCTGCCTTTCCAATCCCAGACTTCCCAATTGCACCAGCTTTCATTCTTTCTCTTTCCACTGTGTGGATGGCTGGCTTTTCCATCTCTCTGCTTTTCTGCCTCCCTAGAGATGCATAATGATATGTTTCTTTGTGATGAATGGTTCCTGTGAGTTGTCTAAAGTGTTTTCAAAGTCTAACTGTGCAAACTTAAGTTTTTTGTTGTTGCTGTTGTTGTGAAGCAGGAGAGGAATGTAAACAAACCTTAATATGCGTTCAGCACCAAACGCCGCTGGTCTTCGGAGATGAGCGCACAACAAGGAACACCGAATGATGTCTGTCAATGTCAATCTGTCACATGCGTGGCACTCTGCCCCAGAGCTAGCACAAACCCATCGCTCACCGCACACCCCAGCGCTGACAGACCAAAAAAAAACAGCTACGATGGAGTGCACCTACTCTGGAGGCCCGCAGGTACGGCCTGACCCTGACGCTCAGATCAAGATTAACCACAACAGCCAGCCAGTCCACAGAGGCCTCTGCAGGAGCTTTTAAACCAAACTCGTTCTGACGGCCCATATTTTCCAATTCAATGGGAGAAAAACACTGCGAGTGGGGTAGGTAGGCACTAAGCCAAATTCTACTGGAGAAAAGGGGGGGATATAAATATATAAATAAATTCCTCGAAGTTCTGTCTGACGTCAGGTAAACAATTCAGAGAACTGGGTTTAACTTCTCATGGATTTTCATCCAGAGTTTTCTTGGAGAACTATCTTCTTTCACAGTCGCCACCACTTGTAAACAGCCCGAGGCTAAACACGGGGCTTTCACAAAATCTCACAGCTCTCTTAGCGAGACAACTTCCTTAGTCAGTGGAGATCTGCCCACTGAAACAGATCATAGTCCATACTAGTGTTGCATTTGTGCATGCACTGAGTGCATTATGTGTGTCCACCCATTTTGTAGGGAAGTGTGTGTGTGTGTGTGTGTGTGTGTGTGTGTGTGTGTGTGACTGATCTTCACAAATCTGCTTTAGCTATCTTTTATGAGCATCTCATTTGCTTTTACAGGCCTGATAAGTGCAACAAAGACATCTGCCTGCACAGAATGAACGCACTGCATTCAAACAATTAGCCTTGTGGCCACAACGCTTTCTCTTCTTCACTCGTCATTAAACTACAAGCCGATTTGAAAGAGCTTTTAGTGTCTTTATCCTGCAGTGCGTCACTGGCATCATTTGGCCATATCGCTGGCGGTAGTCACTGGTGATGGACTGCACCTTGTTAAGCACACTTTCCCCTGCTGTCATTGCTTTGCATGCAATGAGTGGCCCGTACCACATCCAGACCTCGGAAGCCCAGCCTGGCGCCCATCAAAATTCACCCCAGCACGAGGCGAGAATAGCCGAGAGAGCAAAGAGGCATATTTTTTTTGTTGTCTTTTTTCCCCCACATCGGAGTCTATTGATTGCAGTGGCTGTCTACTGCAAATGAGCCAGAAAGACGAGGCCATCAAAGATCCGGACACATAACAAGGCAAGGTCAACAGGGTGCAGACCAAGGTCAGGGAGTCATGAATTGGTATTCAGCCTGTATCCCCGATTTTCGGTTTAAATTTATAAATAAACATGCCAAGTGTGCATCACCATTTCCCCAAGTTGTGATGTGTGTCTGATAAAGCAGGTGGCTTCTCTCGGGTAGAGCTCTTGGCATATAGCTCTTATCCTGTGGGTCAGGATAAAACAAGGCAAGACACCACATATCTGTGCTTAAAAGGCAAAAAAATGGCGTACTAATGTGAGGCAATGGGGCTCCTATTGGGGTCACTGAGCAGACTGCCACAGGCCCAGAATGCAATGCAATCCAGCTATTACAATGGCGAATGCAAGAGAGGCTCATCAATCAGTGAGTACAATAGTGTTTTGGGGTGTAAACAAGCCTCTCATTACTCATTTCACAGGATCTGTGTTTTCAGCTCTCTCTCTCTCTCTCTCTCTCTCTCTCTCTCTTTCCCTCCCTCCCTCTAGCGCTTTCTGTCTCGGAACCGACGTGTCCCCTCTGATGTCTCATCCCGACAGCCCACTCGATTCCCATGCAGACAGAGTGCCTGGCCGTCTCCCCCGAGGCCTAACCGTGGATGACAACAGCTCAGCAAAGACCAACATTAAAAGGCGAAACGGGGACCAGTCTGCCGAAAGGCAGGCTCTGAGGAAAAAAAAAAACAGGATGAAGGTGACATGTCTGCAATCTTAAACACCTTTCCCGTCTGCTCCTTTTTTCTTCTCTTCATCCCCATATCTTCCTTATGGCGAAAAGTACCCACAATGAGGAAATGGCTACAAAAATGGAAGCTGAACAAAGAGGCCTCATCTCCCTTTGGAGGCCATGCTAGGGGAAAGCAATCAACCCTAATACAATCAATTGAGGCCGTCGCCTTTGGGGAAAAAAGCCTGTAGATGGCAGGGGTGATGAATTCTCTGACTCTGCCTCCCCAAAGGGCCCCAAACAGGAGGCTGGACAGCCTGCGTGTGTGTGTGTGTGTGTGTGTGTGTTTGTGTGTGTGTGTGTTAGTGGTGAAGAGAGAGAGATTTTTCGCTGATGAATCCAATTGAGGAGTGTTGGGGACTTCTGTAATGTTAATGGCAATGAGATCACTGACCGACCCTTTCACTCCATGTCTTCCTCTTCTTCTCTCCTTCTTTCTTCTTCCTCCCCCTCTCTCTCACCCTACTGACAGAGCGAAAAACAGGAGGACAAAGCTGACTGAAACAGTGCGTTTCCATAGTGATGATGATGCTGAATGGGACTTTTCATGATCAATTTTAGCATGGATTTCGCACCAAAATGATGGCCAGCTGTTAAAAGAGAGTCTTGTCCTTCATTCTCTCTCTCTCTCTCTCTGTCACTCTTCTATCTTCTGTTTTTTCTAGGGTTCTAATTGAATAGCTGGAGCACACTGTGACACTGGACATGGAGCCCTGCTGTCATAGCTTCTCCTCTGGAAATGAGCAAAGCGCTCCCTGAAAGCACTGAGCGGCTTGGGACCATTGATTTCCTGCTTTCAATTTTCAATGTACTTGTGTGTGTGCATGTGTATGTATATGTGTATGTGTGTGCATGTGTGTATGTGTGTGTGTGTGTGTGTATATATGTGTATATATATGTGTGCATGTGTGTATATACACGTGTGTGTGTGTGTGTGTCTGTGTATGTGTCTGTGTGTGTTGAGGGGCAGGGAGTGTATGTGGGGGGTTGTTGGTGGAAAGGGAAAGTGCTAAGGAGAGCAAGAGGCAGCCTAGCTACTCTACCTCGATACATTAATTCACAGGTTAGGCTCAGATTAGCATTGATTCGGCTGCCAAAGAATAAAAGCAGTGCATGGAGTCGGTGGGGCTGTGTAGGGTAGGGTAGGGTAGGGTGGGCTGGGGTGGGGGCAGTTTTACATCCCCCTGTCACCACAGAGGGACGAGCCCAGCCTTCAAATCATCACCATCACCTCTGCCATCCACTCCACAATAGCCAGGACCGCACCGCTGCGCCATTGAACTACCTTGACAGACACTGATTTGGCCTTTTCTCTTGTAAGCCTTGAAAAACAGAAACATATTTCTGTCTCTTTGTCTCTTTTCTTAATCTCTTAGGCTGCAGATTTCCTGTGGATAAATAAGTGCAGAGCTTTAATGGCTGAGATGTCTGAAGCCTGAAGTTTATTTACAGAGGTTATCCATTACAGAGGTCCATTAGAGAAGGAACCGGAGAGATTTAAGGAGTTTAGGAAGGAGTCTGCAGTCATTTATCAAGGATCTGTTCCCAGACCAGTGGACCACTAGATGCTTCATTAGACTGATATCCTATGCCAGTTCTCATTCAGAGAGGAAGATTTTTTTTAATAAGGTACCACTGCTTTGTAGTACTTCAAAGAGCTTCATTTATCAAAAAAAAAAAACAACAAAAAAGCATAACTCTATTTATCTTCATTTCAGTTTCTTAAGCAAATTAATGTGACACATAGCTAAATATTTCAGAGAAAAGAACCCAGTACGCAATGTATTCTGAGAATTTTGTTGTTTCTTCAGTGTAGTCATTCATTTCATGTTAGAATTTGTGGCTGTGACGGTGAGAAATGGGTAAGACGGCACAGGCTTGTTATTTTTTCTCCTCCCTGCGAATGCCATTTTTGGCTTCCCTCTGACAGGGTTTACATGTCGCTGTGTCATTACATGATTAATGTGACATACGTGAATGTGACAAACAAATAAAAATATACACACACACATACACACACACAGAAAAAGAGAAAGAGAGAGAGAGAGAGAAATCTCTGCTGACTTATTGCATGATGCACCACTGTGTGTGTGTGCGTGTATGTGTGTGTGCCAATGATCCAACAATAAGAGCTGTGCTGAGGTTGCCTTGTTGACTGAGCGGGGCACGCCATCAACTGAACATTAGCATTAACATGACAGCGCTGACTCCTGCCTGCGCGCTGCCCACTGCCCTGTGGGCAGATCTGTCTTTTTTCTTTCCCATGATTAATAGATGATTCTCACTCAGCATATAGGCCGGCTGTCGGTGTGTGTGTGTGTGTGTGTGTGTGTGTGTTGGGGTGTTTTGTGCAACACATCTTTAGCGTTGCACAAAAATCTCTAACCCTAGCTCACAGCTGTCTCCCGAAAACTGCAGTTGAGTATGTAGATAGTAGCCAGTGTTGTAACATCACACACACACACACACACACACACACACACACACACACACACCAATGGCCAGCACTTCTGCATTACACATGATCAACTCACCCCTGCACCAGGATATCTCTAAAAGAGCTTTGATAGCTGTGGCATGACAGTTCACATCATGGTGTGGAGAATTTGTTTTGACACTTATGGGCCTCTACAGCGCTCAGTCTCTCAAAGGGACGGGTGAGGGCAATGAACAAGCAAGGACTTGAAGGGCTGGTGGTTCATCTAAGGCTACAACCTCTTGGGGTCACGCATGGAAGAGTCTCATGGAGACACTGCAGTGCTTTCACATTATGGTATCTTCCTCAAATTTAACTCTAACCCTAACCCTTGTCCTAATACAAAGCCTGTCTAGAATGGACCACGTTCCTGACAGATTGGCCATATGAGAGGTAATGGCCAGAGGTTGTGGCTGTCTGAGCAGAACTTTCTTATTCAGAAGGAGACAAATGTTAAGAAAGAGCTGGCCTGCTGGTGTTAAGGGCAGCAGAGAAGGGGTAGGGGGTTGGTGAAATGCAGGAGAATGAGCTCCCCTTCCCCTACGAGATGAGAATAAGGGGTTTAAACCCTTAGTGTTCCCTCGTCAAACTGCTCATGCCCTTATTGGTGGCGACAGAGGCCTGGGGCTCTGCCCGTGGAGCCTTGCAGGGTCAGCACCCCTAGTGCCATGCGGGCCAATCACAGGCCATCACTGACGGGCCCTCTGACCTGGGGGTGAGATGGAGATGGGCTGGTTTCACACCACAGTGGGTTGGATTGACCTCAATGAGAGGGCTTTAGCCCCACGGGCCTACTTGGCTGGGTAACTCATTTATATCAGTTTTGACTGTTACAGGTCTAACACACACACACACACACACACACACACACACACACACACACACACACATGCACGCGCACCCACTGGGCCCACAAGTGTAGCTGACCCACAGCAATGACCATAAACTCAAGCATAACACACTGAATACATGAGACCCCTGCGAAGGATCAGGTCTTTTCTCCCATACCTTAATGCTGCTGCCCAGGGACCCCTTCAGGGAAAGAGAAAAAAAACGCACACACACCCCAGAGACCCTAAACAAGCTGGGCTCCTCAGTGTGAGCTAATGAGGCCTACAGAGGCATGCCAAGACACCGCCTTTGGAGTTCAGAGAGGAGGAGAGGAGGAGCAGGAAGAGGAACAATTTCAGCAGGCGTGGAGATCACAGACACATCAGCCCTCAGATGGACCCATCAAAGAAGGGTCCTAGGGGAACCGATGGACCAATCAGGAAAGATTGTGAGAGAACACAAAGGGTTGTCATGGTGTATCAACCACATCTACTGTACATTGCACAAAAATGCAGCTCTCCAGAATACTGCAGGATTTGACTTTGAATGGGCCTTCCCAACATTCCGAGGTCAGTTATGCAATCACTGCTGTGAACGTATAATGAAAGTATACTGACCAGTGTCAATGGCAACAGGTTTTTTGCTTTTGACAGCAAAATGTTTAAATGGAGACCCTGTGGAGACCCTGAATAGCTATGACACTAATAATTAAAAGCTCTAGAAGCAGTCTATATGTAGTTAGTTTTTTCTTTCCTACCAGTATCATGACTCACACTTTACTGCTTTCATACACCTAATAGGATTTGTTTCATTGATGATGATTTTGTGTGTGTTTATTAATTCATCATCATCATCATCATTACTGTTGTCGTCATCACCATTTGTGTATGAATGCTGTTTAGCTGCCGTCCTGCAGTATTGTGGACCACTATGATAGCCTGGCTATGAATACATGAAAATCTTAGCATTTCAACATTAACAAGTGTGTCTGCGTTGCTTCTTTACTATTGATCTGCATTATTGGTCATTTTTCACATGGTTCTCAGTGAGGCACATCTTACATTCAGAGAGACACATCTAAAATGAGAGCGGGGAGAGGGAGAGAAAGAGAGAGAGAGAGAGGTAAAGTGAAATCTATCAGAACAATAAAGGGCACATAGTTCTTACAGTTCTCACTTTTTTCACTTCCCTCCACTTGTAAATGGAATTTTTAGAAATGCAATTTTTCCATTTTCAGATGAAAAGGGCCCAGGTAGAGCGGTAGCAGGGAAGGCAGCAGCGGCGCTAACCTCCATCTCCACACTCATACCTATGCATATTTCATTTGCCTGTGTTCCAGATTAAAAAAGTCTGCTAGACTGCCATGGCTCTATCTTTCATAGCTAACACAACCTCGCTCAGGCAAGCGTGCTGCCTGGCTCACACACACACACACACACACACACACACACCTGAGAGAGCATAATGCTATGGTCCAGGGCTCAAAGGTCTAATAGGCCAGGTGGAGACAAGGCAACCAGTAACTCCAGCCTCTCAGTAGGGAAGGTGGAGATTGGGATGGAGGAAGAGGGAGAGGGGAAAAGAGATGACAAAAAGGAACGGAGGGAATACAGAGAGAGAAAGAGAGAAAAGAACGAGGGTGGAAAGTGAAGAGGTGTTGGGGATTGGGCTGCCAATTTCAAATCAAAGCCCTGAGGCAAAGAGGAAGGAAGGAGCAAAGCTGGTCTGCTATGCTGCAGTGGTGCAGCAGTGAGCTTCAGGCCGTATAAATGCACCCAACCTCCAATCCAGCCACCCACCCACACACACACACACACACACACACACACACACTCCATACACACACACACATACAAGCAAACATGATTAGCAACAACAAACTACAGTCTGAAACACTTTGAGAACTCTGGTTGAGACAATAGGGTTGGGGGTGGTGTGTGTGTGTGTGTGTGTGTGTGTGTGTGTGTGTGTGTGGCAAGGGGGGGCGTTCAGGGTGACCATTCACTCCCTCCCTGACGTCAAAAAAATCGAATCATTCGTCGCCTCGGGCGAAATGGCGCATAAATCCTCCAGCGATTCCCCTTAAGCCGGCCGGCATAGGAATTCATGAATGCTAAGCACCTAGTGAGCAAGCCAACGAGCGAACGAGCAGGCGAGCATCGCCGCTCTCTCCACAATGCAGCCGCTGCCGCCACCACTGCCACACAAAAGGAGCAGCTTTTGATAGCCTCCCCTCTGCTCTCTCCCCTGCTTTAGCCCCGCTCCTGTGCTGGGGCTTAGGGGGGATGAAAGAAAGGGAGTGAGAGAAAGAATTAGAGAGAGAGAGAGACAGAGGAAAGGAGGGTAGAGGGGGTCTCTGGACTGCTGAGGAGGCACTATGCTCCAAATGAGAATGTCAAATAAGGATTTAGCTCCTGATATGACATGATTATGACAACCGAGGCTCACAGGCCGCAACATAAATGCTGCTGGGGGTGCTTCTAGTATAGAGACAGAGAGAGAGAGAGAGAGAGAGAGATGGAAGGAGGGAGAGGGGTGGAGGATAAGAAGAAGAAGAGGAAGTAAGGAAGAGAGAAAGAATGAGAGAGATAGAGAGAGAGAGATGAACTTAAACCACAGAGCAGGAAATGAGACAAGAGGGAAATATGTGAGAGAGAGAGAGAGAGACAGAAAGAGAGAAAGATGCATTTAAGCCATAGAGCAGATTAAAGCTCACAGGACAATAGAGTGAAAGCTGGCAGAGCACACAAGCTTATTTGAGCGCACGCTCACACAAACACACACACACACACACACACACACACACACACACACACACACACACACACACCATTCATTAATCTCTGCTCTGGTTCATTTGCCCTACTTTTTCTGCTGTCTTTGACTCATTTGTTGTGCTACTGATCATTTCCATAGAGAGGAAAAGACAGCAGGAACCTCACTGCTAACATGGGGGAGGTGACAGGTGTGTGTATGTGTGTGTGTGTGTGTGTGTGTGTGTGTGTGTGTGTGTGTGTGTGTGTGTGTGACAGGGGGGCATTTGCCTTTTGACAGTGAAGGGTTGGAAACAGCAGGGGGTAGAGGAAGGTGGGGTTACTGAGAGAGCACCGTCTGTACTCTGTCCTGACACACTACTGTATGTGTGCAAACACACACACACACACACACACACACACACACACACACACACACACACACACACACACAATGAGGTTGAGAGACTCACTGCCATAAACTAACAATAGTGTCATCACTAAATATCACAGATGCGCACACACACACACACACACACGAGCGTCAGCAGCACTGCAGTCTAATCTGGCCTCCACTCCACCGCTCAGACTGCTGTAATCCTCAGAAGAGAGAAAAGCCAGATGGCCCAGAACAACTGGAAAGAGAGAGACAGAGAGAAAGAGAGAGAGAGAGGGAGTGTGTGTGTGTGTGTGTGTGTGTGTGTGTGTGTGTGTGTGTGAGAGAGAGAGAGGATGGGGTTAGTGAGTCTGGAGGTCCACGTGTTATTTACACTCTTCCTCATGTTACTTGTGCAAATCTTCGGCGAGTGTCTCGCACACAGCACCTGGCTTCAGGTTTCCCCCAGCGCTCCTCTTCAGAGCGTGGAGATCAGACTCTTTCTCTCTCTGTGTATCTATGTATGTACGTATGTATGTCTGTGTGTGCGTGTGTGTGCGTGCGTGTGTGTGTGTGTGCGTGTGTGTTGAGTGTAGGGATAACCTTGCGATTCCTGGAGTGCCAAGGCTAGAGCAGAATAGTCCCAGGAGTGTCAGAATACACCAGGCCATCATGACACACACACACACACACACAAAAAAAAAAACCCTACCCTATCATAAGCATCTATTGGTAGGATCAAAAAAGACCTCGCGCAAATATGCATGCTCACACACACACACACACACACACACACTTTAACTGTGCCCATGGGCCTTCTTACCATACTATGGGTACTAAGGAAAAGAAAGAGCCATCAATCGGCAGTCCTGTGAGATCTTACACATTAAACACACATTGCTCTTGTGAAACTCCCAATTACCTCTCAGCAGGAACACACGCTAGGGTCTTCCTATGTGGTACACACACACACAGACACAGACACACACACACACGCATAGACACACACACACACACACACACACACACACACACACACAGACACACAGTCTGTGACTCTGATCTCCCGAGTCTAGTTTCATTTAGTTATTTTCATTGATCAGTGTGACAGCATGTTCTATGTCTCAAAGAAATTCCACTTATAGTATATTCCTGATGGGCCACCCATGAAAAGAAGCCACATAGACACCAAAGAGTTAAATAATTGTCCTCTCTGGGCCTCCTTGTGTGTGTGTGTGTGTGTGTGTGTGTGTGAGAGAGAGAGAGAGAGTGAGAGAGCAAATCCCCTCTATAGCTTTGTGTCCCTGTGAGCCGACATAATGACCTGTGATCCCGCAATATGGCCCTCTCCCTCGGCACCTTGAGGGACTTAAACCTCAGGAGATAACACATGCACACAGACACACACACACACACACACACACACACACACACACACACACACACACACACACACACACACAGCTCCTTGTTCGTGTAGCCTGCTGTCCTGCTACATCTCCCAAACGAGTGAAGGCTTAGGAGTTCAGACAGACATCACAAGGTTATGAGTGACATACCAACAAACCAGTATTATTCTGCACACAGACACAGACACACACACACACACACACACATACACACAGAGACACAGACACACACAGACACAGGTTTGTGCCCCTCTTTCTGATCCCTGTCTCAAAAGGCAGGTTCCCTCTCTAAGCTTTGTGGGACGAGTGTGCTGTGTTTCTTTTGTTGTCTTTGCTGTACAGGGATGGAAGGGAGACTCCATCAGAAACTCTGCTCTCTGCTCGCCGGCGACTGCCTTTGCAAATCTGATGTGCCAACTCTTGCGTCACACATGGCCCAGATAAACCCTATCCCCCCCAGCAGCAGGAGTGGGTGTCTTGGTGTGTGTGCGTATGCATGCATGCGTATGTGTGTGTGTGTGTGTTGGGGGGGTGGTTGTGTGTGTGCATATGTGTATGTATGCATGCATGCGTATGTGCGTGCGTGTGTGTGTGTGTGTGTGTGTGTGTGTGTGTGTGTGCATGCTCATTAGGTGCCTAAACATGCCTCATTTTTCGGTCTTCGCCATTTCTGCCTGAATGCCTCTACACAAAGAGGTTAGTGGTTAAGAACCCACCATCCGTTCCCCAGCAAACACACACATAAAAACACACACACACACACACTCTCTCTCTCTCTAACACATAAGCATAAGCCAGTAATCCCACCAGCCTGCATTACAACAATTCACAAACACCCCAAATGCAGCACAAACAAGCCCCAGCATAGTCCCAATTAAATTGCCTCAAAGATCATTTAAACACTCATTCCTATCAAAAGCTCAGCTAGAACAAGTGAATTATTCATGCACCACTGGGTGAAAATCACTGATTGAAACATACCACCTCGCCTCCCCTCACCACAAACAATCGGCATTCAATAATAAATGTGATTCAATTGCTTAATATTGTGCAAGCTCTGGTGTTCCTCGTTCACTTTAATTTACTCTCTAGCAGGCTGTGACTATTGGCCAACACATTCATGTCCACTCACACACAATCAGTTAATCTAAGCAGTTTCTGTGCTTTATATATTCATACAAACATCAGCAAATTAATAAATCCATGAATGAATGAATGAATGAATGAATGGGGTGACGAAGAAGTTCTCTAACTAACATAGAATTGAAGAATCAAAGTTATCAGAAGACTCAGGTGTTTGACACATTGCCCTGCACACAGGCGCTCGTCCAAAAACTCACTTAACACCTAAATCCCACTACTCGTGTTCCCCTGCCAAGCCTACCACAGCAGCACAGGAGCCACTCATATCACGCAACCAGATAAATGATCCAGACAAACACCCAAACAACCCCTTCTCCCCATCCAGAAACCCCAGGAAAACCATGAACAGGCATACTTGTGTGTGTATGTGTGTGTGCGTGTGTGTGTCAATCCAAGATCTCCCACTTCTAACTACTCCACACCTCACATCTCGAAAGCCACACACAACCAGAGAAACAGGGGAATATAGCAAAGACTGGCAGAGGTAGAGACGGTGATGAGAGAGAGAGAGAAACAGATATATATATATGTATATATATATATATATATATATAGAGAGAGAGAGAGAGAGAGAGAGAGAATGATAGAGATGGAGGAGCAAATGAAAGGAGGCACTTACCCAGAAGATGAGATTGAAGAGGAACATCATGTACTTGAGACAGCACAGGCAGCCACGCGCCATGTTGCACTTCTTGAACTCTAGGAGGAACACAAAGGATAGATCCAGGTAAAACACCACGTACTTGCTGCCCTTGGGCGCTTTGTACTTGTTCTCGCTGCTCTTGTCTCCAGCAGCGGCGGAGGCGGTGGTGATGCCCCCAGAGTTGGCGCCCTCGCCTTGGGCAGTCGCGGCAGAGTTAGAGGTGGCGGCGGTGGCCCCGCCGCGTGGCCCCGTGGAGCCGTAAAAGGCACCGGCGGTGAAGCCGCGGCCCCCGAACCGGCGGCCCCCGGTGGCGGCAGAGGCGCGTGCAAACTCTGAGTCGTGGCTGTCCAGGGAAGGACTGCGGTGGATGGCTGACTCCTCGCTACTTGACTTCTCCATGCCTGGGGGCTACGGCGGCAGCGCAGGACACTACTACTGTATGCTCGACCATGTCGGGCGCTTACGGTGAATCATAAATAAATTGTCGAATACGCCACAAAAACAAAAAAAAAAAAAACAAGAAAAAAACTCAAAAACAAACGACTGAAAACTCAAAACCCACAGTCACAGCAGGAAAAGGGATGATGAAGAAGCATACAAAAAGAAGAAAAGAAAAGAAACAAAAACACAAACAAGTGATTTCCAAGATTTGTTGGAAACCAGTTGCAAACTGCAGAGAAAAACCTGACCAAAAGTTTCTTCCTCTCCTCTCGTTCTCTTTTCTTTCTCTTTCTGTCTCTCTTGCGTTCTGGGTCCCCTTCGCACACTGATAACACTGAGCTTTATTGGCCAGTAGGTTAGGTAGAGAGACTACGGAGTCGCATGTGCATGCATGTGTGTGTGTGAGATCAGCGGCGGTCTCTGCTCCTGCTGAGTAGCTGGCCGGAGAGGAACATGCAGCAGTAGTCCAGTACTGCTTCTGGTGCAAGAAGTGGCAATAGTGTGTGTGCCTCTTGCCTTCTGTCTCCTTTTCTCTCTCTCTCTCTCCCGCCCACTCCCTCCTTCTCTCTCTCTCTCTCTCTCTCCGTCTCTCTGTCTCTGTCTGTCCGGTCAACCCCCCACTGGGTAAACGAGTGTCCAGGTCAGCTGCCGGCTTCTTTCATTCCTGTGCTGATCTCAGAGCAGAGAGAAGCCGAGCAGATGCAGAGGGAATAGCCGGGACTCTTCTTCCCGCTGGTTTCCAACTTCACCTCACCCTCACTCTCTGCACACTCTCTCTCTCTCTCTTTCTCTCTATCCCCGTCTGAGGAACGGATGCATATGTCTTGTTTATCTCTCTATACACGAGTCTATTTGCGTTCTTCCTCTCTCGCTTTCTTCGCAGCTCAGTGACGCGAATCCTTCTATAGTGTTCTATCTTCACTCACTGTTGTGTTCTCTCCTCTTTTCTTCTCTCCTCTCCAGTTTTCCTTTCGTTTATCTCAATCTCTCTTTCACTCTATCTCTCTGCAGGCAGTACACTGTTCTGCCGGTGAACTGCTGCCTTGGAGTCTGTGCTTATGTCTCCTATTATCGGCAGCAACATCTAACAGGCAGAGCCTCACATCTACTCTCTCTCCCGCCCTCTCTCGCACACACGCTCTCTGTCGCTCGCTTGAGATCTCCCTCTCCTCCGGACCTTGGCTCCACCCCCCTGTCAAAAACAGCAGCCAATAAAGTGCCACCAGCCAGACCTGGGCTCCTCCCCTCCCCCCTGTTCTCATAGTGTGTGCTGTCTGCTCAGTGAGTGAGTCTGCTGTAGCCTATACATGTCACCTACTTCTCTCTCTCTCTCTCTGTCTCTCTCTCTCTTTCCCTCTCCCTCCCTCCCCTCCCCCCCCCTCTCTCTCCAACTGTGCCTGAGAGGCAGGAAGTATGCGAGGCTATTGATTAATGAACAAGTTTCCATGTATGTGTGTGTGTGTGTGTGTGTGTTTGTGTGGCACATGGTTACTGAGAGGAGGAGGAAAAGAAGAAAGAGACTTGCATGTTTGAACTCTATTTGCAAATGACTGAGGGCATCTACTGTTGGTAAAGAGAAAAATCACCATGTCTAATATTCATACTTATGCCTCCACATATTTGTGCATGCATAAACACACACACACACACACACACACGCTGTCACTCAGTAAGCAAGGAAGCAGCAAAGACTTTGTGAATACATAAATCACAGACAATCCACAAGCCCACACCCAACTCCTGAGACTATGCACATGTGACTGAGAGAGAGAGAGAGAGAGAGAGAGAGAGAGAGAGGGAGAGGGAGAGGGAGAGAGAGAGAGGGAGTGGGTGTGTGTGTGACTGCTAGCCCATCCTCTTGACTCTCTGCTCTCCTGCATGTGCTCTGAAGCAGTGCCAAGCCTCTGCTCTAGCCCCTGCCCCTGTCCAGACTCTATTTCTGGGCTGCATCCCTGATATCAGACCTACAACACCACCGCATCCGGATGACGGCCAGGACATATGCAGGAGACAGTCAGAGAGAGTGGAAGGTGTGTGTGTGTGTGTGTGTGTGTGTGTGTGTGTGTGTGTGTATGTGTGTGTGCAAAAGGGAGGTGTGCATGTGTGTTTGTGTGTGTGTGTGTGTGTGTGTGTGTGTGTATGTGTGTGCGTGTGTATGTGTGTGTGTGTGGAGAGGGTCAACCCGATCGTCACTCTGTGTGTGTGTGAAAGGTCTAATGTGTGAGCATCCTCAAGTCCTTGTATGTCTGTACATGAGTCTGTGTGTGTGTGTGTGTGTGTGAGTACTGATACGTGTGCATCCACAAATCCTTGTATGTATGTACTGTACTGCACTGAGCTGTACATGCTCTGGGGTTTTGGCTCATCTCTGCATTGTCAGATTCCCAGGGCCGTGCTTCCATGTAAGGCACACCGGTGCCTTGGCAGCCATGTGAGCTTCGCAGGCAGTGTGTGTGTGTGTGTGTGTGTGTGTGTGTGTGTGTGTGTGTGAGAAAGAGAGAGTGTGTTGGTTTGTGTGTGTATGTGAGTGTGTGTGTGTGTGTGTGTGTGTGTGTGTGTGTTTGTGTGTGTGTGTGTGTGTGTGTGTGTGTGTGGGTGTGGGTGTGTGTGTGAGATCAGGGGAAAGGGGATAGCGGTGTAGGCATAAGCAGCACTCCCCTATGGGAACCCCAGTGGACGCGTGGAACCCGGATCAGCTGACTCACACGTCCAGCTGCCAACACGCCTGCCACAGGTCCAGCCCTGCTGCCCACACCCTGTGCACACACACACACACACACACACACACACACACACAGACACACACACACGAGCAACAAGCTCGATGGACAGCCGGCTTCAGCCCACAACTCACTCAGTGACTGTCCCTGTGCTATTTAACAGAACCAAAATGTCAAGTGAGTCAATACTGTTTCAGTTGTCAATAAAGGTGTTTATTTTTATTGATCTTGGCAAGGAGAGAGAGATGAAGTAGATTTTAAGAGAAGCAGAGGTTTCCTCTTACAAATGTATAGTTAGATGAATTTAGTTGGGGCCCAGACTGTGGTAATTAAAAAAAGTAATTTAAAACTTTGAATATGACAAATATTAGATCAACATGCTATCACACACACACACACACACACACACACACACACACACACACACACACACACACACACACACACACACACACAGCTACTATTCAAAGACTACTGAAAGAAAGATTGGTCTCAAAGTAGAATCTAAACCCAACAAAACTGAATACAGGTGTGAAGGACATTCCAGCCAGATATCCAGTCCCTACTCTTCACGAAAAACATCAAATCAATCTTTAAAGAACATAAAAAAGCCTGTTGAATACTGGAACTCCACACTAGTCAGAGGAGATCATTATAGCATGTGACCGCAAAGCATAGAGGTAGTTGTGTGTGAGGACATGGGCCTGCATGAGTGCAAAAGGTTTGTGGGTAAATTCTATGTATAGACAGCAGGGTGGGAATCAAGAATCAGGAATAGAGTGGATACGAGAATCGAATGCATCAATCCATAGGAATCATACACCTGTGACATTACCATTTCCTCCGGTGTTTTGCCGACTATGGTCAATGGGTGAAATTGATAGATAATGCAGTTTTCAGTGTTTCCCATACATTGACTAGACTATTACGGCCCTCATAGTCTAATTTGCTCAGCCATAGTCTAAAAATGGACAGAAAAAAATATTTCCATCATACCAACGTATACTGATGTTTCAATCATAGCTGCATTGCTTTTATACCTTGGAGCCTCCTCCTAGTTTGAAGACTCAGAATGAGTACATGAGTTGGGGGAATCTTCATTCCAAGCCAAGGAGTTCATGCTGGCTGTGCAAGAGGAAACAGGAAAAATGAAATAGCCCCAATGTGCCCACCATTAGCAAAAAAAGTCAGTTGGCAAGGACTGACACCTCCCTCCAATATACAACCACGATAGTCTCAGAAAATCCTGTGGGAAACCTATGTAGACTAACCTCCTTATAGTACGGAATTGATAAGAGAATCGGTCGTTAAACAGAATCGACAATGACATCAATACTAATAAAATCCTATCAATTCTTATCCCCTAGACAGCACAAAGAACGCCTTTGAAAGCACCAAAATACTGACTGACAGGCTGGTATCCAGTACCCTGAAGCTAGGCAAAGAAGGGAGCATTCCAGCGTGACGATGCTCTAAAGAACACTGCCAAAAGTTTGTACAAGAGAAAAATCGAAAACTTTGAACTGGCCAAAGATGTCATTTTGAATCCAGTAGAAGACTTTTGGAGTGTCTTACAGCGAGAGAGTGAGAGATAAGAAATACAGAGAGAAAGAGAGAGAGAGAACCCCTCTAGCAGAGAACAACTAAAAAGTCTCAGATGAATGACAGGACTTCTCTTCTGTATTGCGGCGTGTGCAACACGGGTATCTTCCAGTCTGAGGATGTCTGAGTCAGTCATCAAAAATAAACTTGGACATGCCAAGTGTGGACAGGAAAGAAAATAACACAAAAATTATGTCACTGAAGAACGGTGTACTGACCTTAAACTGTAGGACATTTCAGTGAGAGTACCACTGTAAGCTAAGACTGTAGGATTAAAGTAGGCAGCCTAATTATGATAGCCAATATACAGTATGTGCTACATAACACTGAGTTAGATAAAGAATATGAATGTATATTGTTATTGTATGTGTCTGTATAGTATGCATGTGTGTATATGATGTGTAGAGAACAGAATGCACAGTAAGTGTGAGCTATAATGAAAACCTACTTGGCTCAAGAATTGATCTAATTTCTGTCTCTCGCCCCTAACCTTCCATCCTGTGGCCCTGCTTTAGTGTTTGGGGCTTGGGCACACACAAGATCATTCCACAAGCACAGCCCCTAGCTTATCCTCTAGATCCAGAAACACACACTTTTGCTTTGAGCCATTCTCCTATTTGGCATGATGAGCTAAGCTGCCCAAACAAGGCCACACTGGCTGTGTGTGTGTGTGTGTGCATGATCCTAGTTATGCCAGCTCTTCTTAAGAACAAAGAGGCCCCAAGGCAAATGTCAGCCAACGGCGAAGATCCAACCCCTCCCAATCCCCCGATTTTCAACCTGCTCAAGGTTTTCTGTCCTTTTTTTGTCTTCCTTGTCGTTCCTAAGTGGAAGACTCCCATTGTTACTGTTGTTGCTGTTGTCGCTTTAGGGGGGGTTTTGGGGCTCCTGCCACAACACAACGTCCCAGGCCATAACACAATGTTCCCAATGGTAGTGCCATGTTTTTGGTTCGCTCAAAGAAGCATTCAGAAAAACAAATACAAATGGAACTGACACTATGGAAATATTGAAATAATTGAAAATAAATAAATGCAAATTTAAAAAAAAAGTTTGGAAAAAAATATCTTCATAGGACTGCACTCAGGCGCACAGACAGATGGGAAGAATTTCTGATCCTGTCAGTCTTAAGCTAAGTTCAGTAATGCTCTGGCCATGGTCATACACACTCACTCACTCACACACACACACACACACACACACACACACACACACACACACACACACACACACAGCCATAGACTCATGGGATTAATGCATCTGCGAGCACTGGGTCTGCCTAATCTTCCATAGCAGTGCGCGCGCACACACACAAACACACACACACACACACAGACAAACACAAACGTTTCTTTCAGTGCCACCACAACCACTGACCCTTCACCCTCACTCACTTACACACACACACAAAGCCACTAAAGTAGAGCACTTTCCCCCTACTATTTAGACACATTCTGCAGCAAACCTCAATGTTAAAACACCTACTGTCAGCATCAGCAGCACCACCATCACTCGTAAGGCAAACAGCTTTTCTTAAATCTTGCAATTACCCTTGCCCTGACGTTTTTTTTCAGAACGGCTCTCTTGCCTCGCAAAAGTAATTGCAGCTTCTTTCTCAACACAAAACAGACATCCAGCCACTGAATGACACTGATGTCTAGACCTGTCGGAGAGATGAAGAAAAGAAAACGTTATAATTCACAGCCCCTTTCCACGGAATTTCTTTAGGCTGCCACAACTAACCTTTTTGTCCTTCAAAACTTTACCTCAGCAGCGGGCACAGGCAGCTGTACTTTTGGGCTGCGAAGGCTTCTGCTCACTGCAATATGAAAAACCGAGTTTCCACCCCTGACTCGCAAAGATGCATCATCTCAAGTCATACTGCAGTTATCAGACTCTAGTTTTTCCTCCTCTGCACTTCCATCATAAAGCAAAGCCCCCGCATCTCATAATATATGTTCACCTTCTGTCTCCTGAGAGACATTCATCTGTCCTGTTTAGTGACAACAACGCCGCCGACGCCCACGAACGATCTTTTTTCCTTAGCGTTCAGATTTGAAGTCAAGGTCACATTTCTTGTTCATTTTTAATACCCTTGCTATAAGGTACAGTAAGGAAAAGTTCCACTAATTCACTGGCTTCAACTAACTTTCAATGTGCCCACTCTAGAATGGCAGCTCAGGTCAGGGATAGGGTACTGCAAGTAATTTATAATATAATGTATTTGCATGAATTTTCTCCACTTGATGTTAAATAATTGCTCTGTAATAATTTCCTTGTAGAAATATTGTTGTCTACATTAGTTTGGAAGTGCAATTTGTTTTGTCTGAAACACTGACTAGACTAGCATCCACTTCAACCTAATACTTTTCATCTTACTTGTTTAGACAAAGCTTAACAAGCACCTACTCCTATTATCCACACAAAGGCATCAACATACACACACACACACACACACACACACACACACACACACACACACACACACACACATAAACTCAGCAGGTAGAAAATACAATGCACACACTAAAACACATGCACACACACAAAAGCATGGGCAAACATTTGCCAAATCTCTCTCTATCTCTCTCTCTGTCTCCTTCGCTTTCTGAATCTCTCTCAGACAAGCTGAAACAAGCGCACATCCTGAGAAATGATTACCTGAAAAGACTCATTCATATTTACAGCTGTGTACACAGACACATGCAGAGGACTGAGAAAAGCCTTCATGCATAACATAGCTGCCTGTGTGCATTGACGCATGCTGAAAAGAAAAGAGAGACAGCAGAGAAGAAAAAGAGAAAAAAAGAGATAAAGAGAAAGAGGCTGCAGACAGACCTGCAGACAGCTGAAACTCCATCCCCATGGCACTGAGGGACATGGTAGTGACTATACTAGCAGCCATAGCCTCTTCCTTTCCGGTCTCCTCCTCGCTAGCGAGCGAGCGAACCAACGAACGTGCCGCCCGTTTGCGAGGTCACTGGTTTAGAGTGCAGAATGAGACAGGCAGAACACACACACATACACACGCACACAAACGCACGAGGTGACGGAAGAAACACGCTCATTAGGTCTAGTCCCGCCGTCGGTCAGCGTCACCGGGAACATACGAGCACGAGATCGCGGCCTCGCAAAAAGGCACATCAGCAAGCTCTGCCCGCGTACATGTAACCAATTCACTCAGTGCACACTTGCAGTGGGGCTGAGGCTTGGGATGAATACAGTCAGTGTGTGTGTGTGTGTGTGTGTGTGTGTGTGCACGCGTATTAATGCTGCTCATCACTCGCTTCAGTGCATCAATTCAGGCTGGCATGGCTGTTCGCGGACCCACGTGCGTGCCACGGGGCACAGGGCATTATGCTCTTCCTGTGCTGAGTGGATCGTCTGCTGGGGAACTGGCAGAGATACGCAGCTCAGCGTAGCATAGCATAGCATAGTGAGACACAGCAGGGAGGCAGGGAGCGAGGGAGGCAGTGACTGGCAACATGGAGCTGATACACTACTGGCGACAAGAGAGAGAGAGAGAGAAAGAGAGAGAGAGAGAGAGAGAGAGAGAGAGAGAGAGAGAGACAGACAGAGAGAGTGAGGGGGGCCGCACAGGTGCACTCTGGGTATTGTGCTCATCCATTCACTCTGAGCTTAGCAGAACACACACACACACACACACACACACACACACACACACACACACACACACACACACACACACACACGCACAACTGACTTCCATGGATCCTTTTGACCAATGCCACTGTCAGCATAAGCACACACGCACACACACACACACACACACACATACTCACTGAAATACTGCCACCATACTGGAGCAGGAGTTGGTGTAGGACTAAGGGAGTGGGGGAAGGACAGGAGAGCAGACACAACTACTTAAGAAAGGGCTCAATAACAAGAGTAAGCGCAGGACCTGCCTAAGTGGATTACAGCCGAGGCAACCTGATGAAATCACTACACTTAGATATCTAAAGCAGATCGCCACACAATTAATACTCTTATAGCCTTACCAGGCCACTTCCATATTAGGTCTAAAGTGGACTTTATTCTCCAGGAAGGGAAAAAACATCTTTAATCATGTTGTCTAAGTCTCACTGCTGGCTGCTACGGGCCTAGATCAGTGGATAGACACCAAACAGCAGACAGACATGGAGGAATTAGGCCACTAATTGGCATTAAGTAATCCTAAGGTAGCACTATCAAGAATTAGGATTCCAAATTGGCTTGACTCGTTGGACAAAGGAGGACAACAGACCAAGACCAAGAGATTAAAACAAACAAACAACAAAACAAAAACAGCCCTTTTGGTAAGTGCAGACATCATACATCATGTGAGAAGGCTAATTTTATATGGCAAACATCAGTTACAACCTTTCACAGCTTAGCAGGGGGAAGCTGTCCATCCCCATTACCCAGTTACCTAAGCCAGTTCCTTCCTGGTGGTGCTTTCTATTCTGGGAAATGAAGGCTTGTAACACCTTTACTGAAATCGGTTAATACGCTAAACATTAAAATGCATTTTATTACACTGTACAAAGCCAGAGGGTTCCAAAAACAAAAGAAATTAGCTTTGTAAATAGGCGTACTTAGCATGCGTTTTATCCACAAGCTGGACATTTTTTTTTGTGTGTGTGAGTGTGTGTGTGCGTAATCTTTTGCTTAATCAAGTGCCAAGCAGACACACACACACACAAAAGCAATCGATGGGAATCCCCACCGGCAGTGTGTGAAAAATACATGCCATCTTTTCCAAGCAGTACACAGGGCCACTGTTTCCAGGTGGGCTGCTGTTGTTTGAGAAAACACACACTGGGAAAACACTACGCTGTGGGCCAGAGAGCAACTGATGCCTCCTGCACAGGTTCAAAAACAGCCCCTGTACTCTAGCCCACACACACACACACAAACACAGAGAGAGGGAGAGAGAGGGAGAGAGAGGGAGAGAGAGGGAGAGAAAGGGAGAGAGAGCAAGGACAAACTGAGTCAAGACTGAAAGACAGCTCTAATGAGGCTGGCATGAGAGTGTACGTCTCCGTCTTGTCTGCTCCTCTCTGGGCATTTGGCCCACCCATGTTTCCCCCCAGCACCACACACAAGCTCACACACAAGCTCACACACACACACACACACACACACACACACACACACACACACACACACACACACACCTACACACACACACCTACACACAAGGGGACCTCTGCTCTTACTTCTGTTACTCTTATCCCCCCCCCTCGCCCCCAACCCCACGCAAACACACACACACACACACACACACACACACATACACACACACACCACGCAATACCACACACTTCCCCATACCCCCTTTGGTGTTGGCCCTGTCCTTCTCTCTTCCCCAGCGGCGTTGGTTCAGTCCAGGCCAGGCTCTATTTCAGGCTCATTCGCAAACGACTTCACCGCAGTCAGATGTCCATCTCATCTGATATTTACTGATATAGCCTGCCCTTTGTGGTGCCCAGTTAATTACGTTTGCAGGCTCCCTGCGATGCAGGCTCCCTGCGATGATAGGTCCAGTTTCCAAAGCAGCCACTAACCCCCCTCTCTCCACCACACACACACACACAGCATTCCTCTCCTCTCCCCCATCCCAGAGGTTAAGGGGGTTGATGGAGGTCGATAAAAGGTGTCTGAGATGAGAGCCTAATTAGGAATTTATGAGTTCATAATGAAGCCGACAGAGTCCTGCACCAGAGAAAGAGACTAGAGAGAGAGAGAGACTGACAGAGAGAGAGCATGCAAGAGAGAGAGAGAGAGAATGATAGAGAGAGGGTTCAAGAGAGAGAGAGAGAGAGAGACTGATGGAGAGAGACAGAAATAAAGAAAGAGAGAGATAGAAATAAAAAGAAAGACAGAACAAAGACATAGACCAAATAAAGGAGGAGTGAGCAAGAAGAATGAGCAAGAAGAAGAAGCATGTTTGGGTGGGTATCTCCTCCTAAATGCAATTTGCAGGACAAAAATTCTGAACTTCAAGGTGAGTCAAGCAGAACGTTTGCGTATTATTGGCAATTAGGTAGCAAATTGGGTGGCACCCCTCCAGATGAGCAGTGATCAACTTTATTAGACGATCCATTAACAGAAGATAGCATTCATTAGCTTTGGAGGCTAATCAATAAATCTATGAAGACACTTTTGGCCCTGACTGCCTTTCAGTACATGACTGGTTGTGTCATAATATCCACTGAATGAGCAGTGCACAGGTCACCTAGGTCTAGCTCTAAAGATAGAGAGAACATCAGAGGAGCGGAGAAAGGAAAGTAAAAAAGAGTACAGAGAAAGTGTGAGAGAAAGAGATCCCTTAGATTAACTTAAACTCTGTAGCGTCAGTCTCTGTTTCAGTATGCACAGGCTATATTTATTTATAGTTACATTAAGCTCTCCAGCACGGCCGCAGAGCTTGAATGCTTTCCCTCGTTGTAAGTCACTTTTGACTAAATGCATAAGAGCTACATCATTTTCATACTAGCAGCTTTCC
>JAIFZK010000007.1:16365000-16405000 GCA_027481765.1 Tenualosa thibaudeaui
CGCACGTGTACACACACACACACACACACACACACACACACACACACACACAAAACCTTGCACTGCTGTTTTACCGCTGGCTTTGGCTACGTGACTAGATCAAGAGCCTTTTTCTCTTTACATGCATGTATGACCTTTCCCCTCTCCGCTGCTTAAGGGTGTATGTATTATGTATATCCACTTTCAATCTTTTAGTGTCCATGCTTGCAGAAGAGTCAGGCTAGCACAGCTGTAGTACTGCTGCTAAATACTGTATTCCGCTACACTCTGTATTGTATTCCGCTACAGTTCTCCACAAGGGTACTCTACAAAAGCTTTGGATTTCCCAGCTAGAAATTGATAAAAGAACTGAAAGAATAAGTTTAAAGTTTGAACTGTGCCCATCCACCACAAAGCAAATGTATGCCTGTCATGAGCGTCCAGACTCGTAGTAAAACACAGTGAAAAAGTCTGGTGCACCAGGCAAGTAGAAAAGTCTACCAAGAAAGAATTAAGGCCCTGAGTTCTGTAGTGCAGCTTAAGACTATTTCAGTTCTTTTGACACTACAGAAATAAGACTAGGATTGAGCTGAATTTAAATATATACTTGCCCTATGGGGGATACTAGATCAGGGCACTGAATCCAGGGCTGAGAAAACAAATGCAAGATAAGGAGCTCACTCTCACTCTAGTCTCCTGTCCAGGCAGGGACGTGGCACCAGGTATGGCCCAGATCCGCTCCTGAATCGACAGGTCTAAGGGACCCACACTGGCGTGACTTGAGATGCTACAAACGGGGGGCAGACATCGTTTCCTTTGGCACGGAAGTGACAGGTCCAGTGTCCCTGGGTTTTATGGCCGTCAAAAGGGAGCTTTACAGGCTTACTGTAAGTGGCCCGCGGCTCTCTGTGGCCACGCAGGCAGCCCAACACGCAGCATGAGGCTGGCACACACACACACACATACACACACAATTCTTTTCTATAGATAGAGAGAAGGGGAGTTGAATTACCCCCTGGATTAGTAGTGGGAGTGGGCGCAGGACTGGGGGTGATGTCGGTGGGTGGGGGTGTATTTTTGGGTGTACGCAGGGGTAAGGGAGACGAGGAAAAAGGATGTGGTTTATGGGCCATGCTGAGCATTTGTAACCGAATCGACTCTCGGTCACCGCCCGCTCCGGACGTTATTCTGCGTTTCCAGGGAACGTGCGGATGTTGGCCATGCGACTGACACCTATTTAAAACCTATAAGTGTGTGATTAAAGGAGTTTGTGCATACAAACACACACACACACACAAGCATGGCCAGATGCACACACTTATTAAGACCTGCGGTCAACTGGGCTCCACAGAGGCGCCACTCAGGTAATCCAACACACGAATCATGAATACCTGTGCACACACACACACAAACACACACACACACATTTGATCCTCTTCTCAGCTTTACTAAAATTGGTCAAAGACCAGGACGGTAGCAGAAGAGCAAAAGAGGGGTGTGTGTGTGTGTGTGTGTGTGTGTATGTTACACACAAATAGGGTATGACAAATTGACCTGAGGCACAATGAGACTAAAGAACATGTCATCTTTGCCTAGTGGAAACTACTCCCCATCCCTATTAACTGGAGGGCATGTCAAACTTAATGCTAGAGGTGTCTAAAGCTCTTCCACTTTTGGCTGCAGAGACGGTGACGGCTTGTGTCTAATAGTTGCAGAGTTGCTATACTTAACAAGGGCTTCACAAGAATTCAGAGTCATGGAAGTGTTGCTTTGTGTAGACTAAAATTCCAAAGACCAACAAAACCCAAAACTTTCAAGGCCACATGTAAACCGTCATGTAAACTTCCTAGCACTGTGGGTCAATTCTGTTCTAACTCATCATTATTCTTGCCAAAAGTATATGCATACAGAGTTGTCACCATGGTTACAAAATCTTGGTACCCATGTCAACCGTGCAAGTATTTTTTATTTTTTTAATTTGTTAGAGAAGGTGTTGGGTAGATCACATCTGTTTTTGTTTATCCCCAACAATTCATCCAATAAACATGCAACAGGAAATTAATTGTCACATTCATGGCTGATTCATTCAGGATAATGTTCTTTTAACACAGAAGCTAGCTCTCCATCATGCTGATGCTCATCACAGCTGCCTCAGTGAAGCAAAACCTGAAATGTGTCACTTCTGAACCTCAATCCAGATCTGCCGCTTTCTAATCAAAATATCAAGTTATCTCAGAAACATCTCAGTCAAAATGCAGAGGAAAAAAATGGGGAATCTTGAATATACTGTGATTTTAGGTGCTTATGTGCCTATGTGTGACAGGAAACAACACAGAGCAAGGTGACCCAAATGACACTATATGCACAATATGAACACATTACCTTTTCACAAGGCCCCCCCCCCCCCCCCCAAACACACACACACACACACACACACACATACACACACACAAACACATACATACACACTACTCTCTCACTCTCTCTCTGCTTTGCTCTGCCTCCATGTTTGTGGGATTAGAAGGTCGGGCCCTCACTCCCAGTCGAGTGGGTTTAATACTGTTACTCAGGAGAAGCAGCTGGTGCAGTGTGTCTTTCAATCAGAGGTGAAGCGGGAGCAAAAGCTAACAACTTCCCTACATGAAAATGAGGAGAGACAGAGATAGAGAGAAAGAGATAGAGAGAAAGAGAAAGAGAGAGAGAGATAGAGAGAGAAGAAAGACAGGAGGAAGGAGGAAGACAAAAGGATAAGGTATTTTGTTGTAGGGCGTGTGTGTGTGTGTGTGTGTGTGTGTGTGTGTGTGTGTGTGTGTGTGTGTGTGTGTGTGTGTGTGTGTGTGTGTGTGTGTGTGTGTGTGTGTGTGTGTGTGTGTGTGCGTGCGTGCGTTCTTGCATGCGTGTGTGTGTGTGCGTGGGAAAAGACAAAAAGAGAGAGGGTGGGGTGCTGACACAGCTCCTGTAGGATCTAACGAGCTGTATCAATATTTCACCAACCCTTCTCTGACAAACAACAGGATACAAGTGTGTTACTCCCTGAGGAGAGAGAGAAAGTGTACAACCGAGAGAGAGAGACACACAGAGAGAGAGAGAGAAATTAGAGATGGAACAGGGAAAGAAAGAGTGAGAGGGAAAGAGAGGAAAAAGGATTTTTTCTTGCTTCAGCAGTGCAACAGCGCAATTTTAAGCCCCTGAGGAAAAGAGAGAGTGAAGGATAAAGAAGAGAGAGAGATGGAGGGTAGGGAGTGATAGACAGACAGATAGACAGACAGACGGAGCCTGTTTGTTCACCTTTAACCCGGGTCACTGGGAAACGGAGGAGGGATTAGCCGCAGCAGAAGCAGCAGTGCTCCAAACAGCAGCAGATGTTTGAGCAGCCTGCCGTACACATGGACTCAGATGATGCTATGAGCTCACGCTCATTTCATGCGTAACTGATTTTAGACAACATATAACGTCTTTCTTTGTTCTGTTTTTTTTGTCTGTTAGATCCTTGTTGTTTTTTTGATACAACTGAATCTGAAGTGCAGGGTAAAAGGGAGTGGGTTCTCTCTCCAGCATTGCTGTGATAACCAAATGAGCTCCGTGCCCCACACTGCCAGGTCCTCTGCACACCAGCTCCAACATTATCTCAAAATTCAACAATGTTGAATGCAGCATGCAGTGAGCTAAGGTGGGAACAGACGGAGTGAGGAGAAGACTGGGGGAAGGGGGGTGGGGGTACTGGCCTGAGCCTCCTGGCATGGCCCTGGAAGAGAAGGGCCTGGCTAAACCAGTCAGCGAGGACGAGGCAGGCAGAGAGGGGTCCAATGGGCCAGTGAGGATAGATGTCTGAGACCCAAAAGAAACAGAACCTTCAGATTCACCAGATGGCTATCTTTACTGTGTGTGTGTGTGTGTGTGTGTGTGTGTGTGTGTGTGTGTATATGTATAGATGAGTGTGTTGGTATGTGTGAGGGGAGAGGGAGGGAGAGGGAGGAAGGGAGAGAGAGAGAGTGTCCATCTGAGTATTGTGTGTGCCTAACAGAGAGGCCAGAAGCACATATCATCTAGCTGGAGGCAACCCCAGTTTCTGAGTTGTTTGGAGGAAGGACAGATGACCAGGAAGCCCTGTGCCAACCAACTCTCCACACAGACCTTTGCCAGCCTCTGCCAAATGCTCTCCCAGCCGGAGGGCACAGATGGCACGAGCCGAGAGGCGCTGGAGCAGACCAGGCCACCGCCGAGACCTTCGGCTTGGATTAGTGTTGGGAAATCCAACCAAAGGGGATTATGGACTCAGGCCAGCAAACATGGGAGGTTTGATGTTGGTGAGTCACCGATAGCAACAAATATAGCGTTCAGTACGTGATCCTTCAGTCAATCACTAAGTTCAATCAATTCAATACTCCCAATTCAATAAAATATGGGGCACATCTGGACATATCTGAGCATTTCATGGAGTTACAGGTTCTAGAGAAAACCCCTGTCCACTGATTATTTGATGAGAAAGTCATGACAGCTTTATCAACAAAAGCACATATGATCATTCAGTCAATTGCTGTATACTATGCAATGTTAACATGTTGGAGGATGAAAGAAGATTTTCTCTGTATCCCACTTATCATAACATTTTATGTATTCTGTATTCTGGAGAAAATCTAATTATCTGATGAAAAAAATCATCATAATTTTGGTGAAGGAGCACATACAAAGGAGCCAGCAGCTTGAGTCATTTTTCAATTTCTCCAAATGATTAACAAAAAGAATTAAAAAGCAGAAAAAGTGCACTTCCCATACATCTAACTGATTGGATCCTTTGTGCTATTATTCATTACAAGACTATTTCTCTTTATCATATGTCTATGTCATCATACATTACATTTGACCTTATTTTTAGAAATTCTATACTGATGAAGAGTATATGTGTGAATTGGTTACTTGGAGGATTGTAGCCATGTGCAAAAAAAAAAGTTTACTTGCATTTCACTTGAGGAGATTAATATGAATTCATCAATTTGTGATTTAAATTAGTTTAAATTTCCCCCCCAAGTTTGTGCCACATAAGTCAAGCAAGAACTGCTTTAAAATGAGAGAAAGCACTTGACCAATACATCTCTGTGAAAGCCATCAGATCAAGTGCTCAGCTACATAGGTCAAGTATGCTACAATGATTAACTTCCAAATAACATGGCAAGTCCCCAGCTCTTGTCCAGGAGACCAACCTGCCAAATTTGAGGGGGCGGAGAGCTTTGTTCTTTCGCCATTAAACTGCTGCAAGCCCTTTCATCCTTTCACGCTTGTTCTTCCTGTGCTGTGAAAAGAAATAGATGGCTGGGCTGTTCTGGAGAGGCTCTTAAAGTGGATGACCCCCTCCACCTTCGTCACTCAACCTCCCCTGTTAACTGACAGAGCGGCAACACCATGAGAAGTAGGATAAGTTCCATCAAAACACATCATGCCGTTCCCTTAACACACCAGCATCACACTCAATCAACATCCTCCTCTAGTTCTCCAACCACCTCTGTCTCTTTCCATAAGAGGACAGAGAGGAGGAGGGACCGCAAGTCTGGGGTGTTACACTAAACATTTACCCGCGCTGTTTTATTCATTCAGAGGAATTCAATTATGCACCCTGGTTCAGGGAGGCGCGGCGTGGAGGTGCGGGGTGGAGGGTGGAGCAGGGTAGGGGTTCTAATAAGGTCCTGTGTTCAGTTAGTCTGCAGCCATAGAGCACAGAGCAGCACATGGGCTTTTGCACCACCGGGGGTTTCTCCTTCAACAGAGTTTGGACAACTCTTCTTCAATTCTATTTTCAATTTCTCTTCGCTATTCATATTTACAGGGATACAGAGCTCTCTCTCTCTCAATCACTCTCTCTCTCTCAATCACTCACCTCACCATCCCACCCCACCCACCATCTAACACTCCCCCAAAACCCTCTGAGCAAAACTGATTATAAATTGGCTTAATATTGCTGGAGATGTTGTACACTGGGCTAGAACAAGGGAAGGGCCTGGACAGATATAATCTGTTAATGCAGACACATACTCACACACTCCTTATGCAGTTTCTCCGCAGGAAAAAGCATTGGTGTGGTTATTGGGGGGGGGGTATTGAGAGGATATTGGAGTCATCAATCAGTCGTCATGCGTCTGTGCACCTCGTAAGACCACCACTCAAAACATCAGAGGGAGTTGGGCGAGACGTGGTAGAAAATGTGCAAACTCACTTTAGCAGAACTGTACCTACCCTTAAATCCTTCATTGGGGTGTGTGTATGTGTTGGGGGGGGAAGGGAGGGGTAGATGGGTGCCTGTTTAGTTAAAGTGAATTATGGGTCAGGGAATGGCATCATCTACATCCAACCTCTTCTGTGTGGTGTGTGTGAAAGCAGTGACTGAAGTGTTAAATCAGATCAGACTGAATGTGTGTGAAAACCATCACCCTCCTCTTCATCAACACACACACACACACACACACACACACACAGACAGACATGACATAAACGATTGCAACAGACTGAAGGATAGAGCAAAGCTCTTGATGTGTGAAAAATCTCATCTTGACATTGGGCTCTGCTAAAGAGCAACAGCACTTGAGTGTGTGTGTATATATGTGTGTGTGTGTGTGTGTGTGTGTGTGTGTGTTCTAATGCCTTGTGTGGAAAATGGGGTGTGGAAAAAGTGTGTAACTATACATTTATAGGTGTGTGTGTGTGTGTGTATGTGTGTGTGTGTGTGTGAGAAAGAGAACGAGAAAGAGAGAGAGAGAGAGAATCGTGAGAGTGTAGAGACTTACTATTTTATACCATGACATGAATATGCTGTGTTCAGAAGTGTAGATACACTCTGTCCACTGCAGTGTTATACAGTTTCATTGGGCTTGAACTGTCCGCATTCTTGACACCACATCCTCACCAGAAGAAATCAGACACCTTGTGTGTGTATGCATATGTCTCTGTGTGTGTGTGTGTGTGTGTGTGTGTGTGTGTATGCATATGTCTGTGTGTGTGAGCATGTTCTATCTGTTCTATCTACCCCAGACGCTGCTGGATATTTAATGCCTTTTGTGATTCCCGCAAACAATGACCTTCATCCTAAGGTGAAGGCGTAAACCTCCCAGAGCTGTGCCTCTTTCTCTCTCTCTGTCTCTCTCTCTATCTCTGTCTCTCTCTGTCTCTCTCTGTCTCTCTCTCTCTGTCTTTGTCTCTCTCTCTATCTCTGTCTCTCTCTTTATCTCTGTCTCTCATTTGCGTGGGTGGACTGATCTTGTCCAGAAAGGGAACAAACATTCAGAATGGCACCTGGGCTGCCTACCTCACCGCTTTGACCACCTACAGAGGGGCTAACCCCCCCCCCCCGACCCCCAACTCTCACTGAAATATTCTCAGTATTAAAGGGATCAGGCCACTGTCAGCATCAGAGAGTGTGTGTGTATGTGTGTATGTGTCTGTGTGTGTGAGATAAAATTAAGGAAGCAATCCTAAAGTCTAGCTATTTGTGTTTTATGGAATCTCCCCTACTGAGAGAAAGATTGAGAGAGCGAGAGAGAGAGAGAAAGAGAGAGCAATCATGCAGTCAGGTCAGCGATTCCATTCTAGTTTTACTCCAGCCCTACTATTGGCTCCAGTAAGTCTACTGCTATTACTATTCCTGCCCGATCACAGGTGTGTGTGTGTGTGTGTGTGTGTGTGTGTACCATAAACCAGCTGCTCTAACAGGCACATCTCTAGGTCCTCACCGCAAAAGGCACACAGCACCCCCACACACACACACACTCACACACACTTTCCAATCAATCAATTCTCTAAGTGGTCAACCACCCGCTTTGATTTACTGATGAAAAGCCCCAATAAGATCTCTAGCTCCATCTCCAAAGACAGAAAAAAAGAGTGTGATCTCAGAGTCTCTATACTGCAGGGTTCGACCTTGGGAAAGACAACACTGCAAGGCAAGGTAAAACAACACAGCAACACACACAAACACACACACACACACACACAGGTCTCAGGTTCTCCAGAGTAGGATCAAGGTACCAAGGCCGTATTGGGTTATAGCATTCCCACAACTCAACGCGCACACACACACACACACACACACACACACACACACACACACACACACACACACACACACACACACACACACACGGTTAAAGCTCAAGCAGTAGATGTGTTGATTTGGCATACACTCACAGAATACAGAAATACTCACCAAACCTTCTTCTAGTCAGTGGGGTAGGTGAGAGATTAGTGGCTCAGCAGTCATAGGTGCACATACAGGATCCACTGTTTGCTTTTTTTACATTTGTGGTTTGAGTTTTTTTAAGCAAGACTCTCAGTGAGCACATTCTTAGTAGTCAAGGTGTCAAAGAGAGACAGATGGTAATTATTCTCCACAGCAGAGAGACGGTGTATGTGTGTGTGTGTGTGTGTGTGTGTGTTTGTGTAGCACGGTATTAACAATGACAGAATCACTTCATAATATGGCCCTTTTCAAAGATCACTGAATACTGACCAAGATAGAGCAACATAATATATTACAATGGGAGCAAATGTGAATAGTTTCGGTCTGCATAAGTGGGAGTGTTGCATAATGTCACAATATAAACTTTTCGATAATCTTCTGTATCAGCATATGAGAAAACCCCCCCACCCCCACCCACCACCCCGAGCAAAGTATTAAACAAAGCATTCCCTTCACTTCATCAACTTTGCTTATTTGTTTAAGAAAACTGAATGTAAAACTATATGCTTATGACTATAGGTAGATTATGGTAATCAACAACAAAGTGCAGAACTGTAAATGTAGCTATTTTTCCAGGGCCTCGCCTTGCAGTCATCTTATCTTCAAAATCTAAAACATGTCAATACAATGCAAGTACATTCAAGTTAGGTGGTTAGCTGATTATAGTTTGATGGGGGGAATGATGGAAAATCCTTGAATACAAACCTCTTGCATTATATTACAGACAGATTACAGAAGTCTACTGGAAGTAGTTAGGGTATCAAATACAACATTCAGGCATTGTTTTGTTTTTTGTCGTCAAAACTATTAGTCTTTATTTAACCCCCTGCAGTATTAATTACAGTGGTCTAAAAGGACCTATTCGCATGTGTGCACATGTGGTACACTGCCAAAACAGCATCATGTCTCCCCCACATATGCTGACCGACCACTGTGGTGACAGGAGAGCAGGGACAAAGAGTTGCGTGGCAACCTTCACGAAATGATGGCCATTATGCTTTGTGACGCGCCGCATTTCAGTGTTCCCCTGCTGCCCACTCAAGCATGGCCCCACACATATCACTCATATTTCATTCAGATACCACAAACACGCTGAACCACCTTAGCAGGTCCAGACAGAACAGATGGGAATGGAACAGAACAGAACTGAATAGCATAATTTCACAATTATTAACCAAGGTTACTGCACTGATTTTGCAAAATTTCTTCATCTATGAGGTTAATACATGGGTGAGGGCTCTATACAGGATTACATTTCTTTTCATCATTCTACTTGATCTGATCTGATCTGATCTGATTGTGATTCAGTAGGCGATGTTTAGTAAACTACGGTTAATACATGGGTGAGGTTAATACAAGGGTGAAGTCAGTACACTGTACTGAGGTTTATACATGTGGCTTATAATTGGGAAATTACTGTACGGTATAATAGAACACACACAGAAACAACTGAGGTGTTTGTCTTCTTAAAACTCTGCTGACAGTGCACAAAAATATCTCAGAAAGAGGGCAAGAAGTAAAGTTAGAAAGGAAGGAAGAAAGAAAGAGTGATGCAGAGTGAGTGAATGAGAGACAAAAGAAGAAAAGAAAACAGGTAAAAAAAAAAACTGAAGAACACTCGAAGAACACACAAGCAAGACCGCAAGAGCACAATGGCGACAAAAAGACTCAGCCTCAGTCATTTGTTTGGAGTTTGATGCGGCATAACAGGGCCTGATGGGATACAAGCTCCGTCTCCTCGGGCAGAGACGGAGGGGAGAGGCGTCCGCAGCAAAGCATCAAATGAGACTCCGCTCAGAGGGAGCCTTGCTCGTGCAGGGAGATTCAGCGGCGGGGAGTTGGGCCAACGAGCACTTAAGCGGCAGGCAGCCTTTAACGCCTCTCATCCTCCAGGGCGCATGCTTAGCAGGAAAGGGGGGAGGAAAATAAACGAAAAAGAAATCAGGAGGTAAGAAAAACATTGGTGCTTCTCGTTACGGATGCTATCTTAGCATTCTGTGGCCGTCATGACAGCCATCAAGAGGGGAGGAAAACTTGGCGGGAGGTGATAAGCAGATAAAATTATCTCTTTTTTTCAAATGATGTATTTCAGGGCACTGCAGCAAAGCAAAGGCTTCACAGCCTAGTCCTCTACATGTGACTAGCAAGGTAAATGCAAGAAAGAAAGAAAGAAAGAAAGTGATGGTAATTCTTGCGTATTACAGATGAATGAATACCAGTCAGATGACAATTCAGGAAAAATCAGGAGCAGAGTTTTATTTACAATATCTACAATTTTATTTACAATATTTACAATAACGCCCATCAAGGAAGAGACAGCATGCCTTACATAAAGATCCACCAGCTGCTCTACCGAGACACAGAAATAGCCTGACTTTAAGTACAGTTCCAGGTTAATGGAAGATGTTGTTCGTCATCCCACTTGACGTAAACTGCACTGAATCAGACCATGATTAGTGCCAGCATGGTACCCTAGAGCAGATAGCCACTGATGCAGGGGACAAACACAGACAGTGCAAGCACCAAAACAACCAATAATCAGGTTCACCCAGGCAAAGGCAGGCGCACACACACACACACACACACACACACACACACACACACACACACACACACAGGTATTGGCTACTGTAAACTGTCTGTGTAGAGAAGATTGTGTGCAGATACACAAAAATAGCCCCAAGACCCCACAAGCACATGCACACACACACACACACACACACACACACACACACACACACACACACACACACACACACACACACACAAAGGTCTGACTGGTGGTGGAAATTGAACAGATGCAGTCAAGCACGGTAAAAGATGACACACAGAGACACAGGCACACAGGCACAAACACACACACACACACACACACACACACACACACACACACACACACACACACACACAGTGTACTGTAACAGGGCTCTGATTTATTAGCTTTGTCAACAGCAGCTGCTGTGTGCACCAGCAGGAACTGGAGGCTCTCTCACAGGAGGACATGTAGATGGACACACACACTCACACACACATACACACACACACACACACACACACACACACACACACACACACACACACACACACACACACACACACACACACACACACATAGATACACCTCTGCAGATCCACCTCTCATGCAGTGTTAGCATATCTACTGAAGAGAAACCTCTGTCGGGGCTGCATATTCACAGAGTGAAATCACAAGAGACCAAACACTTTACAGATTCTTTTCCTCTCCAGCTGTTTCTCTCTCTCTCTGGTCCTGCCTTTCACTGCCTCACCCTTAATCTTTTTCTGTGGCTCACACACACACACACACACACACACACACAAAAACACAAACACACACAAAAACACATGCCAGAGGCTTGGGTTCCAGAGGTGATGGAAAACACAACAGTAATGATCCATCATATTCTGTCACTTTCCCTCCCCAGACACACTTCACAGTAAACAGAGTAAACAGAAAAAATACAGAGAGGGGATGTGTGTGTGTGTGTGTGTGTGTGTGTGTGTGTGTGTGTGTGTGTGCATGTGTGTGAGAGAGAGAGAGAAAGAAAATGTGTGAATGTGTCTGTATATGTTTAAATTACATTGTGATTAGCTCCATTGTCCATATGACTGCTCTCTGTGTTTTAGGCAGCACTGTGTCTGTGTGAAGGACCATGTCAATAACGCTTACTGCACTGATTTCAACTGAAAAGATCCATTCATTCCTCCATCCATTCTCATTCTGTAGAACTCTTGCCTTTTTCTCACGGCCGTGAGAGAGAGAAGGTAAACAGAAGAGGCTGAGACAGACAGATGAAGGGAGGGGGATTAAAGAATATGTGTGTCTCATCCCTAGAACTGAACTTCCTTCAGAAGCTCTTGTCTAGTCATTATTCTGGAAATGGTGTGTGTGTGTGTGTGTGTGTGTGTGTGTGTGTGTGTGTGTGTGTGTGTGTGTTGGGAGGGAAGGGGGAGGGCATTGCACCATGTTGCATGTGTCATTTCTCCATCTGTTTTGGGCAGGCATAAGGGAGTGTGTCTGACAGCGTGAAGACCAGCGCTGTTCCCAGCTGTGTGGACAAGCTGTAATTATGGGCAGTTAGTATGGACAGACGATTATGAGATGCGATAGAACAAGATGATATTCTAGCGAGTCTGTGTGTGTTTGTGTGTGTGTGTGTATGTGTGTGTGTGTGTGTGTGCTTCATCAAAATAAAGACAAGTGAACTCTTACTGATGTGAACTACACAGCTCCACAAACCCACCAAAGCCTCTACACACGTTCACATCTACAAGCCATCTTTTTAAAAAGAAGAAATAAATGGCCAGAAAAAAAAACGCACAAAAAGGGGTAATGTCCGTGCTAATGGAAACTCTCATACAAACACTCCCTTTTTGCATACATAAAATGTGACCCACCCATCTCCAAAGCTCATTTTCTCTATTTCTCTCTCTCTCTCTCTCTCTCTCACACACACGCACACTCTGTAATTCCTCTTTTTCCTCATATTTACCCTGCCATCTCTCTCTCCCATTTAGTGCAGAAGAGGAAGAGGACTGTGCTGAGCTTGTCTCTGGTCATTGTGGTGTGCAAAGTCTTCTTCATGCACTCTCACTTCATATATAATTCTGTACTGCACATATATGTGAACTGCCTAGTGAGGGTGCAAATGCACTTGGGAGTGTGTGTGTGTGTGTGTGTGTAGGTGTGTGCATCCTTATAACAGCTAGTTGCTGGAGGAGGCCAAACTGTACTCTCCATATGTGTAGACATTGAAGTATTAATGAGATCCTGACACCAGGGATGGGGAGAGAGAGTGAGAGAGAGAGAGAAAGAGAGAGAGAGAGAATCTGACTAAAGACAGCTATGCACTGAAAGCTGCATTGGGTTACCTAAGATAGTTCTAGTACATTCTGTCTCTCTCTCTCTCTCTCTCTCTCTCTCTCTGTTTGTGCGTGTGTCTGCTTGTCTACTTCAACGTTATGATTGTGTTTATTACCCATTCATGCAAACAGACACACTGTGACCTGATGATGTCATGCTGAGGGGACAGCACCACTAGAAGTCTGGTTGTGCTTTCGACATAACCAAGACTTCTGGGACAGTCCTACATCATTCTGAGTCTCTAGAGAAACGGCAGGAACCATTTCATAGAAATATAATGATGTAGGGGTAGTCTGCGAAGCTATTCTATGAAAACTATTTTATGAAATACTAGACAAATAGGTTATGTGGCTGGGGAATGAAACTACCACAATCAGAAACAAGGATATGATGTCAGACTCAATCATACTTTGACGGAAAATTACAATATATTACATTTTTACGGCTATAAAATTATTGAGCTAGTCAACATACGATAAAGTATAAGGCATTGAATAAGATCAATGTCATCGCCTTAACCCAGATCCCAGTCTCTGGGATGTATCTGTATCTGTTTAAACAGCATGGCTCCAGATGGGCTGATGGTGATTCATGACCAGCTCATACAGACAAAGCAGAAAAATTTACCTTGGCCTTCGTTTGATCTACGTTTAGAACATGTGAAAAAACACACACACACACACACACACACACACACACACACACACACACACACACTCGTGTGGTTACACAGGACACCCATGTGTCTTTCCTGCATTCTTTTTCAGGTTTTATCCCCCAGTATCAGCACAGACACTATACGTCATGTGACCCTGCAAGCAATCTCAACCTGATCTAGTGTGAATCTGGGGGCTCAAAAGCAGACCTGAAACCCTGAGGCCTCTGCAGCTGACCCCTGACCTCAGAGAACAGTCTGGAAGCACAGAAAAGAGTGCCAGGTCTCAGACAAAAAGGTTAAATACTGGTGCCACATATACACCACCAGGGAGACAGCCATCTCTCTCTCTCACTCTCTCTCTTTCTCTCCCCATCCCCTTCTCCATCTTCATCTCCATCTCTCCCTCCAAGGCCCACATACTAGTAAAGGGTTGAAGTGGAGGGCAACTTTACCCGGTGCAGCCAGTAAGTCTGTCTCTTTAAAGCTGATTTTGGAGAGGCTGAGCCACACACACAGTCACACACACACAGACACACATACACACACAAACATATCAAACTCAAGCACGTGTACAAACACACGCACAAACACACACACACACACACACACACACAGAAACACAGCATCCACAAACACAAGTGCGTCATCAGTCTTGACTGTTCTAATCAAGCACACACTGGCGGAGGGTTTTTTGTTTTGGGGATAATTTGAACTCTGGGCTACTGTGGAGATGTGAGGAAACAATTAATTTGAGCCGCAGCTTAAGATGCCAAATGCTGAGCTTTGCCTGTGGCGCAGCCCTAGTTCAGACTAAGCTTTAATAAACAGCTGCCATTAGCCCAAACATGCACGCATGCACACACTCATACATACACACACACACACACACACACAAACACACACACACGCACTCACACGCACTCCTGACTCATCTCTCGCTTTAAATCATGCAACACTCACACACACACAAACACATACACACACACATTCCCTCCATCACATAAACTCATGTGCATCAACCCAAACGTTTGCCTTAATGATCTATGACAAAGTGAATGGCACATAAAGACATTCATATCATGGCTCGTTACTGCAGTGCAGTTATCAAAAAAAAAAAAAACGCACAAAAAGGGGTAATGTCAGTGCTAATGGAAACTCTCATACAAACACTCCCTTTTTGCATACATAAAATGTGACCCACCCATCTCCAAAGCTCATTTTCTCTATTTCTCTCTCTCTCTCTCTCTCACACACACAGACACACACACTGTATTTCCTCTTTTTCCTTTTTCCTAGTGCAGAAGAGGAAGAGGACTGTGCTGAGCTTGTCTCTGGTCATTGTGGTGTGCAAAGTCTTCTTCATGCACTCTCACTTCATATATAATTCTGTACTGCACATATATGCGAACTGCCAAGTGAGTGTGCAAATGCACTTGGGAGTGTGTGTGTGTGTGTGTGTGTGTGTGTGTGTGTGTGTGTGTAGGTGTGTGCATCCTTATAACAGTTAGTTGCCGGAAGAGGCCAAACTGTACTCTCCATATGTGTAGACATTGTAGTATTAATGAGATCCTGACACCTGGGATGGGGAGATATCAACTCCCCCACACACATACACACACACCACCACATTGGCACCCTCCCCATGTAGCGGGCATGTCCGGCCTGTGGGAACGTACAGCAGGAAAAGAGCATGACGCTTTCAGCAACGTTTGTGGAAAACAAGTCAAGTGTGTTTGAACACTGAGCACTGACTCCCTTTCAGATTCAGACGGGACAGCTTAGTGCATCAGACCAACCCCTACACACACACGCACACACACACACACTCTCTCTCTCTCAAATATTAGCCTCCTTCATCTTTATGAACTGTGTGCAGTGTTTAACGGTTCTGTCATTACACATTAAACAGTGAAACAGAGAGGAAGGGGGACAAAAAAGGTATTGAAAGAAAAGTGTGGGAGAAAGAACAAGATTGAGGGTGGAAGGGAAGGGGGAGTAGGGAGAAGAAAGCCATAGAGAGATATAGACCAAGGAGAGAAGAAAAAAGTAACCTAACAGAGAGGGGGGGGGAGTAAAGGACAGAAGGATGGAGCTGTTATCAATGAGTGCTTTCTGAATGATTTAGCGCCTGAGTGACCTGTTTCGGGTTACTGGGCTCAAGTGGCTGTCTGTGTAATATGGCTGTGCCAACTCTTCCTGCAGGCTCTCATTTAAACACCTCTCCTCCTCTCCTCCCTGCTCATCATCACTCGCTCCTCTCCCTCCTTCATATCTCATCTGTCTCTATTTTTCTTCCCCCTTACATCTTTCTTTCTCTCATTCTCCCTATTGCATCCCTTTGTTTGTCCCTCTTTCTCTCTCTCATTCACCTTCTTTCATTCACTCTTCTTTCTCCTCTTCCTTTCTCTCTCACCCCCTTTTTACCCCCCCCCTCTCTCTCTCTACATATATATATATATACATCTGTCTCTTCATCCCCCCTCCCCCCCCCCCCCCCCCCTTTGCATAAAAGCCTGCAGGTTAAGCTGTCATGTTGATGTGTTTAATTAGGTGTTTATGTGGGACTGGGGCTGGTGTGAGAACTGTGAGAACTATCTTCATGGCTTAGCGGCATATTTTCATGAGGTGTGTGTGTGTGTGTGTGTGTGTGTGTGTGTGTGTGTGTGTGTGTGTATGTGTGTTCCTGAACCTCCTGGAGCTACAGCAGGCTTGCAGGTGTGCACACACACACACGCACGCACACACATGCACACACAGACACACGCACACACACGCACGCACGCGCACATGCACCTGCAAATGCACACACTCTTACACACATTAACTGATGCTCCTTTGCATCTTACATCTACTCCAACTGACTACCAGCCTCTTGCTCATGCATCACACAAAGACACACACACAAACACACACATACATACATCACTGTCAAGCACACACACAGCGACTGACAGATACACTGCCAAAGCCCATCTGCTGATCTATTGGTCAATTTTGGGCTGAGAAATCCACAGAAACAACAAGATGCCAAATATATTTGTATAGCCTGTATTGCCTGCTCGGTCACATCAAACTCTGCCCTGTATGTGTGCGTGTGTGTGTCTGTGTGTGTGTGTGTGTGTAGTGTCTACTTGTGTATTGTGTGTGTGTCACTGTCACATTGAAAAGCAAGGGGCTTTCCGTCGAGTCATGTCTGTCTGTCAGTCTAATGGTCAGAATGGTTGTAATAGGAAGCCTGTCCCTAAGCAGGAAATCCACAGAAGAATGACTCACTGTTGCCTCAGCAAAGAATCTATGGGGAGCCTGTGTGTGTGTCTGTCCATCTCCCCATCTGTACGTGCCTCAACAGAAAATAATTTGGGAGTCTGAGTGCATCTGTGTGTGTGCATGGATGTGTGTGAGTGTGAGTGTGAGTGCCTGTGCCTGTCTGTCTGTATGTCTGTCTGTCTGTCTATCTGTCAGCCCATCTATCTATCTATCTGTCACAGTCTTTTTGTGTCGGCCTGCTCATCTCCTCAAAAGCCTTCTTTAAAACACAGCAATCTCCTCTCTCTCTCTTCTCCTCACTCTCTCTCTCTCTCTCCCTTCTCGCTCTCTCTCTAATCTTTCTGACTGTCACGCCTAATCTTTCTGAATGTCACGCCTTGTGGGACGGTCTCCTTCTCCAAACCCTCCATGTGCCCACTGTGCTGCTCTAAGACAGAATGAGTGTCCATTTTACACACTGGCAGAGCCTGCAGCCAATCAAAAACTCTGAACCCCTCTGGAGAAGCCAATCATTTGCCTCATGTTGTGTCTGTTACAAAAAAGGGGAGCGATAACAATTGTCATTCCAACACAGCTTCCCCCACAGAAATAAACAAAAAACACAAACAAGTATGATGGATAAATAAATAAACAGACAGATATAACTCCTCTTCCATGTTCCACCAGGCTTCCAGCCAGGTGTATTTCACATCACTGTGCCACTTCTCCAGGCTGTAAAGCACTTGCCAAGGGCCTTCCATCCAGAGGAGTTTAGTTACAGCCAGCCAAGTAGCATTAGCATCCCCTCCTTAGCATTCACCACCACCACCATCTCACCAACACCACCACCAGTTTACCATACTAGATATTGCAGCTTAATTAGCAGCTCTTTGTACAGTTTGTCCAACACAGCAATCTTCAAAGTGCAGGTAGGCATTTCAGTTTAGATGGAGATAAAGCCCCTCTACCCACACAGCCTGTCAAAGATTATGAAAGTCATTTGCAGGTTCGGGATTTGAGGGACTCATTTTCCTGAGTACCTGACAGATGTGCTATTAGGAAATCTCTTTATGGTGTAAAGGACTTGGGGGGGGGCGGGCGCTGACAATCAGGAGATTGATGATATGCTTGCGTATTAGCCAGCAATCACATGTTCTCTATTATAGGTGTGCGGCGGGGGTTGGGGTTGGGGTTGGGGGTTGGGGGTGGCGGTGTCCAGGCTGGATTGGGACAGATGGAGGCAGGAGGTAGTTTCATCAAAAGCTAGCAACATGGAGCAGATTAAAATCACCTGTTAGATTTAGATTTACAAAGCAGCTGTCAATCCATTATTGGGTACGAAACACACACACACACACACACACACACACACACACACACACACACACACACACACACACACACACACAGAGACACACACACAGAGAGACACACACACCCACAAACACACACTGCTTCAAACAGTGTGATGAATATATGCACTCACCTTCACACGTACCAGCAATGAAATATACCTCCATGGTATATGCATGACAAAATAATCACACACCTATAACCACATAAGGACCAGCATGTTAAAGTGCACAAGCTTGCACACACACACACACACACACACACACACACACACACACACACACACACACACACACATAATGAACACAATGAGACAATGAAACAGAAGCGCACAAATTAGCATTTGTTCAATCACAAAACACCCACACATACAGAGACACAAAGTGTGTAATTACTTTTTCATTGGGTGCCTTCCAGCTGTCTTTGAGTTGGCAGGCCATATCCATTTTAATGACCAATTAATGAGCATTGGACAAAAAGTATGATATTGCACCTGTCTAAAGACATGCCTCTGACATGCCAGGAACGACTGAACAAAGTTACCATGGTCACTAGTTACTGTTGTTGTTAGAAGTATATTAATCGGAACCACCCTGAAACAGTCCTACTGGATTTACAAAGGAGTAAATGGAATACCCAAGAGCTGGTCATGACAGAGTATGTATGATGGGCTAGTCACAGCAATATATATATATGATGAGATGGTCACAGGAAAACATCTGATGAACTGGTCACGGGATCTGGAGTACAGTTCGGGCTGGTCACTAGAGTACACTAATTTGTGCCCACACCAAACAGTACACATGTCTACCATGCTGCAGTAAGCACAAGGTGAAGACAGGATGTGATACCAACATTTGCTGATTTTTTGACATCACATGGTGTAGAGAAGCAGAAATTGTTTGATGAGATCACAGTGTTTTAATTAGCATCTACCCAAACATGACAGATTTCCATGTCACGGGAAAAAATGTCACTAAAACAAATTAATGTCGTAAAAACTTCCATGTCTGTGTGCTGATCCATCAGTGCTGTGTGTGTGTGTGTGTGTGTGTGTGTGTGTGTGTCTTGATGCATGAGTAAGCTTTAGCTCTTTCACATCTGTTTCTGATCTTGCCCATCGATTGCCATGTCAGTCACTACAATACATGTCATCTGAGCTGGTCATTGAATGTAAAATCTGGGCTCCTCTCGGAGCCAGATATGGGCCAGTTCTGGCCCAGACTCGGAAAGTGGCTGTGCTCCCTGTGCTGCAACTTTGATCATGGGAAAAATAATATCAGAAGCTGAGTGGAGGGCGGAGAAGTCATATCAGCCTCTAGGGGAACTCATCAATCATGGTGGAGCGGGCGCAGTAGCATTACTAGGACGGAGAGAGGGAGAGAGGGAGAGAAAGAGGGAGGGAGAGAGAGAGAGAAAGAAAGAAAGAAAGAAAGATGTCTCCTCAGGCCAGCAGTGAATGACAATGTGAGACTGGTTTCCAGTTGCTTGAGAGATGTACACATCACCACACACGGATATTATTCTCTGAAAATGAAAAAATGTGTGTGAGTGTGTGCATGTGCGTGTGTGACTGTATGCGTGCGCACGTGCGTGTGTGTGTGTGTCACAAAGAGCATGAGACTTCCATAAATGTTGGCACAGTTGATAGCACAGCAGTCTCCAGAATGGATTCAACCTTGACATGCTCAGATGAAACAAATTAGTGGAAATTAGTGGAATGTCAAACTCAAGTGTGTCTTTATGTGTGTGTGCGTGTGTGTGTCTGTGTATTCATTTCCATACATGTGTATTTCTCAGTCCTTGACTTGCAGGTTCCCTTTCAAACACGAGTACCATGAATACAAGTGTGTTTCCCCCAAAGATAAAGCTGCTTATTAACCTTCAGGAAGGGGGAGCAAAAGGGGGCAGGAGGTGGAGGCAGGAGCAAATAACACACAGTGGGACACACACTGAAGACCGCATCACTGAAGGCCTCAGCCATGGTGTAAACAGAGCCTTCTCTGTGTGATAATGTTTGCTTGACAAGTCTGATGGTGAGTCATGTGTTTGAGTTCAAGTAGCAGGTAGGGGTGTGTGTGTGTGTGTGTGCGCGTATCTGTCTGTCTGTATATGTGTCTGTCAAGGACAGCAAAGTAAACTTTTAAAGTTACTACATTAACCAACACAAAACTCTCTCTCTGTCTCTCTCTCTCTATCTCTGGACAGGAGAAAAAAAGAAGAGAAAGGGGGATACAACAATGGCAAAGACCATGAGGGCAACAGTGACATGCCCACACACACGCTCCTATTCAATGACACACACACCCTTCTATTCAACGGCACACACACCCTCTCGTCAAACCGCACACCCTGCCACTCACCCACCCAACTACCCATACCCACCCCCACCCCCACCCCCACCCACACACACACACATATCCACCGACCCACCCACGCGTATGAGAAGAACAGGAAGACACAACGTGATAGCCTCGTGATAATACAGAGGAGAGATGAATGGAGGCAGAGAACAGGTAGAATGGAGGTAGAGATTGCAACATAATAGAGAACAAAAAGAATATTTCGCTCTCTCTTTCCCTCCTTCTCTCTCAGAATGAACAGTGTGAAACATGTCTGTTTTTCAAAAAAATTATGATTATGGTCATTACGTGAGAATTAGGCCAGCTGATGGTCAGGATTGCAGACATGATAAAGTGACGCCTAGTGTTACCAGGGTGACTGACCGATTTCATTTGTAGAGATCACCATGACAATCTACTGAATAGTGAACAGTATCACTATAGAACAATGAAGACTAGAGACTTGGAAAAGCAGAGGCACAAGGAGAAAGAGGGAGAGGTGGAGGACAAGAGAGAAGAGAGATGGGAGAAGAGGGAAAAGGGAGGGAAAGAATTAGAAAGAAAGAAAGAAAGAAAGAAAGAAAGAAGAAAAAAAGAAAGAAAGAGACAGGGAGGAAGAGAAAGAGAGAGGAAGGGAAAGAGGAAGGGAGAGAGAGAGAGAGGAGAGAGAGAGCAGCCAAACTGCAATCTCTGTGTTAATTGCTCGACCTCTCAATCAATTCTAGTGAAAGATTAGAGAAAACAGCATCACTTTCTGCAGTGGCCTAATCGATCAGGGAATTAAACAAATGGAACATTAACCTGAGGGGTCTGGGATGAAAGAAGTGGGTGAGAAAAGAAGCAAATAAATAAACTGAAGGCCAGACGAAGCTTTTTATTGGATACCTACAGCCATTAATGTCTCTAGAGAGCCTTAACATACACAAATTCTCCTGTACACACACACACTAGTCTACACATTCACACACAAAACAAATACGGTTGACTGTTCACACAAACAACTGCACACACACAGATACACACACACACACACACACAAAGAGAGACACACAAATACACACTCACTTCCCAATGCTAAAGCACCAGCTGCCCAGACTCTTTAGTGATCATTTCAATGCTTGTTGATGCATTCCAGATGTTTCTTCACTGTGGTGTAATACAATTGCTTTGTTAACACAAACACACATACACACACACACGCACACAAAGCATCCTCAAGAAGTGTTAAACAAGAAACACAGTGCATTTACAACACTGCTCCACTGCAGTAGTAGACCCCAGCAGGCCCATTACACAAGTATTTAATTTCAGTGTAATGCTAGTCTATCTCTCTCTCTCTCTCTCTCTCACACACACACACACACACATACACACACACACACACTGTTGTGGTTTGTGTTTCTGCTATCAGGGGAATAAGAGCAAGCGCAAGTACTCTTTCATACACACACCCATTCCCAGTTGGTATTTAACCACTGATTGCACACACGCACACACACTCTCAGTCCATTCACTACAGTGGCCTCTAACACCACTTCATATCAGCCATCCCCTACACCTTCCATGGATCTCCTCTCTCTGCCTCCATTCTTTTCTTATATCTCTTAGTGCATCCTTTTCTCTCCCTCCTCTACTCACTCCTCTTGTCTGCACTTCCTTTTGAAGGACAAAATTGAAAAGAAGAAGAGAGGGACATGAGGGGGGGGGGTGGAGAGAGAGATAGAGGGATGGAGAGAGAAATACCAAAGTGCAAGCTGGGTGTTCATAGCTTGATCTGTCCGTCCCTTCAATTGAAAGATCAGAGAAAATCCTTGACTTCCTCATTTCACGCCTCTCTCTTCTACTCCTGCTCTCTTTCTATCTCTCTCTTCACCTCTTCTCCATCTTCATGTCTACTGTCTCGCTCCCTCTCTTCATTCAGGGCATAGGCATAAAAAACATGCACAACCCTATACACAAAACCTATAATGAAAATGACTGAGGGACTCACTGAGGGAGTCAAAAATGACTCAAAATTTCATCATGATCTGTTCTGTTCATTACAAAACTTTCTTTTTACAATTCACCTCCATGCTCTCTGCACCAAGACAAAAAAAAGTTGACCACTGGTAGATGACCTCATTATGCAGAGTGAGACACACACACACACACACACAAACAATCACATACACACACACACATTGGCATTGTGGCCCCGCTAACAGGAAGTTGATTATTATGCTAATGATATGCAGCACTTTAGTTGTCCGGCTCGGGGGACTTATATAATAGAAATGTAGACAACGAGCAACAAGGCAGCACATCCCTTTCCCCTCCACCAATTATGCAAAAGAACATTTAGCCTCATACCATAACCCCCCCCCATCTCTAGACCCCTCACTTTCTCTCTTGTTCTCCTGTGTGCTATAGAAAAAGAAAGGGAAAATGCACACTCACAAATAGTGCACTGCTACCTTGTGCATACATACCCTTTACACTCTGTTGTGCTTAAGCACAGTCAGACAGGACGACATATATATCTGCCGCATATAAACTGCAGTCGGCAGACACTGTGTGAGTTTACATACCCACAGAGCAGCAGAGAGAGGAAGGGTTCACCAACTTGGCAAAGAGTAGAGATGAAAGATTACCAGACTACCTCATCTAAAACACACACACACACAGACATACACACACACATACACACAAGAAAGTTTTGCTAACCACCTGCCACACCACACATTCACAGCAGGGAATAGAGAGAGCATGAAAGAGGCCTAGACAGACACACACACACCCACAGAGATGTACATAGACATACAACACACACACACACACACACTGCAGAGATAGATATAAACAGACGGAGGTTGTGCAGACACAGAGGCGCATAATAAAATAAATAACATAACACTTACACACACACACACACTCAGTAAGCAAACATCCTCACAAAAACAGATATGGATTTGATACGGAAATATGCACAAACACTGACACCCTCAACCCCCCACCCACCACCCACACACATAACTCCCACAGGCATGCACACATACACACACGCACAAACACACTCTCTCTCTCCTTCACTCACACACACACACACAGGCCTCACGCCTGCCTAAGCAGTCACCAGAGGATGAGCCACTGCTTTGACATTACTGAGAGTAATGTGGGCTGAGACCCATTAGAGAGAGAGAGAGAGAAAGAAAGAGCGAAAGAGAGACAGAAAGAGAGAAGCAAGAGACAGAGAGAGAAGCATTTGGGGGAGAAGACAATACCATAACTCTGCTCTTGTTCACCCAAACAGCCTATTTCATCTCACTGCTGTGCTAAATGCCATGTCTGTCTCCAACGGCGGATGCTTTGGGAGCGTACATGATTAACACCTTGTTGGGCACACCATCCCAGTACAGAGAACCATTAGCCACATATCATACTTAAGCATGGATGGGGGTGGGAGTAGTGGCACTAATCAATTTTTGCCAGGTTTTTAATATGAATGCAGAAATTGTTTGGCAGCTGTATGGCAGGAGCCCCTGTGGGCGATTCACACAGAGCAGTTCAATTGTTTGGCTTCTACAACTGATGAAGGGGCTTAAAATGTGCTGCAGCACAGGTAGATGGAGGTGTGTGCATTTGGCTGGTGCATTACAAGTAGCAGAGACACACACATATCACACACCACACACACACACACACAAACACACACACAGGCATATATGCATACAAGGACATGCATGAATATTGAATTTGGGTTTATCCTAACAGTGCACTACAATAACTCAAAACACCAAACCCGGTTTATAAAAAGCACCTACTCAGATGCTCAGACTGAAATGTCAAGCAACAATTAAAAACAATCTGAATAGTGTACCATAACAGCTCAAGAAGCTAAAAGCTGAAAGTGACAAACATAGTGAATTACACACACACACACTCACCTTCACATACACACAAACACACACGCACGCACGCATGCACGCACACACACACACACAAACAATTTGGCTAAAGTCAAATCAAACACAGAAGATCAGACCCGACATTAAGCCTTCAGTCCTTATCAGTGATGAGCACATTTAGTCGCCGCACGATCTGATCCACCATTCAGCCGCTAATACATTCTGCCACATCATCTTAGCCATACAGAGATTATGCTAAGATACACCCATGTCATTGTCCTACTGGGCTCACAAAAAAATTTATAAAATAAAACATGAAGAAATGGGGAGAATATAAGGCTTGTCTGAGATCACCTAAAATTACACAGCTGATCTCTGTGTGATGTTCAATGTTTAGCATAAAGAGGCTATTAGCTATTAGTCTAATCTACAGCAGGGCCAAATTGAGTCCTTCACTAAAGCAGAAATACACCAATAAGCAGGTAAATGCTGCTACAAAAGCTTCTATTGGTGGAGAAACAGTGAAAAATACACTCACATAAAGAGAAGCTCTACTGAGAGGAGAAAGCAACATTATTATGGAGAGGATTCACAAGCTCTTAAAAGATGTCACTGTAATATAATGCTTTAAATGTTTACTTCATAAAAAATGGGTCTTAATGTAGTGATGGATAAAGAACATTCCTCCAGTGAAATCTCAATGTGGACAGATCATACCACAGCAAACAAACAGAGCAACAGAGGCAAGGAAAAACTCTCTTATGTTTTAGTTAGTCTAGGAAGAAACCTTGGGCAGATCCATGACTCAATATTATATTATCCCATAACATATTATCCCATAACATTACATGGTAGTCAATCCATAGGTGGTTATCAAGAATTATGGCTGGACAGTGTAGTAGTTGCCAGACATAGTGTTAAATTCAAGAGATGAGATGGGTCATGGGGGTAACAATAAGGGTCCATTCGACAGTATCATTGTGAGGGTGGGTCAGTCACAAAGCCTCAAGGAAGGGGAGTCAGTCCTGGCAAGGGCGTCTAGGAAAGGCCTCTAGGATGGAGAGTTGGTCCTAGCATGGGCCTCCCAAAGTGTTGGTTGCAGTCCACTCAGGAGGGAAAGGTGGCAGGTGTCCATCGGAATGAGGCAGGGATGACACTCAGCAGAGATGATGGACAGAGGAAGCAAATGACTTAGGCCAGGCTCACACATCAGTGATCATATGTGTCATTGGGCATATATATATATATATATATATATGTAAGTAAAGAGAGAAAGGGGAAAGAGAGAAAGTAAGAGAGAGAGAGTTGTACAACATGACACAAGGTTTGTGGTGGCACTAGGCTAGGCTTTCTCTCTCTTTCTCTCTTTAGGAATCTGCAACCTGTTGTCACAAGGCCATGCTGGGCCAAAGCGCTAAAGCAGCTTGAATGGCGGTCACCTGTACCCATCTGTTTTCACACAGGTGCCAATCTTGCATCTCTGCTGTGACACTGGCAAGCCCAGCAGTGGTGCTGCCTGTGACAGAGGAGACCACTGCCTTGGGCTCGGGAGTCTTCAAAGAAAACATAGACAGGAGGCCAAGATGCCAAAGAGTGAGCTTGTTTTCATGTAGAGGCTTGCTGCCGCTAAAACGGAGCGCCATCGGGGTTAAGTGCTCTGTGTTTTTTTTTTTCTTAATACAAGTGGACATGCTTGGATAGATAAATGGCCAAGAGCACCAATGGAGATTGCAGAGCTCTGCAGACAGATCCCTCCGTCTGTGCACATGTCTTTGTGTGCATATGTTAGCATGTGCTTTTGTGCATGTTTAATGGGGACTTGACTTCCTGTATTTGCATATACAAGTGCTTGTCTAGGTGAACATCCTGGCATGCATGCCTGCACATTTTCTTATACATTCACGCATATGTGTATATGTGTCTGTATGTGTGTGTGTGTGTGTGGTGTGTGTGTGCATATGTGTTTGTGTGCCTAGGAGAAAAAGTCAAAGGTCATGCCTACACCTCTCTCTCTATATATATACATATATATCTGCAGTATCTCAAAAAAAATGAGTACAACCCTCACATTTTTGCAAATACAGCTCCTCAACTCATGCAGCCCTAGACCATGATGCTAGCACCACCATGCTTGACTTTAGGCAAGGGACAGTTGTCTTAGTGCTTACCAGAAGTTTCATTTCTATAGTGCTGTTCCATGCAAAGATATAACAGATTATTTACAAAAAAACAGGAGTGTACTCACTTTTGTGAGATATATGTTTATATGTTTTTGAAGCAGAGAGAAAGAAGTGCCAGACAGACTCAATCAGTGACGCATATAGAGGGTCCCAGCTACTATTCTGTATAAAACCAGGTGAGGACAGGGAATGACCCCCCCAGAGGAGAGGCCAAGAGACAGCAAACTGTAAATCATTCATTCATTCACTTCACACGCACACACACACACACACTCACACACACGCACACACACGCACGCACACACACACACACACACACACACACACACACACACACACACACACGCACGCACGCACACACGCACGCACACACACACACACACACACACACACACCATCTGCTTTGCTCTCCTGCGGCATCTGAATCCTGTCAAGCTGTGATCAGGCCAGCAGAGCTCCAAAATGTAACAGCGTAGGTGTGCCCACAACTCCTTTGGAAAAAAAAAATTTTAACGTTTCTCGCTTGGCGCATAAAACATCCAATTCCCTTTTAAAGCTTTTTTTTAAAAAAGGAGCCACCTGCATCTGTTAAGAGTGAATATACATATCTGCAGGCATATCGTCTGGAACACTTGAGAGGTCTCTGAAGTTAAATGTATCTCGGCACACAGGCTGCAGGAACGCACTATGCACTCTCTGCGAACTAGTCACTGAACTGATTAGAGAGAGAGAGAGAGTAAGAGAGAGAGAGAGAAGACTTGGACGTCAGCGTCAGTGGGCAAGGGATAAGAATAATCACACACACACACACACACACTTTGCGTAATGCCTTCAGTAGTCTGTAGTCAGATTAGTTTAGGGGAGTATAAGGGAGGTGAGGGGAGAGGAGGGGTTGGAGGCTCACTGCACTGCTGTGGCGATAACTGACTTCCACTTTAATGTCCTAACATGCATAATCCTCTCCCCGACTCCACATGATCTCCAGACAAAGGGAGTTGGAAGAGCCCCAGTGCTACAAAGCCAACCACCATCCTCTTTTCACTCATTCTTTTCCTCCTTTATTCCCTTCCTCTCCCTCACATTCTCTCTCTCTTTCTCTCTCTCTGCTCAATGCTTCTGCTACCTTTCGCTCAGTTCTACCCCCCTAGCTCCAACACAATGTTCACCCTCAGCTCAGTTCCATGCTTTTGCTGCTTTTTCAACTCCTTTTTTTAGTGGCTATCAATCCTCTATCCATCCAACACCTCTCCTCTGACTCTTCCACACACTCTTCTCTATCTTACTCACTCACTTACACACTTATTCACTCTCATTCTTATTCTCTCTCTCTCAAACTCCATTGATCTTCTCTTCTCCCTTGCTCCTTGCCTATCTCAGCCTTCATGCCAGACTCCACCCTTTATAGATTTTCACTCGTTTCTCCTCCTTCACTAGATCAATCTATCCATCACTCCTGTCATCTCTTGTGCACTCTATGCACACACACCCACATACGCACGCATGCACGCACGCACGCACACACACACACACACACACACACACACACACACACACACACACACACACACCACTGCCCATCACACATCATTCTGGTCAGCTCTATTAATCTCTTGGCTTAAAAAAATACAGTATGACCCTGAAATAATATTACCAGACACACAAAGATATAGATGTATATCACCTCTCTCTCTCTCTCTCTCTCTCTCTCTCTCTCTCTCTCTCTCTCTCACACACACACACACACACACACACACACACACACACACACACACACACACACACACACACACACACACAAACACACATACACACACCCACACACACACACACATCATTCTTGAGTGCTGAATGATGGGTGGATATTGTAACCCTGGGTCAGAGTGTGTCCCTGATCTCCCTGATCCAGATTTGAGTGATGGTGAACGGCCGCTCTGTCAGAAGGTGAGCCAGGACTCAACTGGAGGGGAAGGAAAACAATATCCCTCTGAGACACACAAACAACAACAACAATAACAAAGACTGAATTCCTGCAGCCCTCAGCATGAGAAATAGAGAGTGGGAGAGAGAGTGAGAGAAAGAATATCTCACCTAGCTGCACCAGCCAGAGCCTGTTTCCATTACAATACACACACACACACACACACACACACACACACACACACACACAGACACAGCATTTAGCATATAATATCAGTCTGACAAAATACCTGAATTAAAAGTCAGGGTGTCTGGCAATTGCTTTCTGTAATAGGCATCCAACGGGGTGGCAGGCAAGAGCAACATGGAAGTTGAAATTTGTTAGTGAATTTACACATAATGTTTCTCAGTAATGAAAACATTTAGAAGTGATTTTATATGATTTATGAGACCTAACGGCAGATCTTATAAGTACTACTTATAAGTAGCTTTTAAGCAATCCTCTTGAATATTCTATGTGTGGCATTTGTATGGCATGTGTCATAAGAGGGAGTCGTCTCTGTCTTTCACTGGCTGTCCCTTACAGGGGCATGGGGCATCAGGCACTGATCTGATCAGATCTGTCCAATCTACAATCTTTTCCTGTCATATTTAAACTGCATAAAACTGAGCTTTCCCTACCAAATGAAATATTAGTCGATGGTCAAATTACAATCATCAAATATATTAACTGATATTTCCATCACAATGAGGGACACACAGGCTCTACAGGTCTACAAAAACCACAGCTGACGTAAAAAGTAACAGCCAAAAATATGTGATGTGATGCAAAGAAAATTTAGCTGGCTATGGTTAACAGTCAAATTCGCTAGCTGAGTCCCTGAGATGGAACACTGCTCCTTCACAAAACACGGATGAGCCATGGGCTCTTAGAGACAAAACTACAGACTGACCATCTGGTGTTGTGGTTTGTGGTGGGGGAACATGTTGCTTGACATCACATCGTCAATTAGCCATTAATAACACTCCTAGCATACTGTTCGTAGGCTATGTTAGGTTTTATGTTTAGACGGCTCTAGTTTAGCCCATTTGAATGAAGTAGCAGGTGGAACAATGGTAGTAAGTTGCTTTCTTTTCCTTGTTTGTTATCCTACTGCTAGCTAACACAATTTATTGCATTGGCAGATTTTGTTCCATTAACTCTATTTATGGTTTTATAGTTATTTTTCTCACAGATCTTTTTTATAATCGCCTCTATTCATTTTTATTTGTCTTAACCTTTTTGTTCATATTATTTATTTACTGACTTTGGCTTTTAGCATTTATTAAATTTTATAATTATTTCTACACTTTTATATGCCCTGTATATTTCACTTGCTTTTATACACACTGTTGTCTCTTTAGGCCATTTAATCTCCTGCATTCTTCTTTTCCTGTTTATTTTATTATAAATTGATTTAACCCTACTTAGAAAGGCCTTTGGTATAACTCCTGGTTTTAAATGTGCTATATGCATGTATGTGACCTGACATGAGAGTCAGAAAGGCAGTCCTTTTTAAACACATAAGCAAAAACTGTTAAAATATCACCTTAATGATAAGCGTAATAGCGAGTAATTACCATCTCCAATTAGTCCATCATCACAGGTCTTCTTGGAGACGACAGTCAGAGCCCTCACATGTGCTGTGTATTACAAGTTTGGCAGGAGGGACAGGAATGCTTTGTGTTTTTAACTGCGGTTAATGTTCTGCAGGTGTGTGAACCTGTGGTGGCCTCATCCGCTTTCGTGCCGTTGAAATGACACCACACAAAGATCAAAATCCTGTGCAACACCTGAGAAGGATCTAGAAATCTACGCTGGCAAGGACACTGACAATAGTGGCTCAACTCCAACCTTACCAGTGTGGGTAATGACTGTTCACTGCAGTACAAAAGCATTTCTACTGAAGATTACAATGACATCAAAACCAAAGGACCTTATCTATGGCTGTGTCCTGCCCAGTCATTGAGTCATCATTTACTGTCAGAAAAATCAATAAATGTGCCAGAAGATACTAGAGGTCTGAATACAACACCTTTGCACTGAACAGAAGGTGACGCTAGGGCAGGGTGATGCTTCTAGGTTATTGGGCACATATGCTGGGCAAAAATAGACATCCTTCATCACACCTTTTAAAAAGTGAGTGTTTGTGTGTGTGTGTGTGTGTGTGTGTGTGTGTGTGTGTGTGTGTGTGTGTGTGTGTGTGTGTGTGTGTGTGTGTGTGTGTGTGTGCATCTGTGAAAGTGAGTGAGTTGGTGAGTTGGTGTGTGTGTGTGTGTGTGTGTGTGTGCATGCGTGCGTGTGTGTCTTTGTGTGCATAGGTGGGCTGTGTTTTTGCATTTGTTTGTGAGTCTCTGCACACACTGTGTGTGTGTGTGTGTGTGTGTGTGTGTGTGTGTGTGCGTATGTCCGGGAGCTACAAACATGCGTCTGGAAAATCATGAAACCAAGCAAGGGCACCTCTACCAGGACAGCTAGCTTCAGCAGCTCGATAAGGGCACCAGCCCACACACACACAAACACGTACACACACAAACCACAAACACACACAAACCACAAACACACACAAACCACAAACACAGAGAGAGAGAGAGAGAGACAGACAGAGAGAGCCATCCCTGGGGGACCACTGCCTGGCACAGTAAAACCTGTCCACCCCCACAACTCGCTTCACACCACCAGCTTCTCTTTCTCTCTCTCTCCAACTTCTGGCTCTCTACCTCCCTCTATACTTCCCTCCATTTCTCTCTCTCTCTCCAACTTCTGGCTTTCTACCTCCCTCCTTCCCTCCATTTCTCTTCTGTCTTTCTTACTCACCATGTGTGACCTAACTGCTATCAACTTTCCTCTCTATTTACACCTCTTTCCAAGAACATCTCTTCTACCTCTTCTTCCTTCTCAAGGAATATTTTCATCTTTTCCCTTGTGACTTTTTCTTCTACCTCTTCTCTTCCTTTCTCCTCTTTCTGTCTGCTCTTGTGTTTTTTTACCCCTCCCTCTGTCCCCAACATTTGGGTATAAAGGCCAGGGGAGTCACACCAAACCATAGTTTGCTGCATGCTGAGAACTGCAAAGCTTACAACAAATGAAGTGTCTTCAATGATCAGTCCAACAATTCATCACCAATTTTGTCTCATAATGAAATAAGTAAAAGTATTAAATATTGCATTTGCTTCCATGACAGACTCACTCACCTTAGCAACAACAAGAATCTGAATTGTGCTGTCTCTCACTCCGTCCTTAGCTCTCTCTCTCCCTCTCTCTCTTGCTTCCTCTTTGGCGGTCTCTCCCCCCCCCCCCTCCCTCTCCCTCAATGGAACATTAATCCCTAAAACAGAGCTGCTGTTTCATTAGAGCCTCCCACTTAGACAAGTCTGTTCTCTACCCTTACATCACACAAATGATTTTGCATTATCACGTGTGTGTGTGTGTGTGTGCGCGCGCCATGCTAACCAGGAGTGTTTCATATGCCAACCATACCATACTCACCATGTTGTATAAATCCACATAGCTGTCAAGTCGAATAAAGAGAGATGTCAGAACTGATCCCACTAGAATTTATTTAAACTTGGCTCGTTTCAATTCAGCAACCTTCAAAGCCACCCTAAAAGCCTTCATTTGAATTGGCAAAGCAAAAAACCCCGGATTCATTTCACATGAGCTTTCTGTGGTTGTGAATACTGTGAGGTGTCGGTGTGTGTGAATGTACTGGAGTGAGTTTGAGAGTGTGTGTGTGTGTATGAATGCACTGGAGTAAGCTTGAGAGTGTGTGTATATGAATGAGTGTGTGGAACTGTGAGATGTCATGTGAGGAAAGATTTGTAATCTTATATTGGCATTAAACAGTAAAAAGCTACTGAACTGAAAACTGTTTTCATTCTGCAAATACTTGTGTGGAAAGAGAGGGGGTTCCACGCAGAGCTGAGTGCAAATTGTACACTGACACCAAACCAAATTGCAGTATTATGTGAAAACAGCACGCACACACACACAATCAGAGTGTGTCTAATAGAATCTTATAGATAAACACCAAGCCTCCAGAACAGAACATTGCCGCTCCTGAGGCATATTTTTGTTTGGCCTAAATTCTTGTTTTTAAGACTAAACAAAAGAAGACTGTGTGAATCTGAAACAGTGTGTGGACCATCTCCCTCCTACTAAACATGCTGTTCGGCAACCGGAGGGTTGCAGGTTCGTGCCCCCCTCTGCCTGACCCCATTGAAGTATCCTTGAGCAAGATACTGAACCCCAAATTGCTCCCGGTGGCAGGTTGGCACCTTGCATGGCAGCCTCCACCACCGGTGTATGAGTGCATGTGTGTGAATGGGTGAATGTGAGGCATACAATGTAAAGCGCTATGAGTACTCGTAGGAGTAGAAAAGCGCTATATAAATGCAGTCCATTTACCATTTGAACATGAACTCATGAGAAATAATAATGACATTGTCTTTTCAAAAGGAACTCATTAAGAGAATTTGGAAGGTGGGATCAGGTTTTTGGGAGGAGGGCTGGTATTGGGGACATCCGCCATACCTCTCCTGCTGAGATCAAAGGAGTTGTGCACACACACCCACTACCCCCAAGAGGTGGAGGGGAGACGGTTACACTCATCTTAAGCCATCAACACGACAACCACTCCTCCTGATACCACTAAGAGCTTTCTAATCCTTCCTATAATCCATTTAATTCCTCATCCACGGCAATGATTAGCTCCTGCAGGGGTGGTGTGTGTGTGTCTGTGTATGTCTGTGTGTGTGTGTGTGTGTGTGTGTGTGTGTGTGTGTGTGTGTGTGTGCGTGCAGGAGGTGGGGTGCTTGATTCAGTCTTAAGTAAAACCTTGAACACAAACATTTGCCAAATACGATAAAGGTCATGGGGCAGTCCCGTTGATGAAGCGTCAAAGGAGTCATTTTCAAAAAGGGAATACTTAAGGAAATGAACGTACATAACTATAATTAGTTAGCAATTACCTCTTTGGCTGATATAAACTTGTCTGCAATGTAAACAGAGAGATTTATAGCATACAGGCATACTGATATATGGCCAATGAAAGAGTATTTAATCAATCAGGGAGTTCCTTGTCATCGAAAATAGCATTTATATGCATTTAAGAGCAGTTATTTATGGCCACTGTACAACAGATTGCTAGGTGACAGGAACAGGTGCATTTAATCCCAGCTACTGGGATTGTATGAAATTTATTACAATCAATTACAATATGTCTTCCGTGAAAGCCCACAGTGATTTTATGCAGCTAAGGCTCAGCTAAGGGCAAAAGGCATGCTCCTTCGGCTAAGAGAGGCATGGAACGAAGAGCAGGCAAATCCATTCACACTAATACCAGCAGTGTGGACTGCAAGTCCATTTTAGGGGATGAAAAATATGTAAATCATATCTGCAAATTAACATAGAAGTGTGGCAAATGTAGTCTAAGTAGATTGAAGTAGCTTAAAATCATGCAGTCCCAAATAGCCACATTAGTATCTGAGTATGAGTCATTTACTGTCTTCAGAGTCCCATGTCATCCATTATCACAGATATATAAAAGCAGCACGTATCAGTCTATGCAAATCAGCCAGTGTCTTTGCTGTGTGCTGCAGCAGAGGCTGCCTTCTGCCTCTGCTAGTTTAGCAGACTGGTAGAAACGGCGAGGGATTTGTTCTCATCTGTTTTGAGTGACGAGATCAAATTGGGAATATCATCTATCTAATTACATCTAAGGAGAGATTGGGAATATTGCCAGCACAGCACTGCACAACACAGCACAGCACACCACAGCATCATCTACTGCTCGGCACGGGCCAACCATCCAGAGATTGGGATTAATGACAATATGTCACCACAGCGCCCTGTCAGTGTCACCCAGACCGTCAGCCAAGGGGGTCAACACAAACAATCCCAGAAGCCAGCGGCAGCAATGCTGAGCCGGAGAGACAGCAGCCATCGCTTTACCACATGCCTCCATTTATGAAATGATGAAACTCGATTTCATAATGAACCTTGACCGCAAACTAAGTGAATATGTAAATTAATAAATAAATACATGTTACTCTGGGATGAATCTGAGATACAAAATGATAGGCCAGTGAATTTGATCTCATTGATTACTCCCATGGCAACAACAACAACAACAACAACCCTGCTGTAAACAGATATCTGCACAAATTCCAGACCAAAATAACCCCTTATGGTAATAACAGACCAATGTCCCAACTCAATAATACAAAAAGATAAGAGACTAAAATCAAGTAGGAAGTCGCTGAGGAATCTCCTGGACCATTCACTGTATAAGTAATCATAAATGAATGCAATGAAAGAATGCAAATGGGTGAAGCTGTTTGACTGAGTTAGGGGTGTGTGGTGTGTTTGTAGTCTGAGGTGTAATATGTCTGTGTGTGTGTGTGTGTGTGCGCAAGTAATAGTGTCGTCAAGAGGACTGGTTGAGCTGATGAGAAGCTCGTAAGGTTGTCAGGTCAACTCATGGGTGGTCTGTCAAACAAGTGCTAAAGGTCATCTTTGAATGTCTTTTTCAGTCTGGCACCTAAGAGGTGCAAGCTGTGTGTGTGTGTGTGTGTGTGTGTGTGTGTGTGTGTGTGTGCTCATGTGTCTGCAAGTACTTGGGTTGTATGTATGGCACCACGAGGGGCAGACAGACAAACACATACATACTCTCTCTCTCTCTCTCTCTCTCACACACACACACACAGACACAGAGAGAAAAAGAGAGAGAGAGAGAGAGAGAGAGAAAGAGGCAAAGAGGAATCCCAACTCCATTGTTGGCAGTAACATCCGTCACATCCGTCACTGGATTTCACTTCACCCTACACCCCACCTCCACACCCACACCCACACCCACACACACACACACACACACACACACACACACAGCCTGTTTGGCCCTATATCCCTACCTACACATTTCTATTCACTCTATAAGTGCCAGCTCTGGATGTGATTGATGTACAATTTCTAAAGTTTCATCTAATATGGTGTTAAGCCCAAGTCGGCGTGTGTTCCAATTCTAGCCAACATACATTCGAGCGAGGCAAAAAAGGCTGTGAATTTCCATCAGGGGGGAATGCAAATGAGACCCAGCTCGTTTGAACAGGGCTGTGTTTGAATTGAACACAAGCGGCAGCGTCGGCAAGGCTGGGGGCAGGAAGGGTGGGGAGCAGACTTCCTTCTTTGCAATGACAAGTAAGGAAATACTCTTCTACACAGGATGCTCGCAACACCTCACTGTGCCTGTGTGTAAGTGTGTGTGTGTGTGTGTGTGTGTGTGTGTGTGTGTGTGTGTGTGTGTGTGTGTGCATGTGCACGTGTGTGTGTACCCATCACCTCACTGTGCCTGTGTGTAAGTGTGTGTGTGTGTGTGTGTGTGTGTGCGTGTGCAAGTGTGTATGTACCCATCATCTCACTGTGCCTGTGTGTGTGTGTGTGTGTGTGTGTGCGTGTGCACGTGTGTGTGTACCCATCACCTCACTGTCCCTGTGTGTGTGTGTGTGTGTGTTTGTGTGTGTTAGTGTGCGTGCACGTGTGTGTGTACCCATCACCTCACTGTGCCTGTGTGTAAGTGTGTGTGTGGGTGTCTGTGTGTGTGTGTGTGTGTGTGTGTGCGTGTGTGTACCCATCACCTCAATGTTCCTGTGTGTAAGTGTGTGTGTGTGTGTGTGTGTGTGTTAGTGTGTGTGCCCATGAGTGAAATACAGGCTGCGAAGCGCAACAGAAATGTATTTCAGTCGAGTCGCTCTGAATGCGAAGCACACTATCACAGAGAGACATGTTGTGCAGTGGGAGAGAGAGAACATCTAAAGTGAGTGCGTCTCACTCTCTCTTTCTATCCTTTCACCCTGTGTGTCTCTCACTCGCTGCCCTCCCTCTCTCTTAATCCTACACTCCTCTAGCCTATTTCTCTCTCTTGGCCTGTTTATCTGTCTGTCTGTGTCTCTCTCTCCCTCACACACACACACACACTCACACTCACCCCCCCCCCCCCACTCCACTGTGTGGATGCTCCAGGCTGCTTCTTAGGTTTTCTACTGGCGAGTGATTCACCACAGCAGCACCAGTAGCAGCAGCAGAGATCGATACAAAGCACGACACATCCTCGTTATGCTCCACAGGGAACCAACGGCTCAATCACACACACACACACACACACACACACACACACACACAGACACAACACATGCCTACGAGAAAACAACATGAAGACACAGGGGCTATAGGGTGATAACAGCTGTAGGGTGATAACAGCTACACAAAAATCAGGACAGGACAGGATAGGACAGGATAGGACAGGACAGGACAGGACAGGACAGGACAACGCAGCACAGCACAACACAGCACAACACAGCACAGCACAGCACAGCACAGCACAGCACAGCACAGCACAGCACAGCACAACACAACACAACACAACACAACACAACACAACACAACACAGCACAGCACAGCACAGCACAGCACAACACAACACAACACAGCACAACACAACACAACACAACACAACACAGCACAGCACAGCACAGCACAGCACAGCACAACACAACACAACACAACACAACACAGCACAGCACAGCACAGCACAGCACAGCACAGCACAGCACACAACAAACAACACAACACCAGAGTCTGGGAGAAGCAGTGGAATTTTTTCTGGAATCCTGCCTCGTCTCCGGCTCTGGTCTGGCTAGGTGGGTGGCAGGGCATGGAGCAGGCTAATAAGGGCCCTTAATGGCGCACAGTATGCGGTCACCACTTAACCTACTAAGCATGGCAGGAGAGCAGGTGTGTGTGTCTATATATGTGTGTGTGTGTGTGTTTGTGTGTGCATGTGTGTGTGTGTGTGGTCTATGACCATCAGAGACCACTGAGTCGGATACCTGTTGGTGAGTCTGACTGACTGACACTTCACTTGCTTCACTACTATCTATCTTCACTACAAATTCAAACACACACACACACACACACACACACACACACACACACACACACACACACACACACACACACACAAACAAACAGCACACAAAAAGCACACACAGACACACACACACACACACACACTTACAGCAGCCAGTGTGTGCTCATGGTCCATGTTATTCCAACTAAGCCTGAAGCAAAAGTTCTTTACAGCATGACACAGCTGGCAGATAAAGTTAAAATATGTGTCTCGCTTTTACTGAGGCGATGCCTCGAGGGAAACTTAAACTCATGCTGGATGCAAATTATGCACAAGCAAAATTTGACTAATCCAAATGAGGCGGTACTGGAGAGGAGAGGAGGAAAGAAGAAAGTGATGAGAGGAAAAAAAAGATGGAAAGAGAAGTGAGCAGCAGAGAAAGGAGAAGCGAGTAGAAGAGATATAGACGGTTCAACACAGCCAAACCTCATTTCAGGCCTGGCAGCCGCGATATTCAATGAGAAACACACACACACACACACACACACACATACACACACTTCCCCCTTCTCAGGGAGTACAAAGCTCAGGACAATAGCACCAGTCCTGGCTGTAGAGCAAACAAGACATCACACTCCCATCACAACGAGCTCCTACTAATTACAAAAGAGACAGCAGAGACCTCCTCACACAACTCATTTCCTACCTCTGTCTAGATGGGACTGCACTACTGAGACTATAAGCAAGTGTGTGTTTTTGTGTGTGTGTCTGTGTAAGTGTGTGTGTGTGTGTGTGTGTGTGCGTATGTGTTGTTGGAGCAACTGGGTACATGTGAGTTTGTAGTGTGAGTGTGTCTTGCGGGATTGTGAGGGATGTGTATATGTGTGTTTCTTGTGGAATTGTGAGAGGGGTGTGTGTGTGTGTGTGTGTGTGTGTGTGTGTGTGTGTGTGGCTGGGCCTGTAAAATGATTTATGTCCATATGTTATGGTCCTTAGGTGTATGCATTGCTGGGTTGTGTCGTATGGAGACGCATGTGGCCACGCATGCACAATGAGACCCCATCTCCTCTAGACAATGGACTGTGCTGCACTGGAACCAATTTATGAGCCAAATTGATGTAGTCAGAGAGAAGAATTGAAACATTGGCCTTTTCCTCTCCTCCATCACCCCCCCCCCCACCCCCACCCCCCAACGCTTTTCTCTTTTTCACCTTTTCATCCAATCACAGATTTAATTGTTTCTCTCTCTCTCTCTCTTTTCTCTCTCACACATGGGGAGCAGGCCTGTGAATTACTCACTGACACACAAACATTTATTTATTTACACAGACATACACACACACACACACATACACATACACACACGCACACACACACGCTAACACATACAAACATACACATACACACACACTCCTGACCTCTCCCCTCACATGCTCCTAATCATCATGATCCTGGCGATTCTTCTCAGAGAGAGTAAATGTTATAACAGACCTCCCACCACACACACTCACGCACATATGCACACACACATACACACACACACACATTCTTTCTTTCTCTTTCTCTCCCAAACACACACACCCACACACACACATACACACACACACACACACACACATTCTTTCTTTCTCTCTCTCTCCCAAACACACACACACACACACACACACACAGAGCACAGCCATGCATCACGTCAGGGGCGTCCTTAATTACAGGGCCCAGATAAATAAATAGAGGATGAAGGAGCGCTTCCTAACGGGTCGTGGTGTCCAGGGCCGCTCCCCTCTAGCTCCACCGGCTGCCAGGACACTAATTCATTGTCTCCTGCGCCCCAGCGCATTCAATCAATAGGCAATTAAGGAGGACGCTCCTGACACACACACACACACACAAGCACACAGATTTACATGGGCGCTCAAGTTTCCTCTGCCCAGGGGAGAGACCACTTTAGGGAACCACACTCTGATTTTGTCTGTTCTCCCACCCAAGTGTGTGAATACCCCATTCAGGGAGTTCAAGTCCTGTTTGTTCCAGCTGTGCAGGATGAGTCAACTGGTGATGCCACATGTAGTAAAGAAACAGTCTGCATGCCAGGATTTTGACTTATTTAACCTGAAATGTCCACATCTGCTTCCACACATTTGTTCTCTTACTCACTCATGTCTGGTCTCTTTCTCTCTCTCTCTCTCTCTCTCTCTGACGTTTAAAAGATTAAATGGTTTTCTGTACCACATTACCATGAGCATGTGTGAATTGGGGAGGGGGAGGGAGTAATTGATTCATAGTATGGTTCAATAAAAGGGGTTTTACAAGTCAAAACTCTTCTTTCTTTCTTTCTTTCTTCCTTCCTTTCTTTCTTTCTCTCACCTGTTGTTTGTTCTTTCTCTGCTGGT
>JAIFZK010000007.1:16412500-16530000 GCA_027481765.1 Tenualosa thibaudeaui
AGCAAGAGGGGTAAAGACCAACCACTGATCCTGGTGCAGAGAAATTCAAAGAGAGGTGGAGATGCCACTGCATCAGGAAGCTGACTTTGAATCAGGGTTGTGCAGTTTATCAGATTCCAATCATGGTTACAATTATGCCTCCTAACAATGTCAAAAAAATAACATAATCAGGAAAAAAAACTATTATTTTGTCACCTTCCATTTCACAAGTAGACCTGGACTATAAGGGTTTTATTCTGAGTTCTGAATGACACGTGCACACACCGGAAATGTCCTCAAACAGGGCATCAGCATTGCAACCACCTCTCAGCATTGCAACCACCGCCTTTATCACACCTCATACCTTTAGATCTTAAATTTCTGTGTGTGTGTGTGTGTGTGTGTGTGTGTGTATATATATCACAGTATGTGGGAAGATATGACAGCAAGCACCGAGATTCACCTTCAGCCGAGCGTTTCACCGGGGAGCAGGGAGTGTGAAGGGGTTGCCATGTGTAAATCACATTGGGGGGATATTTCATTACAGCCACGTGGCTGTGTGTTCCTATCCAGGTGCAAGACTGGTGTGTGTGTGTGTATGTGTATACCGACGACAAGAAAGACTGCTATAGAGATTACAGTGGAGGGTAAAGGAGAAAGAGATTTAAGATTTTTAAGAAAGCAAAGGGATGAGGGAGGATGAGGGGACAAGAAGAAAGAAGTGAATAAAGAAGAGGAATGGAAAAGGATGGAGAGACAAAACATAATAAGAGAAAAGATGAGAGAGAAAGCAAAGCTGCAATGAAAGCAACAGAGAAAGCAGTTAAACAGCAAAGAGAGGAGGGACAGATGAGAGCACAGGACTGGTCTTGCTCTTCTGGCCTCTGCAGACCCAAAGGACACGCAGCTGAATTATATAACAGTACATGGAGCTTCAGGAATCTCTCATTCCTCTCTCTGTGGATATGTGTGTGTATGTGTGTGTGTGTGTGTGTGTGTCTTTATCTCTGCATATCAACAAGGGAAACACATGTGGCGACTGTGCGGTCTGCATTAAAATGACATTTAAGATTTACAAAAGAGCCTTGATATCTCCCTGCCCTTTACCATCAGACAAAATAACAAAGGCAAGGTAAAATGCGAGGGTGAAAAATCTTATCAGCCCAAAGAGGACACCCACTCATCAAGAACACACACACACACACACACACACACACACACACACACACACACACACACACAATGAGAGACAGACACCTACTGACACACTGAAGGACAAGATTTTAAAACTGAATCCAGATGATAAACAAGCAGATCCTCTGTACCTGTTCCGTGTTTGTCCTTCACAGTCTATTTCTCAGCATTCCAATTAGCACTCAGCTTTATTCACACCACAAGCAGCCTCCATCGCCTTCACCACGCTCATGTGGCTTCTGCCAAACATATGTGTGAGTGATGGAGAGCCGCATTGTTTCAAACAAATCCAATACCTGGCACACACACACACACACACACACACACACACACACACACACACATATACACACACACACACAAATGCAGCAGCGATGTAGATAAGAGAATTTGGTGCCCGAAGCAGATGCACGCTGCACGCAATTAAGTGTGATTAAGGCTCTTTTTGTTCTAGAGGACGAGGACCCCCGCCAGAACATGCCTCTAGGAGACAAACAGAGCTGGAGCTTATCATTCAACCATCTTTAATAAGGAGAGGCACAGGCATCACATGGACAAGGCGATGAGTCTGCAGCACCACCTCTTCCCTGCACCTCTACACAGCCTTGAGCCCACTTTCACAAAAGCATCGCTTGCCTTGTTACTCTTACAAACACCACACAGTTTTTGGACCACTTCCTAAAACCGTTGTTGCCTAAGAAGGTTTACATGTAATCCATAGAGTAACACTATATGAGAATAGGAATTCAGGAAATGCCAAGCGAATGTTTTTTTTAATTTAATTATATTTATACAGTGCCTTTTACAACAGTATTGTCTCATGGTGCATTACAGCAAAAAACACCCAAGAGCAACATGGGAAAGGAAAAACTGCCTTATGTTAGTTAGTCTAGGAAGAAACCTCAGGCAGATCCATGACTCAACGGGCTAACTCAGCTGCCAGGGGTCATGCAGAAAAAGTCAACATGACATCATCATGCACACATTCGGAGGATCAGTGGCAAAAGAACATGATGCCACCATGCGGGCAGTGCACTAACCCAACGTTACTGAGAAACTCGGCTCTGGTAGGGTGCCAGAGTAGGTCTGCCAAAACAGTGGCAAGGTGTCCTCTGTTCTGTCTGGTTGCTGCTGGTGTTGCTGTTTTGACAGCATCAGGTTAGGTGAATGTTTTTTTTTCCCCCACTAGCAGCCACAGCATTCTGACAATGGTGGATGAGCGAGCGAGGGCAGACAAACAAAACAAGTCAACAAACAAACAAACATTTTCTTCTCTTCAGACGAGCAGACTTAGCCACCCAAAACAAATTCATCTTTTTTTCTAGTGTCAAAAAGGTCAACTTAAAGCAATACATCAAAAACTGCAGTCTGGAGACTCAAGCACAGCTGTGATGTCAGTAGCTCACTAGACACACTCCATCCCAGCACAAAGACAAAGACAGACACACACACACACACACACACACACACACACACACACACACACACACACACACACACACACACACACACACACACACACACACACACACACAGTGTCACAGAGAGTGAGATATATGTAAAAGCTGCAGCATCACTTTCATTTAATAATTTCTCAGCCATCTATATGCATGAGTGTGAAATGGAGCGAGGCGATGCAAGGCAATGGGAAGTGCTTGAGGAGAAACAGAGGCTTTAATCTCTGCTAGACTCATTTCCACACAGCCAGGATGAGTCAGTTCATGCTTCTGGTGTTTATGGCCTCTAGAATCCTGACTGCCTCTTAATGATGTAGGATTACATGCATAGACTCTACACAACTACTCACTATGTTATAAAATATATAAAAATCAATAGTGACCGGTGATTATAACAGCTACGCTTGCACACACACGCACATACACACACACAAATACAAACAAACACACACACCTAGACAGACATAACAGGCAAGTTCATATACAGCAAAGAGATGTTGCCCAACGAGCAATTCTATTTAAGTGGTGTTTCGGTTGAGACCAATTAAGGAGAATAGATCTGTGTATGTGTGTGTGTGTGCGTGTGTGTCAACATTTGTGTCAAAGTGAATGTCTTCTGCACTGGCTCCAAAGAGTGGCCTTCACCCCATCCCTTCCTACCTACTGCCCACTGCAGTTGCAAGCCCACACTTACTTCACCTTCCTTTATTCATCCACTCCAACATTATCTGCTCATCCCCTGTTCTCTCTATTTTCTCTCTTCCTCGCTACATCTCATGCTCTCTCTCTTTCTCCTCTTTTCCTTTTGGTATTCATTTCTCTATGTATTGGGCTCTCCTCTCACTCCTCTTCTCTCTCTCTCTCTCTCTCTCTCTTTCTAAGATGGTTTTGTTTTCCCGAGCAGGAATTTCTTCACTGATCCTCCATGTCATTGGGGGCATCTGCGCTTACTGCCCTGCCAAGATTTTCCCTCCGTCTTCCTGAGTACTTACCAAACACGTCAGCACACAGGAATCTGCACAGGGGCACAGCTGTGTGGCCAGGACAGACACTTTATACACATACACACACACACACAAACACACACACACACACACACACAAACACACACACACACACACTATATTGCAGCCAGTCAAGTAGACATGCTCAAATGCACACACAATGTGTAATGCATGGATTAATGTGCAATCACTGGATAATTTCTGTTTCTTTCTCTCTCTCTCTCTCTCTCTCTCTCACACACACACACACACACACAAACACACACATGCACAGAGTAAGAGTGCAACAAGTGTGGCATAGCTTAAGTCTGAGCTGTCATCAACGCTGAACTCTCCCATAATCACGCTCGTCACCATGCTGCCCCTCAATGGGCACCCTGGTCTTGGCACCCCCTGGAGACCCCCACATGAAACACTGTGGCATGCAGAGGCCATAACACAAGAGCCAAGGAATCCTGCCAGGAATGCTTTTCATTTGGACAATGTGGAGAAGGCACTTCATAGGAGGACTGAAGGTACTCTCTCTGAGCTATTTTACTGACTGTACCAAGGCAAATCACATATACAGTTACAAGAGTGTCTGAGAGAGAAAGAGAGAGAGAGAGAGAATGTGTGTGTGTCTGTGTTTCTACAAGAATATCAGAATGTTTGTATCTGAATGTGACACAATGTGAATAACACTTTCTCTGTTTGACAAAATGCCTTGTGTCTGCACATTTTCATACAATACATTTTTATATCCTTCAAGGCACACACGTGCACACGCACGCACACACACACACACACACACACACACACACACACACACACACACACACACACACACACACACTATTTGCTCTCCGTGGGATTATCTTAATTCTGTCACTGCCACAGAAAAGAGCACACAAAGAGTGTTATCTCATTGGCTAACAAAGGGTTTGTATTACACTAATAGACTGACATAACACAGCTGGGTGCATTAAAGAGAGAAGGAGTCTTTCTGCAGTCCAGAAGATATGCTTCAAGGGCACAGTCAGAGCACCCAAGTCTGTTGCCTGGAGGTCTTAATGGACACACACACACATACACATACACTTTTTCTCTCTCTCCAATGCCAGATCTGGTTTCAAAGATGCAAAACGTGTGGTCTTGACAAGGACAACAAAAGTGCACAAAAGCAAGCATCGTGACCATCAACATACCTGACACACACACACACACACACACACACAAACACACTCAAAGGTAACCTTCATGGAAATGCTTTTGAATGCAAGCGCACAAGGATAACAAAAGTACACAAAAGCATGCTTGTACATTCACACAACCATACATATACAAACATGCATTTGCACACACACACACACACACACACACACACACACGTAACCCGAAATTAATGCACCCTGTGCCCCCATTGCCATCAACATACCTGAAAGCAGACGGGGACACAAACACACACACACACACACACATATAATCTTGATACTGCACTCAGCATAGAGGCAGCCTGATGTTCTTCCCACGTGTACATTCATGTCCGTGAGGGACGTCCTAAATATAGAGGCAAGCCCAGCTCTGAAGCAATGCATCTGAGAGACATAGGCACAGGAGTGAGACTTGAACACAGAGACAAATCCATGCATTTATAACATACACACATAAAGCACACTGCACACATACCATAACAAACAGACATACAGAACAAAGACATACATACACATGTCACATAGTGTGTGTGGTATCAGCTCCTGACTAAAGGCCAACAAAACAGAAAAACAAACAGCCATGATATGTACAAATCAGCTTCTGAGTAAAGGCATTGTGTGTGTGTGTTTTAACCATGCCTAAAATCTGGTTAAAACATGCCCCAGTCTCTATGCTCTTATAGTACGTGATGTATAGGAACATTTCCAATTCCAGATAAGGAACAACATTCACATCTCCATTCCGTCGCTCAGACATCCCCACAGACACACACACACACATATCTGTAACTTACAGGAAGTACATATAATTTACAGAAAGTATGAAACCCCTTTTCAGATGAAATTAAATACGACACGGCTGTAGAGAGTTATGAAAAAGGTTAGAATATCAAATAGAACACAATGTTGCGATGTTTTAGAAGGAAGGCCCTGTTTACATGTTACACAGACATTTTTATAAACTGATTTTTTTTTTTTTTTTTTTTTTTATCGCTTTGGGCATCTTTTTTACACAGAATTTTAGCCACCTCAAACGGATATTTTTTTAAAACAGCCTCCGAAGTGGAGATTTTTCAAAACGCTGTATTTTCTGGATACCACTGGATATGTGTAAATGCGATTTTTAAAATATCCATTTAATAAAAATATCTCAATACATGTGAAGTCCTTAGTCCAGTATGAAACCACCCAGTAATGGGAACATGACATTGTTTGTGCATGTAATTATAAAGCTATATATTAATTAAGAAGTAAGAAGATTTTGTGAGCTGTAACGTTAACTAGTCTGAGACGTAGCTTCAACATGCTAGGTTAACCATGTTGTAATGCTAGAGTCATTTGCAAGTACGCATCACAGTCAAGAGACAGATCGCCAGTTGACCTGGAGAACACATTAGCATAAATCATCAAGAACGCTAGTGTTAGCCTCTTCACTGTACTAACACTAGCTACCGTTAGCATCCTGCCTGACCACCATTGATTATCGTCTATAGTTATTGCTTTTATTTATTCTAATTGTTCATAAGATTGTGTGGTCATACAGATGAGTAAAACAAAATCAACTTCTTTGTGTTTCCATTAGGACTGTAGTTCAAAATTGATGAACATAGTGCTTACTCTCACTATCACCACCCTCTGGCCAGAGTATTAAAGCTCAGCTTTCCCAAAGAAAGAATTAAACGCTCAGTAAGAATAATGAAAAAATTAGATATGATTTAGATGACTTAGATATGCGGCCCCCGTATTAACTTCAAAGCTGCTGTTATTTTGCTAAATTCATATATTAACTGCTATTTATAACAGGGAAAATATGGTACATCGTGTCTAATGCTTCCACATCCAAGGCAACATGTTCTTCATCACCTCATACTCTGGGTGTTTGTGAGCTGGCAGTGAAGAGCAGGGAATGCTGGGATTCCAGCCATGGGAGCGGCCTCCACATCACGCCCTGCCCACCGAAGTTCAGATAGTGACGCTGAGGGTGGCCAACCACCACAGGAGTGCCAGGCTTCAGCCGGGGGAGGACACACAGTTAGGGCTCACCCTGGCCCTCATTTAGCAAGAAAAGGGCAACATTAATGGATGGAGCTCAAGACAGCTTAGAGAGAGAGAGAGAGAGAGAGAGCACTTTTAATACTATCTGCAGATACTGCCCTTATCAGATTCCAATCCTTGTTACATGCTGTAATCAGACATAACGAGACTGTAGACAGCCAGATAAATAGAGAGATAGACAGAGAGAGAGAAAGAAACAAGATAAGTGTGGAGGTCAGGAAGGGAGATAAGTGCTGTAATTAGGACTGAACATTCAAGGTGAACACACATTAGCTAAACTTTTAAATGAATATGTTTTTGTGAAAACATTCAAAATGATAATTAAACTCTGATCCGTGTGTGTGCGTGTATGCCTGTATAAGGGAGGGAAAGAGACGTTGAGGCGAATGACCTCTGACTTAAAAATGGCCAGACTGCAGAGGGTAGGTTGAGTCCATCTGTTAGGCTTTTTTTGGGCAGGGCAAATATCATTAGCATTACTGACGAGCTCACTCCAGCACTGACCTAGGATGTGCTCCAGCGCACACACACACACACACACACACACACACACACACACACACACATCTGTGGACACGCATTATCACCAGTGATACACACCCACATGGGCATATACCCTCACAAATAGCTATGGATGCACACAGAACCACAAAGTCACAGTAGAATCACAAAAAAGATAAATGGCTGTAAATGGTGGTTTTAAAAAGGGCAAGATAAAGGAGACAACTGGAAAATCACACAACTTTATCTCTAACACACACACATACACACACACACACACACACACACACACGCCAATCGTGCGGTATAGACTTCAAAAACTTCCACATATTTTCCAGGCATTGGTAAGGGATGGGTGTTTTTATTTGCCTCCAGGGGCAACAGACCATGTTAATCTGACAAGCGTGGTGACACTGCCTGTCTCCTAGCTACCGGTGATCCGACGGAGTGAATCAGGCCATCGCACTCTGCAAACCCTTTCCCCGTGTCAAGATCAGTTTCACCACACCCTCAGTGATCCTCCCTGGTGGTCTCCTTCATTTGCGATCCACAGCCACACCTTATCAGCTGTTGACTAATGCCCTGTGTGTACACCCCCCAGCCCCCCCCCCACACACACACCCTGGAAGTGGCCACTGTACCCCAACCCTATATCCCATTATTTAGTCTCCAGCCTGCCTAACAGAATCCAAGGTCGCTCCGGCTCTGACCAATGACCACCACTGGTCTCATTCATTTCATTTCCTCCCATAGTCTCTCCCTTCCTTCAGCTCTCTCTCTCTCTCTCTCTCTCTTTCTCTCAGTGTGAATAATACAGCACCAGGTTACAGGTATAGAACTCAATTACAACAGAACTGGCCTCAGGCCCAGTGGAGCTGTGAACAAATCCAGTGCAGACTGAGAGAATAGCCCCAGTGATGCCATGCTAACTTTCCATAAGAGTGAAAATACTGAAGTGTAAAATGAGGATCTGAGCGTAAAGTGAGGATCACTTGAACAGAACAATTTCAATAATACACAGGAGAACATAACACATTAAATACACTTCATGCATTAAGTAACACATAAGTGAACAAATATAAAGTAAAAAACAGTTTGTATTTATATTAGTTTATATTAGCATGTTTGTATCAGCAATGTAGTTCAAATGATGAACCTATTGCTTGCTTTCACCTAGTTATCAGATTCGTAGGAGTGTCGGAGCAGAACCCACTGTGTGAGAGAGAAAGGCAATCTAAACAAATGATGAATAATTGCATATTGCAGTTGAATTAAAAGGCATCAAATTACATTCAGTGAAGTTACAATACATCCTTAAGTACAGGTTGTTTACCTTCCTGCTTATTCTTCATTGTCTGCAATCTAATCTACTGTGCATATAAAGTGCTGTAAATAGAACACCGCATTAACAAGGAATAATCATTCTTCCACATAAAACATCTTCATGACACCAATTCATAAATACAAATCAGTCGATTTAATCCTTTGACAAAAGTGACTTTGTATATTTTGGAGAAAGTAAGCTTGACTTTTTAAAGCTTTGACATTGACTTAATCACAAAAACGCTCAAACGGAAAATTTGCTGTACACCAGCAGGCATACACACACAGACACAGACAGAGAGATACACACACACACACACACAGATATACACACACACACAAACACACAGATGTACACACCCACACAGACACACACACAAATATGTAAGTTTTACATAATAACCCCCAAATTGCATTAGCAAGATAAGGATGAGAGAGAGAATGTAAGAAGGAGAGAGAGAAAATTATGTGAAAAAGATGAGACTGTGGAAGAGGTGTGAAACCAAAACAAGATGGATGGAAAGTAAGGGACAGAAACAGAGAGAGTAAAATAAGGAGGAGGGACGAGAAGAACGTAAAGAGACAATGAAAGGGATAGAGAAGTAAACATAGAAGGAGAGATCCAGACAGAGAGAAAATGAGTGTGCGAGAGCAAGCGACAGAGAGAGAAAGAGAGAAAGAGAGAGAGAGAGAGAAAAAGACACATAGAGACATTAATAGAGAGTGAGAGTGCACAAGAGAGAGAGAGAGACAGACAGTCAGACAGGGAGGGAGAGAGAGAAAGAGAGAGAGAGAGAGAGATGTGGAGAAGAGCTCCCAATAGGGAAAAAACTATTTGACAGATCATCCTCTATTGGGGAGAAAAAGCGGGGGCAGATAGATTATACCTCCTACACCAGACATATCCACCCACACACAGACAGACAGACAGACAGACAGACAGACAGACACACACACACACGCCTTGCTGTAGGGAGAGGCACAGTAATATTTGAGCTGCGGTTGATACAGGGAGGTGGTGGGGGTAGTGGGTAAGATTTGGCTGGCAGGGGCTCCTTCCAACAGGATCATTAATACTGCTGCCGTGTACAGACACATGGGTCTGTGGAATACGAATACACATACACACACACACACAAGCACACAACATTTGCTGTACAGCCCTCCTGAGATCCATCGATTTGTCTGCAGACACACACTCCATCTCTCCCCCATCTCCCTCTCTTTCTCTCTCACACACACTTACCTTACCTGTACAGCCCTCCTGAGATTTATGGAACCATCTATACATTTGTACACACGCACGCACATACGTACACATAAACACACACACACACACACACACCTACTTGCCTTACCTGTGCAGCCCTCCTGAGATTCATGAAACCATACATTTGCACACACGCACGCGCACACACGCGCACACACACACACACACACACACACACACACAGGCATAAGGATATACATCCTTACGTCCACAGTCCAAGTAATGAAACCCAGTCTGATGGATAGGGAGAACACGAGGGAAACAGTGTGTGAGAGAGAGAGAGAGAGAGAGAGAGAGAGAAAGCAGGGGAAAAATAAGAGTAGTGAAGGTGTGTGTGCATGTGCTGGAGGGTAGAAGCCGAAGCAGAGGAACAAGAGAATAAAGGAGGGGCAAAAAGGTGTGAATGGAAGGGAGAGAGGGAGACAGAGAGAGAGAGAGAGAGAAGGTAGAGGAAGGAAGTTACTGGCAGAAGTTAATGATGAGGCAGGTCTGTGTGTGTGTGTCTTATACATGCATGTGTGTGTGCATTATATGTGCGTGTGTGTGTAATCTTAAACAGGCTCTCTCCATAATATAGCCTACTATTTTTTCACTTTCTCTTCTGTCCTTTCTCCCTCTCTAGACCTCATCCACTTTTTCTTCGGTGTCCAAGTGCTCAAAAACACACACATACGCATCCAAACACACACACACACGCACACACGCACACATACACACACACATACATACACACACACACACACACACACACACACACACACACACACATACTCATGCTGACATACACAGAGCATACACACAGCGCACACACACACACATACACATATTCATACTGACACACACAGAGCATACACACATACACACATACAACGCACACACACACATACTCATGCTGACATACACAGAGCATACACACATACAGCACACACACACATACTCATACTGACACACACAGAGCATTCACACACACAGCACACACACAGCACACACACAAACTCTGACACAGACTCATGGTAACATACATAACTTAAAGTATATACTTGGTAACATACAAACACTTTTTGCAGAAGCGGTTTTTACTCTGCGCTCTCTCTCTCTTCCTCTCTCTCATACACACACACACACACACATATGCAGAGCATAATCTCAACTACAGATGACACAGGCATGTAAACAAACAACCCTCTTGTTTGTAAATGGGAGTCAGTGTCGGTATGTGTGTGCGCATGAGAGTCAGAGTGCCTGTGTGAGTCAGTGTGTGTGTGTGAGTGTGTGTGTGAACGTGCGTATTTGCAAGCTTGATACACATATGTACCAGTGATCAGCAGCATTAGCTACAGAAGAGATGACTAATTGAGGGTTTGTGCAATTAGGAACAAGTCAGTAGCTTTGTGAGGTCTCGCTCATTAATTTGACCTCTTCCAGCGTCTCTGTAAATTAACTGTCAGCTGATTATCCTCTTCATGTCCCTTGACCTTCAACACAGCTCTCAAGCTTTAGAAGGACCTCCAAGCAAAGCCAATTACAGGGTGTTCTACAAAGAGGTCCTACTCCTGACAGCCCATTTGTCTCAGCAGTTTATGAACTACAGCCAAGGCAACTTTACAAAAACAGAAAACACACACACTTTAGTTTTGTAGGCATGTCTTTGACCAGGCCAGAGAGAAAAGGAGAGTGTGTAGTGATGGTCGATGGTCAAAAGACAATCCGATTCTTTTGAGAGGAGGTCATTTTCTACACTGGAATTGACCTTGTTATCAAACTCCCTCATGCTGAGAGACATGAATGAGAACATGCTGTCTTCAAATAAAATGCTATGCTAGAACACTGGAATAAGCCACTTCCCACAGGTCACTGGACAACCTCGAAAGGTCTAGTTCTCTGACTTACCTCAGAAGATATACTCACACAGACAGAAGACATATTGTCAACATCAACAAAGACGATTAAACAGGAGTATTTGAAAGCCATAGAAGATCAAGAATGTCAGTTCCTACACACACACACACACACACACACACACACACACACACACAGCCTCATAGAGCTGAATGTGCTAGTATAGGTTCTCAAATGCTCCTGCATGCCGTGCTGACTCATGGGGGAAAGCATAGGGAAAAAGACAAACATGATGTTTGACACAAACACACAAACACAAACACACACACACACACACACACACACACACACACACACACACACACACACACACACACACACACTCCTCAAGGGCACACAAAGCAAGCAAACCCAACAGTTTCTCTCTGTCTTTCTCTCTCTCTCTCTCACTCACTCACTCACTCACACACACACAGGCAAGCTGAGGTGAGACGTTCTTTCCAAATAAAGATCACACTCATGCCACCCTCAGAAACCACCTGCCTCAAAACCCTTTCCCTCGCATGGAAACACTTAGCCATGGAACAATGCAAGCGTTCCAGGACCACAGACGACTCAAACTTAACCCCCACTCCCAGCCAAAAACAAACACACACACACACACACACACACACACACACACACAGAGTTCTCTGAGGGCTGTATTATTTTAAGAGCAGAACTAAGAGAACTTAAGCACCTCCACCAGTAAGAGTCCACCAGGCAACGTTCTTCACATATACAAAGGAGCATTTTTAAATATACACAGTGAGACCAGTAAACAAACAAACCGAAGATGAAATAAGACACAACACCGATTCCAATACCACCTGAGATTTTTTCAGTTATTGTGGTTCGAAGGAGATTTTGTTGGCTAACTAAACACACGCATCATACGCACACACAGAGAAACGTGTTTGTATTTCATTGCTGACCACAGTGAATCCCTGATGCTTGGAATAAAATCATGTGTTTAACTCTTTTCACTTGACATACTGTACCTCTGCTCACCCACTCTTCAGGGCAACCAGCAGGCAAACAGACTGGGAACAGACAAACACGGGATAAAATGCAGTTCCATTGCTGTCTGGTTAGCAATTCAGTCTCTTGTCTGGATGTTGATTTTCGAAGGCCATTGGCTGGCACAGCCTGCTCTTCACGTCAGATTTCTTTCTCTTTATCTGTGCTCCGCTTGCAGTGGTCTTCATGTTTAAAGATACATACACATACACACACACACACACACACACATAGACCTGACCCTGCGGCTATACAAGTACAAGCTTTGCCCCTGCGATCAAATCTCCAGCAAAGACAGCCAATGCTCACGTTATCGGAACAGTCAGCCCTTACCCACAATGCCCCTGGGTGCAAACACTTCTTTTTTGTTTGGTTTCCAGTGGCGATGAGACAACATAGGCCCCAGCAGAGCTAACATCATAGAAAAGAGGCCACACAATGAAACAGCAGATTTCAAAACAATATTTCATTTGCAGCTCATTCACTTTGCCTATTATAGCTAATTACATGAGGCACAAGATAGCAATTACAGCAGCCGCAGCTAAACAAATTGTTTCTGGGATTGTCTTTTCGCCGCATGCCATGTGTGGCCCAACACTTTCACCACAGTTAATTACAAGTGGAAAAAGAGAGGGATGATCTTTTGAGCACAGCTTTCTTTCAAACAGGGAGAAGAAAATTTCCATCTGAATTCACTCCTGCAAGCCACTCAATTGTGAAAAAAAGCATCATATCCAAACACTTATTGTGTTGTCATGTTATTGTGTTCATTGACAGTGTTTCACACACAATAGCAAGAGCAGCTTGTTTTCAATGACTGTCCCTTCTGAAGTCTCATCTATCTGCCTGCTCTGCCACCACGATCTCCTGGCTACTTCTAGATTCAAGTCACGTGGTCATATCTGCACATGTGACCACATACACACACTAACACAAACATGGGCACACGCACGCATACACGCACACAGGCACAAGAAAGACACACACACACACACACACACACACACACACACACACACACACGCGCACACACACAGAGGTAAAGAAAGAGGGAAAGTGATGAAGATATTTCCTTTTCATTATTATCCATCTGACAGTTCCTCTGTGAAATGTCCTATCGTGAGCACTGGGGCTTCTTTGCCAAGCCAATCTTCTCCGTCCTGTGTGTCAGTCAGCGGCAGCTTCCGGCTGCCACGTTTAACCACTCAAGATTGGCATCGAGGCTCGACGACTGTGCCTGCCTCCGCAGAGACAACGGGACAAACAACAGATACTTGAAGTGGCAGGAAAATCTCACACCTCAGGTGCATAGCTATTAACATTTCACACAGATACCTGCCCAAGGCTGTCAGTGTGCCTTTACCGGATTTAAAAGACGTCGCCATGTAGGACTGACAAGTCTAAGAAGTGTGTTAGTAATATAACTGGTGATAATGAAATGCAACTGTGTTGGTGAGTGTCTTGATGTGTGTGTTTGTGTGTGTGTGTGCCGACGGTAGATGCTGTACAGATGGCATGACACATGATAAGTGGTGTTGACTGACTGATGCTGGCATCACGTCTTTGAATGAGGAACAGATCAAAACGTCAAACCAACGTCAATGAAACTTTTCAGGCGTTTGAAGTCAGTCTCCGGCAAGCTGGCACCCACATATTGCCACAACATTCACATCTGCTGTTTACTAAAAAAGGCAGTGAATTGGCTTTAATGCCTCTACCAATCACCACACAAAAACATACATATAAAGTGCTCCGCAAATCTGGCCACACACACACGTATGCACTGGGCTACAGCATCAATGCGCGACACCCTGAGCCAGAGCTGTGGTTCCGGCAGATTCCACAGGTGATGCATCATGGGGAATCTATCCAATCCCATTTCGACAAGGGCAAACTTCAATCTTTACCCCCTCCCCTCTACGCACACACACACACACACACACACACACACATGCACACACATACACACGCGCATGCACAGAGACACACACATGTATTTAATCTCTCTCTCTCCACCTCTCTTTCAGTGCCATGGCTCAATGACCCCCTATAAGGCTGGCGGATGCCTCCAACCCCTGATACAATAATAGACTCAAGGTGGCATCTCTAACATAGCCATGCAATGACATGATGAGCCATGCTGTGCCGGGCCGGATCAGGGCCAGGGCAGCCCCCTCCCTCACCGATCAACCCTGATCACATGCATAAATTAAGGAGTGTGCTGCAAGGCTGGGCTGTCACATGGGGGGCCACACAGGAAAGTCCCTCAAGGACTGATTAACACAAGATAATGTCATGCTCTCTCTCTCTCTCTCTCCCTTTCTCTCACACACAAACACACAAATACAGTAACTTCAAATAAGCACAAAATGACATGCACATGTGCGCAACACACACACACACACACACACACACACACATACCTCATACATGCCGGTCAACAGTCACACATACTGGAAGTATACAAAAATGCACAGAAAGAGAAATAAATAAAAGACAAAAATAAAAAGACAAAAAAACAAACACAAATACAGAGAAAAAAGTCAGACATGCACAAAAAAGAAAGGGGAGACAGAGAGAGAGAGAGAGAGAGAGAGAGACAATACACATACACAGACACACACACACACACATCTAAGTACACACATGCACACACACTGCCACGGGACCTGTGCTTTCATTAATGATATGGAAAATCGCTGCAGTAACCTGATCAACTGGGGATGGAGCTTAAGCCAACAGATGCTCTTAGGCCCTAATGAGGAGGAGAAGGAGGAGGAGGAGGAGGAGGAAGAGGAGACAGCCGTGACGAAAACCTGCTCTTCTCCTCCTCCTGCTGCCACTGCTCTGATGCAGAAAGGTGATACATCCTGCTATCTGATCGGCTGCCTCTCTGCGCAGAGCCAGGTGATTAATTTAGTGATTACTTCACTGTGCACTCCCTCTCTCTCTCATTACAGGGTGTAGAAGAGAGGGCTAAGATGTCTTCCATCACCCTTTTCCAACCCTCCCTCCCTCTCTCTCTCTAGTTTTCTCTCTATACAAAGGCAGTCAAATTATTCTGTTCTTCATCTATGAGAGTGCATCTCTCTCTCCCCAACCCCTCTCTTCCTCTCTCTCCCTCTCTCTGTGTGTGTGTGTGTGTGTGTGTGTGCGCGTGTGTGTGTGTTCGTCCGTCCCGTGTCTTGTCCCTGGTGGCTATATTTACCCCTGTAAGCACACGGCAGCACATCACGCTGGGATTCTGTTACCCCATGGAGCACCTACTGCCCTCAGCCCTGCTCACTATGCCACTGTGGGCCACAGGCGTCACAGCTTGGACCACGCCAACACTCAACACCAAACTCTCTTTCTCTCTTTCTCTATTTCTCTCTCTCACACACACACACACACACACATAAAACATTTCAACATCGACAAATTTCACCCAATGACAGAGCACACCACTGCTGATGTCTAACACACCCACATTTGCACACCATATTCACGTAAATGCACACACACACACACACACACACACACACACACATACACACACACAACAGCCACTCAAGCATGTATGCATACACACGACCATGTGTACATGTACATGTACATACACACACACACACACACACACACACACACACACACACACACAATACACACACAATACACACACAACAGCCACTCAAGCATATATGCAAACACATGACCATGTGTACATACACACTTACACACACACACACACACATTTACACTTAATCCTGTTAAGACTGACTCACAGTAGAGCAAAGCTAATAGCGCAGACACACCCACTGCAGTGTTTTTGTTCTGCTTCAGCCTCAACTCCACTGATAAGAGATCTCCTCGGCTCCTATCCTCGGCTGGCCTCCCTTCCTCTCCATGCTCACGGCTGAGAGCAGAGCACTGAAGAATCTGCCTCTCTGCATCGAGTTTTGCTAGAAGCCTGAACCTTGACTGGAGATTCATCATATCGGTTATCACACTACAAACTTAAAGACTTGAATTGCTACCATGGCCTTAAGCTATTCTCGGCTATTTTGACAAATTAATCACATCTTAAGCCGCACAGTTAAAATTCACATTCAAAATTCAATATAAAGTTGAATTCCCCCACATATTTGTTCTGGTGAGATCATTCTCACTTCTTTCTCACATTAATGATGAGAGAGGCCATCCTGCACTTAACACTTGCACAAGATCACTGGCCAGAGGCAAGTAGAAGAGGTGGATGACCTCAGGCTAGGAGCAATGAGAATGCACTGGAAGCAGATTATAAAGTTTACATTAATATTTAATGTAAAGAGTTATTTTTGTTAACATTACGAATACAATGGACTACCAGTGCTCTGGATCTCTAGAAAAAGCCGGCTCTGTGGTTGGCATAGAGGTGGAGTCCATAGCGTCTGTCGTTGAGAAAAGGACCCTGAGCAAACTCCTGTCAGTAATGGACAATGAGTGCTACCCCAACACAGCACACTAAACAGGCAGAGAAGCATGTTCAGTGGAAGACTCCCGTCACTGTCATGCTCAAAGGACAGACTGAGGAAAATCCTTTGTTCCCTGGGGCATTCAGCAGTGGCAGGGAAAAATTGACTACTGGGCATGAGACTGCCTCTCTCCATGTCACACGCACCACACTATCTGTTTTTAGCAATCGGTACTTTCCTGTTCTGACTGCTATTCTCTCTCCGAGCAGTGCTGGCTTTCTGCAGTTAATGAATGTATGTTCTGAGTAGGGGATGAAATATGATGTGCAATACAATGCTAAAAAGAGTGTTGTTTTGAAGAAGTAAACTAAAGGAGAACTAAAGGTGACAAAGAGCTGTGTTTTACAGACTGCTATCTGTCAGGACAAGTGTTGGGTGTCTGTAAGAAAACAATGTACCTGATGATATAAATAGGCAGTGTCACATGTTATAGGCCCAAGCTAATATTTAGGTTAGGAAATTGCATATGTGTTAACTGAAGTAAAAATCTAACCTTTTAAGACATACTGTATTCCACTGTACACTGCACCCTTATGGGTAAAGTTTAAAAAGGCAAGTCTACAGAAGTTACAGGTTGCTTGTAATGACTGTTTAAGGATTTTACTCAGGAGACCAAGGTCCTGTAGTGATGTATACATTTATCTGTCATTTAAATGTGTCACAAAACAACATAGTAACTTTCCTGAAAAATTACAGCTACAGTGCAGTTTGGTACCAGTCACCAATGTGGAGGTACTGGTATGAATGTCTTTTATAAGTACATCATGTTTTCTGTTTATTTTGTTTTGTTTGTTTGTTTTTCTGTTGGGTATGTATAGTCTGCGTGTTCTTTTGGACCCTGAGTCTGGCTAATGATGATGACGATGATGATGATGATGACTGGCACTTTATATTTATCTGCATTCCACTTTGCACTACCCCTGCAAATACAGACCCACTTTGCAAATACCCCTGCTAACTAATGGACACCCACCACTACCCACCACCCACCTTTTGCACTATCCCCCTACTGATGAACTCAAAGTGACTAAATCCAGAACAGATGTTCACTATGGATGTCCATTCCATGGGCAGTATTCTTTTCCCCTGTCCTTATGTGTGATGAATATATAAGTATGTATCTTACAAGCTACAGGATGTCTAAATTTCCTTTTGGACCACTAAAGTATCTATCTATCTATCTATCTATCTATCTATCTATCTATCTATCTATCTATCTATCATGTCCATGACGTAGGGCCAGTGCTTGCATAATATATAATGTTTATGGCTACAAGCTTGCACAGGGGCTGTCGACATGGCTAATTCTGACATATTTCACAAAATGCGTATGCCTACAGGACAGTATAGGAGGTCTGTATCGGTTTGTAAGTCTGGAGGTCTGAATCAGTAATACTCCACAGAATGCTGTTGTCTAAAGGGTTGAATAGGAGGTCTATTAGCATGGTTAATTATAGCATATTCCCATTTAATGTGTAACTACTTCAGAGCCTTAATAGCAGATCATGGAGAATGATGCTCTGTGTACTGAGACTCGATTGGCTCTCAGTCCTCTGCTGCTAGGTAGGGGTCTGCAGTGTGCCACATTGTGTGTGTGTGTGTGTGGCTGCTGTGGGAGAGGCGACTGATTGCAGAGGAAGCTGGTTCGCTGAGGCATGAGTTGCTGTGGGAAGCAGCCGGACGCTTCATCTTCCTACAGATCGATACTCTGGGCCAGCCGGAGGGAGGTCCCCAGCCACGCTGGTACTGAAGACACGTGGTTGCACTGGCCATTACTGTTAACTGTCCCATGCGCACATACACACACACACACACACACACACACACACACACACACACACACACACACACACACACCTCTCACCCAGTGAGTTGGACAGAAATGCAGCACAGAGTACATATGACCAAGATTGAACTTCTAATTCTACAAAAAATGAAGGCAATCTGTCAAATAACTAATACATACTGTAAGATGTGACTGCATAGGCGTCAGAACATCATGGACATGGACATCATAATGTTTTGTACACTCCCATATAGCTCCCATCAAAGCACCAGACATAGAAAATAAGATTTATTCCACCAGCCCTCCACTGCAATCCACAGCATGACTCAACTCTGGTGTATGCTGCCACCCAGTGGCCATTCCCCTTACTATCATCGTAGTAGCAGTTTCACCGAATCCATTTGACCTTCATGTAATTCTATTCCATCATCGTATTGATTTTGGAGACAGTCGCCTGCTCGAGTGCCTATGACACGATACAAAGAAACCAGCCCTGGGGGAGCGTTCAGGCCTCGTTACCCTGCGCTCCGCAACCAGTCCAGAATATTACCCATGACCACCATCAAGGTCTACATCACTTTCAATTTGCACAGAATCGATTTTATACTTTATCTAATTTTTTTTCCACCTGACTTCAACAAAATATTACTGCACCAATGCTCGGCGGATTTATCGTGGTAGCAAAATGAAACAAAGAGGTCCATATTTTGGTTTTCTGTTAATCATGTGTAATCAATGAGAGCACGTAGAATAATAAAACAATGCGAAATTTCTACTAATTCTAATTTGCTTCGTCACAGTAATCCTGTGTAGGAATGAAGTAAAGAGTGACATGGCCTTTAACACAAGTGAAGAATCACTTTTCTCATAGATACAAAGCATGTATTTCTGACATCTAAAATGAAGTAACAGTGAACAGCAAGAACAGAAGATTGTAGGAATTGCTAACAGACTGTGCATCTACAAATAACTGCTTGTGTATGTCCATTAGACCCAGCTGCCACACTACAGAACAGGTGTATTTCTATCTCTACAGATATGAATCTTTTGGATGATAACATGAAAAACAAAAGATCAAGGCATGGGGTCTTACACAGTACTACTACCATTACCGCTGAGCCAACCTTAGTTTACCAGCTTACAGCTGCAGAGTGCAGCTTTAATACACCATTACTGTTTGTGTGTCGTCTAAGATTTGACTTTAGTGTTCAGTATATTTTTCTTCGAATTGTGTCTTTTCTCACCTTGACAGCACTGGCTCGCTTTCACCTCTCCATGTAGTGAGCAGAGCTGTGCTCATCGCTTCAAAAGCAACCACTTCTCCAACCCACTCCATGGGATTTTAGAGGCACTTAAAAAAATCACAACTTCAAGAACTTTGACAGCCATTTATTGATTGACTGATTTATTTATTTATTATTTCATGGCCATCTGGTGATAAAAGGTTTAAACGTGAAACCCTTGGTGTTAAATGGCCATTCTAGCTGTTTCTAGTAAAATGTGACCTCTGATGGAAGTCAGCCTTCAGCTTAGCCTGTTATGCTAAGAAATTCAATAGCTGTGATGCCATATTTTGTCCACTAGATGGCTCTATAAACCAAATATGGGGAATTTGGATAACTCCATTCACCCATTTACTTGGGATCCTTTCACAAGCCACTGTGTCACTAACACTTGAAAACTACACATGAAAAATTTAAATTGAGCATGCACACACAGACACAGACACAGAATGAGTCTTGCATCACATTCCTCTGCATCTCAGCAGCTGTTACCCTGATGGTGCGGATGGTGGTTTGTTCATCTGTGAGCAATGCAGACAAATGCCATTTTTACCCCAACATGACTACAGTCACCAGGAACAATAGCAGACGGGCCGCAGCCCATCAGACTGAGGGAGTCACTATTAATCCTGCTTCAGCCAGGGGCTGCCTCCCAGCAGCATTCCTTCTGCTGCAGCACACTGAAATCTACACACACACACACACACACACACACTCTCTCTCACACACACACACTAAAACCTACAATCTCTCCCTCACACAAATACACACACACACACACACAAACTGTAGTCTGTCCCTCACTCACACACACACACACAGACATGCAGACATGAGATTATGCTGTCACTTTCTTACACACAAATAAGCAAAACACACATAGAAACAACATGTGTGGCAGTAAAAAGCTTTCCAGGGGAAAACTGAGGAAAACACACATACAGCACACACACACACACACACACACACACACACACACACTTGGACAAACATTTCTCTAAACACACAGACAAAACTTGACTTACAGCATGCAGTTCTTAAACTGAAAAGGTAAACTGCCCATCTATTCCCCTGGACATTGATCACACACACATAGAGCTCTCTCCACCCGCCTCCTTGTGTGCTGACAGCTCACAAACACTGATGAGACCCATCAATCAAATCACAGCAGCCAATCACAACCAGATGCTCAGTTCCACAGATCAGACAGAGCCCACCGATGTTCGAAGAACAGATGGGTCTTAAACTTCACGTAGGAGATGGGAGTCCAGAAGCAGCACTTTAAAAAAAGTCAAAGTCAACAAGGTAAATGATGCTGGAGAAATCTATACAAATCTCCTTTATCAAATGACACAGAAAATAAAACTGGCATTTGATGCGGCAAAACGATCAATGGCTTCCCTAATATCAAAAGGGGACACGGCTTAAATCTCTCCCTAGTAGTTGCAAAACCAAACTACATAGACAATGGCATATGTCATCCATTAGTCCTTAATGCTTTTCAACATGCTGTCAGTAGTGCATGGAACACAAGCTTAACATACAACTGTAGGTCTGCAATCATTCATGCAGCCCGATGGAAACCCTTTTTCTCCAGACCTTTTTTCAGATGAAACCCAAGCCCCCATAATGATTCATCTGTAATTGAAAACAAGCCCCATCAAACACTCAGAGAGAGAGAAAGAGAGAGAGAGAAAGTGAGAGAGAGGGAGAGAAAGAGAGAGATAGAGCTTACGGGCTTTTCGACAGCAGTGGTAGTGTCTTCATCATTCTTGGTACCTGCATGTTAGAAATATGTTCCTAATTGGAGATCAGAGAGGAGACAAGTAAGTGAACCACAGGGAGAGGGAGAGTAAAGTGATGCGCCACAACACGAGGATCAAATTGTCCTCAGATGTCATCGAAACATGAGGTTAAACGACTGAACAAATTACCCTCGATTACTATTAGATTTGTCATTCTCTTAGAAACTCAACCCGAAACATCAAATGAACTTTAAAGACACTTGTGTTACATCATAGAGCCAGATCCACAGCATAGCAAGTTACTGATGATAAGATGGTAATAAGATAAGCCATATCATATGTCGAGCTCACTCATTTATTACAAAACTGCCAGGCACATTCATGACGTTTCTGCAGACTGCAAGTCTTTCGAAGTCTGTTTCTGTTCAATGGGATTCAGTTTCATCTGTTTCCTCCACAGGTCATTTGTGATGCCTGAAATGACAGCCCATAGACTGTCTCCTCCCTGGAATGACTATGGCAGCAATAACCCAACACACAGGCCTACAAGGACTTATTCACTTCTCTCCTTACTTACCCTTATTTTTGTTGGCTTATCTATGTTTCATATTCAACCTTCAATCACTGGTAACTGCACAAAGACCATTTGCAATTTGCATGTCTAGTCATAGACGTACTGATTGAACACTGAGTGGCTAATTTGTACCATGTGGGCTAATGACATAACTGCTCTGTGAACCAGAAACGTCAATCAACTGAACTAGCTGGGCCAAGGGATGAACATACACATGAACATGGAGAGGGAACTATAGAACTGGCATGGAGAGGGAACCATAGAACCACTTTATTTTTCAAATGGCATACTAAGATACTAAGATAAGTTTGATACTGCATTTTCAGCTGTGTTTACGCTGCACATACACCATAAAAACATCAACACAGCTTTACAGCTTTGCCAGAAGGATACAGCAAACTTGTGTTCATATGTGGTTTTGCATTTGTGTGTGTGTTTGAGTGTGTGTGAGTGTGTGTGTTTGTGTGCGTGTGGCGGCCCTTCAAAACTTTTCCTGAACAGCAATGACAGTCGCAATCACACAAAACCCAAAGCAGAAAAAAAGGAAATCTTGGTTGTGATTATAAAAGTTTGTACCCATTCAATAAGTGGATACTTGATTTGAAGAAAAGCACACAGAAGAAAAAAAGTGAAAGAATAACTTTAGGAATTCATTTGACAAACACACTTATCGCTTATCAAAGCCATCTGCTTCCTAGCCAGCCCCACTCTCAGAGCGGGTCTTTAAGTCACTAATCAGAGCCAGACAGTTTCGAGGAACCCCTCACTAGACAGAGATAGAAAGGGCTTCATGATCTTCACTTGGCATCCATCTTTCCAGGAAAGATATAGCGTTCACTATTGGCTAGCTTTTCTAAAACAAACTGAACTAAATAGTAACATGATTGATAACGTTTATACATAGATTGACCTTCATAATCACAAGGTTACTTCATATGTAGCAGTTGAATAGAACACAGCAGATATAGAAGAAAGCTGTTCACAAGAAAGATTTCCTTGTTTCAGATTTGAAAGTAGAACTTATCAGAATTATCAAAAGAAATTATTATTCATAATGAATTTTCCAATCCCATCATTATGAGATACTGGCTGCTGATTTGATTAGACAGCAATTTATTTTCACCAGAAAACCAAAAATGGCTTTCAAAACTCTGAAGTGGTTCGGTTCGGTGACATTCTGCTATGGTTGACCCAGTTTGAAAAACTCAAAGTGGCACATAGTGTTAAACTTGGAGGTGAACTGAGCTCCTGTTTGAAACTAATAAAAGCCTGAAAACAGAGCAGATTCATCTTAGTCATGTCACAAGGCGTGACCCAAAAGATAGGGGTTTCTTTCTTTCATTCATTCATTCATTCATTCATTCATTCATTCATTCATAGATACATTCATACATACATACATACATACATACATACATACATACATACATACATGAATGTATGTATGTATGTATGTATGTATGTATGTATGTATGTATGTATGTATGTATGTATGTATGTATTTATTTATTTATTTATTTATTTGCACAGCTCTGGGGACCCTGCTGCTAGAGATAGGGGTCTGGATAATGGCAAGAGATGGAAGAGACAAAAGATTAAAATACCCAGTGCAGAGCAAGAGGGGTGATGCTGGTGCCTTGGCATTGCCTCTGAATGCTCCGGTCCCTGAGGAAATCACTCTGTCTCACTCCCTGGCAGGACAGCACAAATATTCATCGCCCTCGCATCATTCCCCATCCTACCTGACCTGTCCTTGCAATACACAATTCAGACAGTTCAGAAAGACCCTTGGAAGACGAGTTAGATTGAATTGCCACCACCCATCTCCATTGTAAGCAGGACCTCCATCATCCTAATTGACTTCATCCTCTTCTACATCAGCATCCAAATCAAGTCTACCATCATCATTAACATCATCCACATCATCTTCAGCAACCTGGTCATCATCTTCACTTTCTTCATTAATATCACCATCCTCATCCTCCTCGGCATCATCATCATCATCATCATCATCACGTCCACCTCCACCTCCACCAACATCAGTAGCAGCAGCAGCATCAGCAGCTCCTACCCAGAGATAGACTCAGTCCACTCAGTCGAACAGGCCTCTGCTGTGCCATGTCATAACGGCCATCACAAAATGAAATGGATGATAGTGTTGCACACAGATGTTTATATGTGTATCTATATATATATATATATATATATATATATATATACATACACACATATATATATATATATATATATATATATAGAGAGAGAGAGAGAGATAGATAGATAGATAGATAGATAGATAGATAGATAGATAGATATTGCCTTTTTGGTTTTATCACAAAGCCCTATTCACAACTGTCCCAGAATCAGCTGTTGTGCGGCTAATTAGCACTCTCTATCTTAGTGTCTGTCTGGGAGGAGGCTATCCAGCACAGCACCGCACAGCGGCTCCACAATGCAGCAGGCCTGTGTTCACTCAAACCTATCCCAGGGTCACTTTCCCACCCATAGCCCAAACCCATTGGCAAGGCTAACGGAAACATCCAGCAGGAATTATTACCAACCTATTCAAGAGAATACTAGGTAGGTGATTATGTGAGTGCATCGGTAGAGGTGTGTGTGTGTGCGTGTTTATGAGTGTGTATAAGCGCGCCACGGTAACTCTCACACAGTAAGCTAAATACTTTGCACACAGCCGAGTGCACTGGCAGTCAGCCACGTTTAACTGCGAGCCTTCTACTGTCTATTAGCAGACAAGAGCTTGCCAATGTTTCTATATCAGCGCCTTTCCAGGCCTCTGGGTGTTGATCACGAAATCAAAGAAAGCAGACACACTGATGATCTGATTGGGCTTTCCAGCCTCTTGGATTTCACTCCATTTTCACCTTTCACTTTTATGCTCCTGAGCAGATTTCAACTAATTGTTTAGACCCCTTGTTTAGATCCATTAAACACGGAAAAACAAATTTGTTGTGCAGTCTGGCCCAGCAGGACATTGACATTCAGAGAGAGTGTGATAAAGGAGACGCCTCCACTACCACCACCACCATCAAGACTGCTTTTATTCATCTTTCTTTTTTATTTCTTTACTCTTCCTCTTAACGCTGTCATTTAGAGATGCCAGTGAGTCAGCACATTGTGGTCATGGTTCAATGATACTGGCATAAGCCATGCTCACCCTCTTCTTCACCTTAGGTATACGAGTTTATGAACTTCTCTGAATCTTCTCTGAATTTTTATTTTTATTTATTTGTTATTCGCAACAAAAATAATCCTCCATAGAGAGTTCACCAGGCTTCCTGGAGTTCATTAAAAAATAGCAATAACAAACAAAACAAACTACAACAACAACCATGATATTACAATATATTGGAGAAACAAGCCACAAACACAAAAATAAGTGCAATCATTGCAATTTAGTTACCGCGTCAGGATTTACATCAGCTCTAACTAAAGACCAACACATTTCTGGCTCCTTGGGACTCCCAGGATCTGTTCTGTTGCTACCAGAGATCTTCTACTCTGAGGCAAATGCTTGTCTGCAAAACAGACCCAAAGCTCCCCATTTGTCCTCCATCTTAGACAGGAAATTACAGCGATAAAGAGAAGCCGTGGTGTATTTAGGAGGATTCCGAACAGGAAGCTTCCTCAATTACTACTTTGGTCAGAACAGATCCAGTGAGTAGCAATAATGTTCATTCCTGCAAATGAAACAGTCACTGGGAAAGCATTTTAAAAAAAGCCATTAAGGGCAATACTCTATGATTAAATATAACACCACTCAAAAAATCCCTTCTCCTGGAAACAGTACTGCAACACATCCTATGTTGAAAGGTTTTCATATCATCAGTGCCATTTCACCAATGATAATAGCAAGCACTTCAAATGATGAGAAAACTGTTCTAAATTGGATAATGAAAGTTCAAATGGGCCACATTGCTACATCGTATGATGCAGAGCTCACATTGCCAATGACTCAATGCTGTTTTGGCTGGAGTGCTCACAACGACATAGATAAAATGGTTGATGAAAATAACCAGCTGACTATCTTTCTGATAGTACTGAGGTTTGCCATTATCCACCCTTTACTTTGTTATTATCAGGGACGCTTCATGCTACTGGAGTGAAGGTCCTAATGGCCAACTCTTCTTATATAAGATCTGTTCCAGAGCATACTGAGAACTCACTGGCTAGTTCTGACTCCCGACACAAAGTAGTGTGCTTAATTCCGATGGTGTTCTGAGAGGTGTACTACATTTAGATGGCGCTCTGAGCAGAGGGCTTCATTCACATGGTGCTCAAGTAATCTCAGAGAAGCCTTGAAGAGCTACTGCACTCTGAAAGGCCTCTGCAGTACAGCCAAAAAGCAGAATCCTGATTTAGGCTCCAGGGATATTCCAAACACACACAGACATAGACATACACACACACACAAACACAAAGACAAACACAAACACACTTCCCTGTCAAAAACATGCAACTGGATTTGTGATAGTCTCTTTTTATCATGCCTGTGAGTTAGTGAATTCAGGGGGGAGATCCACATGAAGGCTGCTGTGTGTGTAGTTTAGCAGTCTGATATACCAAGTCGGATTTCTCACAGCTAAGACATTCTGCATCTAAGAAGCACTCACATACTTGCTCATGCATACAGATACTAATATAAACACACACACACACACACACACACACACACACTTCAGTACTAAAAGCCTTTTTAAAGGTACCCTCACACACAATAAAGTGGCAACAGCTTTTGATATGCCCACGTTCACACTGCATGAAAAACACTGATTAGTATGCTATGTGCAGTTTTAGACACACACACCCTGCCTTTTGTAGACAAGCAGTCCCACCCTGGACTCAAACATGCAACCTTATATATAAACAGCAGGTATAATGGCAAGAATGCTAAAATCCATGTTGCTAGCAAGAGAATTGACCCACTACACAGCCACTACTCGCTCCCATCCATCTCTCTCTCTCACGTGCACACACACACACACACACACACACACACACACATACACACACACACACACACACAAACACAAACACTATCATTATACTTTCATTAACAACAAAATGTTAAGAGTATAGTGGAGAGAGGGTAATATTGGAGGGCAGAAAGTGTAAGAAATCCAGAAATCCAACCACAGAAAGAAACACCTCCAAAGAAAGACAACAGGCATAAAAAAACAGGTCAGTTCAGATGCTTTGTAGCAAATCGCCTGTGACGTTTTCAACTTTGTTTTCATTTTCCCTATTCTCCCTGCTCTGAGACTAACTGGCCGGAGGGGCTGACCTCCCTTGGCGACCTTTGTGCGCAGGGCATGTTAAACTAGGGGAAGCAGATGTTTCTATGCTACTGTCGTCTGAGCGTAGAGCTCCACACCTCCTGCTGAGGCGACCAGGGGGTCACGCAAGCTCCTGTCCCGTCCAGATGCATTCATGACCACACACACTCATCGGCACACTCACAGACACACTCATGGACACACACAGACACACTCAGAAAAACACACATACTTGCACGCACATGCATTAATAACACAGAGACACACACACACACACACACAGAGGAAAAAACAAATGCTTGCACACGTATGTAGTATAAACACAGTATACACACAAAGAAAAACACTAATATTTGTAAGCATACACAGAAAAGGCACTCATGCATTTCAGACAAGCAGACAAACACACACATATAAAAGCAAACACACACACACACACACACACACACACACACACACACACTTTCCTAATTCGTCAAATCTCTACCTCTAAAGGCAAAGTGATCAGCTTCCCCTTATTGGAATGTGGCTATGGAATTCCTCTGCAGCCTGACAAATTCAGTAATGAATATCAGATTTTTTCTGACAGTATGGAAGACATAGCCATACTGTCATTCTCTGAACCACGGACTCTGTCAGAAGTGGACAGTCTTCAGTGGTTGGAATCTGGTAATGATATTTCCCCATCTTTCCCCTGGGAATTCTGGCCACCTGCGCTGCGTTCCTGGACTGTAAATCTACTTCCTGCCTGTGCGGCTGTGTATGTGTAACACAAGCCTGAGCCTAGCTGGCTACGCAAAGAGACAGTGAACAGCACTGAGCAATAAAAATGACTGCTAGTCCAGGGGTACACATAATGAGTTTTTTTATTATTATTAATCATGGACTTTTATTCAAATCAGTATAAATGACAAGTTATGACATGTAGTTTCTCAAAGGCTTCAAAAACAACTTCACAGCTGCTTCATAGCTCTCTCACCTATCCACACACCAACCACCTTGCCACATACACCCCCTCCATCACAAGGATTTGGGAATTCAAAGGCATAACGTCCAGCTTATACATTCTGTGAACCTCCAAGGTGTGTTAAAAAACCCCTTCCCACAGAACCTCTGAGCCATGTAATGGCAGTTTAATGAGGCATGCACAGGGGCCAGTGGCCATGTTTCCTGACCTTGGCTTGGGTAGCGGGAGGACACTATGGTCCTGGGGACAGGTGGAAGTCCCAAGACACTAAAGTTCTCAAGCCAGCCCATGGAACTCAGTGGCCAGCCAAGGTGGGGGTCTCCCTGGCCTAGGCACTAATTTAGCTCCAGGAATGAAGTGGGCCTCCACTATAGGGCCCAATATGGGGTGTGTGTGTGTGCGACCAGAAGGCAGGTGACTGCCATCATAAAATGCAAGTGACTGAGCGCCAGTCTCATTTCACAAGCAAATGTAAAAAGCCTGAACCCTCTAGTGTGCTGAAACCTCATTAGCAAACATAATTATCTCTGATAATGACACTAACACACAGGGTAAAAAAATACAACAAATTAGTTGAAAGGAGAATCACATCTGGAGCAATCATAAATTATATATATATATATGTCATTATTTGTATATATATTGAGAGAGGCAGACAGACAGACTGCAATTGAAGCTGTTATCATCACTTACCAGTTCAGGAACAAAGGATGAATGAGATGATCAGGAAGCCTGTCAAGTCAAACAAAAGAGAAGAGAACTTCAATAGGCTAAACATACAGAAAACAAACAACAGCACTGACATAAACAAACTGATAATACACTGGGAAAACACACCATTCCAGCCTAGTGTGTGCACTGAGCTCTTTGTGCAAACAGCTTTTGTAGAAACAGGGGGACCAACTACAGGACTTACAAAGGCCAGGAATGTCTTCCCTGAAAGCTTCCACAAACAATGGAGACCAGCTACTGACTCTCTCTCTCTCTCTCTCTCTCTCTCTCTCACTCACTCACTCCCACTCTCTCCCTCTCTCTCACTCACACACAGACACACAAACATGTGAATAGACCTCTGTAGACCTGTGAATGTGCAACAATTCACCTGATGCCTGCACAGAAATAAGTGAAGCAAAATAAAGACTTCCACCTTGGTTTGGAAACCTAGTTTTTCTAACAAAACCTCATGGAAAGAGAATACGGATAATGGCCACGTATTCCAAAACCTAAAAATAAACCATCTTACAGAATGAAACAGAAAACATTTGAACCCACCCACCCCCTCACCATGCTCTTCAAAAACAGAAAAAAACCCTGAAAGGTTAAACCAGAAACATGGACATCCAAGGAGTGAGTCAGAGAGCATTGCCAACATTGACATAAGCCAAATATTTATTTTTAGACCATAGCCCAGCATGGACAATGATTCACATACAAATTACCAGCCGCAGACATTACTGGGAACAGTGCAGTGCATGGTGGTGCAGGAATGGACCCAGAATGCCCACAGGCCAGAGAGGATGAGCTAAAGTGAAGGAGTGTCAGACTCAGGGCCACAGGTCTGGATAAAGCCTTAGCCAACAGCATAGCATACATAAATACATCCATGTGTGTATAAAGATGATGACAGCACTCAGAGATGCCACTCTGGTGGTCAGGGAGAGTGGTGGAGGTAGAGGGGGAAGGAAGAATGGGGAAGGAGGGAAGAAGGGAGGGGGAGAGAGAAAGAGAGAGAGAGAGAAAGGGAGAGAGACAGACAGAGAAAGGCATTTTCAAATCAAGTGGTTAATAGAAGAGAGGAGCCAATGTAGCAATCAGATATTGCTGTTTCCTAAAATCTTTTGACACATCTTTGTGTGTATGTGTGTGTGTGTGTGTGTGTGTGTGTGTGTGTGTGTGAGAGAGAGAGAGAGAGAGTGAGTGTGTGTGTGCGTGTGTGTGTGTGTGTGAGAGAGAGTGAGTGTGTGTATGTGTGTGGGTGTCTCTATCTTGTACTCCCACTCCTTACACATTCAGATACCTATCTTCTCACTCAGCTGTTCACACTCTCCTCCTTCAGCAGCTGGCTACTCCCATGGCTACCCCATTAGCCTCATGTCTGTGGCTCTCTCCCCAGCCCTCTCTACCCCTCTCCCCCCCACCTCCCTCCGCTTCTCCCTCCCTTCCCCCAACACTCTACCTTCTGTCTCGCACCTCTATCTTTATTGCCATATGGACACAGACGCTATTCTACATCTCCATCTCCCCTTGCCAACAGAACACACTCAACCTCTTCTGCTCTCCATACATCACTGATCATCCTCAGAGAGAGAGAGAGAGAAGTGAGAGAAAGAAAGGAAAGAAAGAAAAAAAAAGAAAGAGTAGGAAACTGGGGGAGGGAGAAATGATATCTGGAGACGTGACATTTTTAATAGAGCTGTTTTTCTATTTTTTTTTTTAACTTAGGGGTTTTTCACCAAACCAAACCGAATGGAAAGCCAAAATGTCATTAGTTCTCCCTTTTTGTTGTGGCCTCCAGCAGAAGTCTGCGTGGCGTATGCTCCGCGGGCCCAACCAGCCAAGCAGCCTGCCGCTTGGCCTGCACTCTCCCTCCCACAAAAACGCTAACCTCCTTTCTCAATCCGCAGCAGCAGCAGCAGCAGCAGCCTCAACTCTGGACTGGGACAGGCTCTGGATGGAGAGGGAGCCAATGAGAGAGAGGTGTGTGTGTGTGTGTATATGTATGAGTGTGAGAGGTGAATGTGTGAGTGTGAGTGTTTGTGTCTGTGTGAGACACAGAGAGAGAGAGAGAGAGAGAGAGAGAAAATGCCTGAGCTGAGTCTGAGCAGAGCTGTGGGATTCAAAGGGGGAATATCTGTGTTAGCAGTCAAAGACAGAGCCAGAGGCAGCAGCACTCCCCAACACGGGCCAGCCGACCCACCAGCCAGCACAAGTTTATTTCATTACTCCAACTCCCTCTTATTAGTATGTCAGGCATGTGTGTGTCTCATGAAACCGTTTGCAATTCAGCACAGGGCTACACTGAGAGAATGAGTGAATAAAGTAGAGCGAAAGAGAGAGAGAGAGAAAGAGTAAGAGTAAGAGAAAGATGGAGCATGAAAGGGCTACAAAAAAGAAACAAGAGAGTGAGAGTGACACAGCAGTCCAGTAGGCAATAGAGACAGAAAGAAAAAAGTATAGAGGCAGAAAGTAAGCAAGAGAGATTGAGTAAGTGAGCGAGAGAGAGAGAGAGAAGGGGGAGAAGGGGGAGGGAGAGAGAGAGAGAGAACACCCCATGAAAGTGTACATTTTCTCCAAGCAACATCAACGAGGCCCTCACCCACTCAAGAGTAATTACTGACTTTAATGTCATCCTCTTCAGTTGAGAGTGAGCAGCTCTCAGGGATTAAAGCAAAAAAAAAAAAACTTCTGACTGGGGACAGACAACAGATAGGGATGCACAAAAACCATCATACATTTAATATTAGGCCTTGAGCATTTATTAGAGCCTATTATCTCACACATTCCCTGTACCCATCTAATAGGTGAACTACATGCCTGCCCTTACCACAGATCTCAGCACATATTCTGGCAATGTGTGCTTCATATAATCCTATAGGGATCAACATTTTGCAGCTGATAAAGCCATCGGAAGATAAAATACGTTTCTCAAACAGGCAACTGCAGAATTGTTTTCACCAGTTATAATCTAATCGTTGGACTGTGTTCCACAGCAATGCCCATCAGATGGCTAAAATTGGATTGCTGGAGAATATGAATGGTAATAAATCTCTAAATAGTGAGTAGAGCAAATGTGTGATGAATGAAAACATGTTCATTTATATAAATGCTAAAACCTTCCAACAAGATCTCAGACTGTTTTTCTATAGCTTTGCAGTACAGACATAATAAAGACACAAGATCTCAGACTGTTTCCATGGCATCGCAGACACTAGAGTTCAGACTGTTTCCATAGCACTGTAGTACAGACATAATACAGACACAAGAGTTCAAACTGTTTCTATAGCCATGCAGTACAGACATGAGGGTTCAGACTGTTTCTACTGCCTCAGTCCAGACAGAAGAGCTCAATCAGTTTCTATGGCCTTGCAGTACAGACACAAAAGCTCTGGCAGTTTCTATAGTCACAGACTGTAGTAACTGCTTCTAGAAACTGACTCTAGAGTACAGACACAAGACAGAGCGGTACAGACAATCAATAGCCATAGGCCTGCGGTACAGACCAGGATATGTCTCACAATAGGCTATAAACAAACCCAACAAATCAACATTTAGCTTCTTCATCAGACCTTATTAGACACACTTCTAACAGACTTCTAACACACTTCTAATACACTTCTTCATCAAACAGGCTAGAATATTACTGTGGAAACAGAAGGTGGACTGTACAGCGCACAGATATCCATTCTGTTTACAAGCCCCGCCATCTGCGAGGGTCTACGAAGCATTAGGCCAGGCAGAGGAGAGAGCCTCGTTTAACAGCACTAATTAACACAGTGCTGAGAGTTTTATGACACACTCACATCTTTTCAACACAACACAGGCCTTTGAAGAGAACACCAGACTTGTTTGGAAACATTTGCGCTTCATGAGACATGGGACAACTTGCTTCTGTCAACTCCTGATCCTAAAATGGGAGTTTGTGAGGTTTTACTCACAAACTTGAAACACTCCAAGTCAGTAATGCAGTGTCAAATGCCAGGAACAAAAAAAAACCTTCATGAAAAACAACATATGACAGAGATGATGTTTTTGTTTTGTGATTTTTAGCCTGCCTATATTTTGTGTGTGTGTATGTGTGTGTGTGTGTGTGTGGGTGTCTGGATGTGTATGTCTTTCAACTTTATTAGAACTACATTTAGGCTATTATGTGTGTGTGTTTGTGTGTGTGTTTGTGTGTGTGTGTGTGTGTGTGTGTGTGTGTGTGTGTGTGTGTGTGTGTGTGTGTGTGTGTGTGTGTCTAGTGCATGTTCAAACACATGCCTGGATGTTTCTGTGCTACAGATAAACCCGTCCCACTCCATTCTCTTGCTGTCATCAGAGCAGTGAGCATGAGAGGACCCCATCCATCTGTCCCCTGTCTGACCTCCATACTTTATTAGACCGGAAGAGAGTGGCACCAAGCCAACTAACATGACCCACATGGACACAAAAGCACAAGAAATGCAGCAGAGGGACAGGTCTTGACAGACAAAAAATATATAAATCGAACAGTTAGTAATTACAATATCTTAAAAGCAGAAGTTTTTTTTCAAGATGCAGGATCCCAGATGACATGTTGCCAGTTTAATGCAGTATTACACAGTAGCCTACACAACAATGCTCACTTAAAGCAACACTATAACCTTTTATCAGACAATTTGTTTTGGTACTCCTAACATTTAGTTATGTGACTATGACTACCAAAGCGTTATTCCCACCAGCCATCCAGGATATGCACTGTGCAGTTCTGAGTGGAGGGTAGAAAACCTACTAAACATAGATGATGCACTCATGTGTCAGGTAGGTAGCAAAGAAGATGAACCATGAATGGCTTTCAAAAATGTTTCATATGCCTTTTAAGTAGCTATTTCACTAACTTTACACCAAAAACTCCAGGGCTGCTTCACCTGACCAAAAGCTAAGGTTTATACACATAATGCATTGGAACAGAAGTCATCCCAAATGACTGGTAGAGGTGAACATTTTATGACATGGCCATACAATATTCAGGTAAGAGAAAGCATATCTTCTCTCTCCAAATGGGCAACAGTTGCTATTTGTCAACCTGCATGAATAAACAGTCAGCTAACTGGCCGGTCATCTAAAGCCAGGGCCTGAGAGACATCTTAAAAGCCATCATCTGACAGAGAGAGCAATGTTCCAATATGCTGACCTCACTTCCTGTCAGCGGAACATCCCAGAAGAGTGGATGTTCTGCATACTCATCATGTCACGACGACGAGAGAATGCTGACCCTTTGTGCTGCACAAAAGTGCATGCCAAGCCCCTGAGCACAGAGTGCCATGGAAAGAGGGAGATAGTGAGAGAGAGAGAAGGAGAGAGAGAGAGAGAGAGAAACATTCAAACAAACAAACAAACAAAAAGTGAAATCTGATACTTTTTTTCCAAATACTCTCCAAAAAGCAACACAAGGTCAGAGGAAGACACGTGGGAAAGACATCTGAAATCAACTCATGTCCTAGAGCAGACATAAGTCTCCTCCTATCCTGTTATTGTCTGGAGCCCTGCTGTCAGAGAGCGCACATAAAGCCAGACCTGAAGCATTAAGTCTTACGGTGCACCTCATACACACCTCTGACTGAGACCTCTGGGAACAGAAATCCAGTGGGGTATAAATCAGCTATCCAAAGTAGTTACAGAAAAAGAGGGGCCACCCTCGAGGTCTATCAGTCATTGAGCTCACACACACACACACACACCCCTACAGTTATGGAAGACACACATGCCATGACACACACACACAAAATGAGTTGATCTGGAAAGCAGGGTTTGTCTTTCTCTCTCAGCATATCCATCTTGGTGCAGGTGATTGGAGAGGGGGCAGAGGGCAGCCATCCCGGCTTCTCTGGCAGATGGTGGATGCGTCAGGTGTGCGTTAGCGTTAGCCTTGCAGAGGGGAACAAGGGCTCAGGCTAATGGGGGAAGCCTGGGCTGGCTGCCAGTGAGCTGCGTTCACATCACCGGCCTCCACAGAGACAGAGAGAGTGTGAGAGAGAGAGAGCGAGAGAGAGAGATGGATGTTTATGGATCATCATCAAGGTTAAACGCCTCTGTTACAGCTAATGGCTGACCAGCCGGCCACATGATGAGAGAGACGGCTACAGCTAGTGAAGTGGGACAAACTGAGCTAAAATGACCTAATATCACTGACACACTGACATCTCTTCCACCAATTCACAAAAGAAACAAAACAATAATGAGAAAAAATAACATGAAAGAATGCTAAATATATATATATAAAATAGCAAAAATATTTATGAAAAAATTATAATTTGCAACAGTTGAAGTCCTTCCACCTGTGAAGTGCATATAGTCAAATAAGGCATTGAAATGAAGTCATCAGCAACCCATTTTTCACTTGGACACTTCACCATATGGACAAAATGACCCCCATTAGCACTGTCATTAGGAGTCATTAAAATGAAATTTGAAAACTCCCAGAATTTAACCACTCCTGAGGAGGCTGGGATTTCTGGCATCTGTGTACTGTGTATGTGCTCAATGGATTAAAGCAGTTTTCACATGACTTATAGCGATCGGTCACTTCGTTGTCATGTACAACATGCGGTCCCATGTTTTAAGGGCTACTCCTCATAGTTGTTTTATGTGTGTGTGAGTGTGAGTGTGTGTGTGTGCAATGGACTTTGTGCCTGACTAGACTGCCCGGCACATTGTTTGGTTGTCTGGATATGTGGGGATGGTATCCACGGTGTGTGTGTGTGTGTGTGTGTGTGTGTGTGTGTGTGTGTCCATGTGCATGTGTGATGGACTGAGAGAAAGAAAGAAAGAAGCACTGCTGCACTGAACACACATGTGGTGTGTTTGAGTGAGTGAGAGAGAGCCTGGACAGTGAGGTCAGTGAGTTGTCACAGCCAGATTGGATGAACAAAAAAATGGCTCAGCGCTCTGAACTCACACCTTAGAAACACTGCAGTAGGACAGGCCCCCCGGCACAGTTTCTGTATGTGTGTGTGTGTGTGTGTATGTGTGTGTGTGTGTGTGTGTGATGACCTGTGAGAGGAGGAATCCTCTTCCCCACATTCCTGCCGGGACATTCTCTGGCTGCCTGAGCCATGGCACTAAGCCGGCTACCCCAAGCCCTGAAACCCAACGCCCTCACAGGACAGGCTCGCCTACTCAACCTGTGCGCACACACACACACACACACACACTCATCACATTTACACCTGCTACATTACCAACCTGGCACAGGCATCACACATCTGTGTCAATACTACCGTGACTGATGTGCTAAATCCTCTGTGTTTGCATTTGTGAATGGGTTTGTGTGTGTGTGTGTGTGTGTGTGTGCCTGTATACATACATACATGAATGTCCATATGCATGATCACAAATATACTAAAACTAACCAACATAATTGACCTTCACATGAATTCTAGGCTAAACGTGTTAGTCTGAAGTAAAGGGGTGATATTTCACTGGGTTGCTAAACACTATGTGTGCATGTTATCAGAGAATCTACTCAGATTCTATAAACACTGACATTCAACTCATAAAAATGGAACTCTGGGGTTTGAACACAAATCTGGCAAGGCCCTGTTTACAAGAATATGATCTCATATATCACATTGCAAAACATAGCTTTTCCAAAATAAGATTAATGAGAAAAAGATGTTTCTAGCAGAGATAGGATCTGTGTAAAAAAAGGGGGGGGCATGGAAATGTATGTATGTGTGTGTGTGTGTGTGTGTGTGTGTGTTGGGTACGAGGACATTTATGTGTAAGTCATGCTTGTAGCCCAAAATAAACCTGAACACTTCTGAACAAACTCCTCATTCTCTGAAGTCATCTCCAAAAAACACCCCCCCCCAGCCTTGAAAAATCACACACACACACACACACACACACACACACACACACACACACACACACACACAACCACTCCATGAGCCCCCTCCTCCAGAGCCAAATTCCTCTGGTCAGATGTGCGGGCTGAGAGCCCTGTTTGGGCTCGGCAGGACTGAGCGGTAGCAGGTTTTGTAGATAGTATGACAGTGCTGTGGACGCCGGGTGACTGAGTTCCTTGCTGGCACTTTAACAGACTGCCGTTCCTCCTGGCAGAATTGTGTGTGTGTGTGTGTGTGTGTGTGTATATGTGTGTATGTGTGTGTGTGTGTGTTATGAGTATATGTGTGTATGTGTGTGTAATTTCTCTTGCTGCACCAGCTGCTTTCCACACTTGCTGGCTCCACACACACACATACACACACACATACACACACACACACACGCACAAACACATGCACACACATTCACCCTCCTCCCCTCCATCTTCTTCCCAGCCAATAAAATTCATTTTGAAACAGTCTTGATTTTCTTGGATGTGCATAAGAGCTTCCGAAAAGTCTTAAAACAGTTGGAAATGACTTGGGGGTGGGTTGATGGTGTGCGTGTGTGGTTGGGATTTGGGGGGGGGGGGATTGGTGGTGGATGAGATCATGTGGTGCTTGTTAGATTTCCCGAAGGGACTGACGGCAACTGATTTAGCCATTTTAAACCTGGGGGTTTGGTGTGTGTGTGTGTGCCAAGCAGCATGAACGTGACATGCCTCAGCCAAAGACACAGAGCAGGTCACACCAAAAAAATGGCCGCTCGCTGACTAGATCTTATGCTAGTGTGGCACAGGCAATTTCTGGTTGCAGACTGCGTGTAAGTGTCTCATATTAGTCAATAAGGAGCAGGCCTCTGGAAGGACAACAATGGGCCTGGTTTAGTTGGGTAATGATCTGCAGACTCTAAATCTGCCTGTGAGACTTGCGTAGGTGTCGCATGCAAGACAGAGAACAGGAAATGATTTGGGCCAGAGGCATTCAGTTAACATACGTTAACATGCTTCAGGGAAAAACAAGGTCAAAGGTCAATACGACAAAACCCTACAATCTCACAATCTGGCGTGCCAACTTTTGATGTCCACATTAGCTGTGGAACCACTGCAGGCAGTGGAGGAGCATAGAGGACCAGTTCAGCCTGGTTGACCTCAGGCAGTGGCAGGGCTTGGCAAAGGACGTAACCACCTTCTGGTCAGTGTTATAGGCTGTGCCAGGCTCCAGTTAGAGGCAGAGATTAGCCGATTGGACACATGGACAGTCAGTCTGCATCTGGCGTAGGACGTGGCCGAGCTCCCACATCTGGTGCCATGCAACAACAGCACATAACCAGAAAGCGTGTTTTGTGAGGAAAGAACAAACACAGACCACAAAACACACCCGGGGAGACATCAATCTCTCAGTGTCCCCCTTGACTAAGCCTTGTTCATGCCAGGCAAGTCTAGGAATACATGACATCAAATCATGACAGCAGTGCAGGCCCCCACTACAACTTTGGAATGGTGTTTCTGTAATCCACACCAGACACAAACAGGCCTTGTGTGTCTGTGTGTGTGTTTGTGTGTGTAGGACAAACACAAACACACAACCATGCACACGGAGCTGACATAGATGTGTGTGCCCCGTATCCATGCGTGTATGCCACCGCTGAGGTCATTCTCTGGGGATCTTGTCATTGGTCATCTGTCCCGTTCATCAGCTCCTCCGAGCCAAGTGATCTTCACTTTCCATTCCCATCACGCATGGCCTCCGAGACAGAAGCAGCATAGACACTCCACACAATGGCCCAGGCAGGAAAATTAGATATTTTACAGTGTCTGGGTTGTTGTATGCATACACATGCAATGAAAGCCACCGTTCCAACCACAAGCCCATTATGAAGCCAGAGGGCCACAAGCTTCTGTGCATTCCTATACCAGATGCAGGCTTATGAGAGGACAACTCCATTTCATGAAAAACACATGAGAAAACAAGAACAACAAGATATTGTTCACTTCCTCTTATGTGGATGAGAGAAACCCATGGCTAAAGAGTGTCTACTGACAAGCAAATCAATAAATAAAAAGAAAACAAAAACAAACAATAGCAGCCGCTTACCTGATTTCAGCATTCAACATGTCACACACTCACAAACACTTAACAATAGACTAATAATTAACTGTGAGCCAGCACCTGAAAGAGGACGTTCAGGTGGGATCTTTGCAGGCAAGTAGAACGACCTTCGGGAGCAGCAGTAAAGACCGCGTGGGTGGGTCAGGCAGCAACATTGCATTCTGCTCACACACTCCGCCGTGAAAATGAACCGTCTCAAGGCTTTAATTGCTTTCCCACTCTTTATCGGTCGCGCACTCATTACGAGGGATTTATTGAAAGGGAGCCGGCGTGATAATGGGCATTGAGCGCAGTGAGAAATGATCAAGTGTGGAACGTTTCTGAATGACCCCGTCATATGTGCACACACACACACGCGTGCAAGCATGCACGCACACACACACACAGATTTATCTAAATCACGAATATATATATATATATATATAGAGAGAGAGAGAGAGAGAGAGAGAGATGTTATGAAAATGAATGATTAATAACTTTAAAGGGGTATGAATGACTTTTACTTGTATAATCAGCAGAACACCCCATGACACACTGGAACACAGAAAATACAATGCTAGCAATTTAAAATGCTAACCACAGTTAAAGTACATTAGAAGACCAATGCGCTGACATAACATTGTGATTATGATGAAGCTCCATACTCTGTCAAGGTTCATTAAGCAATGGGCCATCCAGAAGAGTGTGCATTAGCTTTAACTGCTCACTGCTTAGCAGGACAAATCCAGACTCATTCTCATCTGTGAAAATGGATTTGGTTAAGGGGCTAAGAGTCTGAGACAGACTAGGGGCTACAGAGGCCTTACCACACAGACACGCGCTCCCACACACACACACAGCCCCACACACAAACACGCACACATGCACCCACACACACACTCACACAAACAAACGCAGACCTCTCTGGCCAGTCACTCATGCATGACAGACACATTTATAAATACACCAATTTTCCAGCAGTCGTATGTCCCCCTGCCAGTGCTACTGGGCATGCAGAGGCAGAGTGTGTGTGTGTGTGTGTGTGTCTTTGTGTCTGTGTGTATGTGTCTGCATATGCATGTGCGTTTCTGGGGAATTGTTCTCAACCACATACTCTAAAGGAGGAAAAACAGTCATGGGAAGGCCTGTCTAAAAACCTCTGTCTGAGATCTCCATTGCCTTCTGTGCATGTCTGTGTGTATCGCTGTTACTATTATTAGTTAGGTTACAAGCACATTTTCCATAATTTCCAGAAAGGCCTCACCTACTCTCTTAAGACGACCCTTCAGAAACAATTAGACATCGAAGTAGGACATTAGATGCTCTGCGTGCAAGAGTGTGTGTGGATGTATTTTTGTCTGTGTGTATGTGTGTGTGTGTGTGTGTTTTTCTGTTTGTGTAGTAAGGTCACCATTCCTATTTGGGCTAATCCCAAACACTCATCACAATAAGTATGTCATTCTGTGTTTATGTATGATTGTGTACCTAGGTCAGTGAGTGAGTGTGTGTGTGTGTGGGTGTGGGTGTGGGTGTGTGTGTGGGTGTGTGTAATTAACAGTAATAAAAGCCTAAGACAGGCAAACAAGTGTGATTAGCATGCAAGAGAGGGCAGCCAGCACAAACAGCCCTCAGCTCTCAACAAGGGCCTAACAATCTCCCACTGGTCCACCACTATCTGCCACACAAATAAGTAGGTTTTCTACTCAACACAGCAAGTCACTACTTCAATGGGAACTTGCAAATAAGTCTCATAAAACTGGAAGTAACAGTCAGTCATTCTGTTGAGAATCGTCCATTGTATGTCATTGGAATAATACTCCACAAAACCTCCCCGGATCAAAAACCATTCTTGTAAGATGAAGATGTCCTCTCTCCAGATTTGCACAAATTAAAGTGTTTGGTCTGAATTAGCCGTTACTGTGAATGAAGATTCCATTCCACTCTGGAGCCACAAAGCCACCTGACATTGAGAGGGGAATAGACATGGGAGATCTACAGACCAAACAGACGATGAGAAACCTCAAGATAGATCCTAGTCATGTCAAACGGTAAATGACTTCCTGTCAATCGCTCAGGCTGCTAGGACTCAACTTGACTCTCAAAGCTGTCTGCATCTTTTGCGATGAATTAAAAGTTCCTCCAAGAGGTTGCCATGGAGACCCTCTTTAAATATCAAATGTGCTGTCAAGCCTTAATGGCCGAAGACAAAGGCAGCCTCACCATAACATGGGGAAACAAAAAAGCTGCGGCAGTTTCGCTGTGACCATTAGCTTTTAAACAGTGAGCTGAATGACTAATTAGCTTTCTGATTTGCTCAAGGTTATTACTGATGTCCTAGTCTGTTGGGAGGGGGTGGGACACCGAGACTTCCTTTTCAAGGAGGAACGTCAATTCATTAACCTGAGATGCCCCCATTGTTTTCACTGAGGAAATGTGGGTGTGTGTGTGTGTGTGTGTGTGTGTGTGTGCGCGCGCGTGTGTGTGTGTGCGCGTGTATGTGAGTGTGTGCTTATGCACGCATGCTGGTGAAGCTTCTCTGGATAACAGGCCTTGTATCTGACCACAACAAATGAGACAAAAAAACCCTGAAATCTAAAATGGGCAGTCTGACAGACAGACAGACACAAGCACTCAAGCAAACAGGCACACACACACACACGGTAAACATGTTCAAAATGGCTGTATTAAGTCTAGATCTCATCATGGGTCATATAAGGACACGTATTAATAAGGACCCTACATAAACGAGAAGTGTCTGGCCTGTGCAAAATACCACATGGCTTATACCACAGCTTTAAGCTCGACTCGAAACGCAGCCACTCTAGAACTCATGGCCATCAGAATGATGAATGGCCTGCGATCGCCCGCTTTGGTCAGCACTCAGTGCTGCGTTCAGTAACACAACTCTTGAGAGGGCATGGGGGGGGGAATATCGGGACTGGCTTTGACAGAGAAACAAACAGACCTGAATTTCACCCTTCCTTTGAGATACCCTCTATTGCTGACTACACTCACAGCTAATGAGCACAGCACTAGAGAGCTGAATGTACCTTCCTTCCAGTCAAAGAGCTGGTAGGATCAAACCATTTAGCAAGAAGCCACAGCTACTACGAGGCTTCAAAAAAAGCACAATATCAAACTCTCAGAAATCAGAGGGGGGGTTATCTATACATGTCAGACTTTTAAGCTCGTCAGCAAGTACAATTCAGGCACTCTTGTAAACTACTACACCATATTGAGACCACTGCAACTATTCAGTTGGCACGCTTCACAGTACGGGTGGCCTAGAGATCAAATGGAGCATTAACAGCAGAGATACACATGTTATAATGACACCGGTGAGGCTAGGAGGAAGTACAATTAGCATTACATTCAATAGCAGATATGCTAGCTACATGTATACTTCTAGTAGTAGTAAAGTAAACTAAAGTAGTAAAGGAGTAATCTTTAATAGGCATCCACCGTTGATAGCTGGGGAGGTGTTTTCACTGCTTCCTAAAATGCTCTTGAAGAGGTTCAAAAAAAAAAAAACTGTTATCTTCCTTTTGTGGTCCTTTTCTGTCCCATGCCACACTACGGCATATTAGTTATGCTATCCATCAGCAACAGTACTCGAGCGGATGGATGTATTGAAAAATCATGTGCCATGAATCTATGTATCTATGAATAATGACGCCTGACTCATGTTGCCACATGTATATCTTGTGGTCTCAATATTTCATATTGTTGAGACAAGCCTATAAATAATTCTAATTAAATCAGACCTCATGGCAGCCTAATATTAACGTGCTTCAGAGAAACCCTGGAGAATACACCGGGGTTATCATTATGTTGTCTGTGATGTTTTCTTTAAAGATTAAGTTATAGTCTTCCTACAAATCTTCCTATGGTAGGTGTACTGGCCAGTGGTGTCATTGAGAGGTTAGTATTTCAGTAGCTAATAGGCATCCCACCTCAGTAACTAAGTAACCAATGGGGATTCCCAAGTGAATCAGCAGCAAATGAGTTTTCAGGCAGCCAATCTTCTAGGCCTCTCACTCCGCTGGAAATCTTTCACTGCTAAGGGTCCCCAAGGACACACTCAAAATCACATTCACACATGGCCTGTAACAAAATGTAATTCTTCAATGTAAAAACACCACACACAGTTGCTCGGTTCAAATTACATGTTCCTTGCCCCTGACTAAAGAGCATTGTAAACAGCAATCAGACATTTAAAACATGATTTTAGGGAGGGCTAAGGTTTGCTCATGATCCAAAACATCACATTAACATGGAGATTATGCTTGCCGGCTTTTCCACTATGTTTACAACAGCATTTATTTCTCCCAAAGGACTTTATAAGTTCTAAATGTACAAGCATGCAGCATTAGCGTGGCTGATAGTAGTAATTTAGACTCGCATGGGAACACCACATGATGCAGTACACTCTCTGTGTAAAAAAAGTGTCGTGCGGAACACTGTTAGACCTCACAACAGTGGCCTGAGTTGACAGAGGAATATAAAGAGTTGGGTAACTTCAGAAAGTAAAACTTCTATAATATATTGGTTCTCCCTGTTCACTTAACACAGGTGATTCCATAATTGAATTGATTGACATAATTGATTTAATTAACTGAATTAACTGATCAACCATGGTTATTCACTAAACCACGTAGGCCTTGAAATACCCCCATGCCCCAAGAGAAACACTTGCCATTCAGTTACAGTATCTCCTGAATCCCCATGCTAAAGAGTTAACGTCAGCCCCCCTTCAGGAATGAAGAAAGTCCCAATGCCCCAAAACCCCAAATGAGGGATTAGGCCATGCCAAAGCACACACATCCCACCTCGAGAGAAATGTCAGAAATGAACACACTGTATTAAATGTCTCTGGCTTGAATCTCTTTTCTCTTTGAGCATAGTAGTAAAAAGCATGAAATACATGCTGTCATAATTTTACAGCACATTTTCCATGAGTGTTATTTCTGTTTGCGAAAATGAAATGGGACACTTCTGTAACTGCTGAATCAATCTGCCGATACAAGAGCCCCTTTAGCGGGGCTTGGCAGAGAGCAGCCCCCTGCTTAGGCCTTCACTGGCAGTGACTACTAATGCTAACTGAGCTATTGTTACTGACACCACTCAGACCAACAACCACACCCCCCACCACCAACACACACACACACACACACAGAATGCTCTCTTAAAGCTCAAAAGGATCCAGAGCAGGGACCGCGTTGCGTGTTTTGCTCCGATGTTTTGCCGTCCCTGCACATAACCTGCATGCACCATTCATCACTGCCTTGCCTGAGCGTCTCGATCATAATCTCTTTTCTCACTCCATAAAGCACGGCCCTTGTGAGCGTGCAGGTGTCCAGGTGTTCTTGGGATGAAGAGATGTGAAAATCTGGCCCCAAGATGGGAAATTTCACACCTCTAGGAAGCCTGAGCCATCAGGACTGGCTTCATCCTAAGTCGCCTCCAGAGAGCTACGAGCAGCAGTAGGCATTAGTAACAGAACAAAAAAAACAAATAGTAATGATATAATAAAACAATAAAATGGGGACATTTATTTTAAAATATATAAAAAATACTAAACACTTTGACTGTAGGTCAGCCTGACAGAAAAAAATACAGCTGTAAAGGGGAGACCAACTCCATTTTTTTTACCTACAGATGTAGAACAGGATGTCACTGTAAAGACCATAGGATGTCAGTGACTACAGTTACATGCACAAGGAATCAATATTCTGGTTAGGGCAAGATCCTAAATAATAACATGTATGGAAGAGTAGTGTGCTAGAGGAATGTTCTTATTTACATGTCAGTTGCTATTCCAGTTAAGTCACTGATGTAGCCTACAAAGTAGCCCTGTATTGGCTGTGTCCTACCAATTGAACATACCCACTTGTGAAAAACTGCTCCAGTAAGGAGCATTTTCCAATTTAATTTCCATTTAATTCAAGCATAAACCAGGAGTTTTATTTGGGTTTTTAGAAACCAGAATACAACAGTATGGCAATTGGAATGAGGAGTTTATGAGATTCCTGTCCAAACCGAATATTGCCAATATTCTGTTTAAAACCGGAGTATTCCCTGCATGAAACAGTAGTCAATGTAAAGAAATGTAAACTAAATTGGCCATCGAAGGAGCCATCTGTAGCCAATATTTTGCATAATACTGTCAACACATTTCTCCATAACCAAACATAACCAAACCAATCAACTAAAGTGCTAACTGACACAAGATGCTTACACTGTCTCAGGTATGTATACATAACCAAAGTCTTAAGTGCAACCAATGTTTGAAAAACTGTGCAAGTGCCTTCTTGTTGACCCTGCTAAAAGATCTTCTTGCTTCTGCAAACCACACTCAAGCACTGCTGATCCCTGTAGACGTCTTCAAAGTCCCCTGTCCTTTTACCCTACTGGGCCTTTACCACCCCTCTGGTGTTGAGGTCCTTTACACCAACTACAGCTGGCGTAGAAGAGAAATTCTTAGCGGCCCACCTACCCAGCTTCACTCCATGCCTTACCTTACAGGCTTCCCCTCCCTCACTTCCTCATTCTTTCATTTACCCGCCCTAACTCGCTCTTCTGGGTTCAATTAATTACAAAGTAAACAGAGAAAAGACAAATATGCAGAGCAGAGAATGTTTGTTTTTAATTAAAGCATTAATTTCCTGGTCTAAAATCTTTAACATAATGCCCACTAAAGGATGGCCATGCACATCCAATTCTGTGGGTAATTAGCCAATCATTAAGCCCAATAATTGGTTCTTTGGGTCCTCCCTTTGTCAGGTAAACAGCACATCTACGTCTATGATCTAGGTCAGATTTGACTTTCAGGTTAATGATACAGACCCTGCAAATTAAAATAGAAGACAGAAAGAAGAGAAAGAGAGAGAGAGAGAGATCATATGCTGTCATGGCATATCCTTACACATACCAGGAGCAATGCTGCAAGCCTTCCAGTCAAAGGTTTGCAGAAGACCATGCCAGGTTTAAGCAAGCATGTGACTCACAGGTGCATAAGACTATGATGAGAGGTATGGTCAGCCACAGCAAACGAATATTGACAGTTGACAACAAGATGGTTAAAAGCTATTCTGCCTGTACACACTGACTTTTGAGAGTTGTTTTTTTACAGTTGTAGAGTTTAAATTTAGTGGCAGCCACAGTAAAAATTACCTTGCTTCTTTCAGAATTTCCATTTTCACCTTCAGTGACTTTGTACTGGCACCCATTTGTCAACCAGTCATTCACTAACTGACTAATTAAAAAGGTCATAAAGGGACTGTATTATCTCTTAATCATGTTTCATTTCAGTTCGTTCTTCAGAATTGCACAAAATTTGTGGTTCAACATTTTGTTTAGATCCTGCCATGTCCCACTATAAATTCTCACTGTGTTTTGCAGGCAGTTACAAGCAGGGCCATTCTGAGCACACTGCCAGGCCACCAGCTAGGACGCTGTAAGAGGCCGCCTGTTTCAAGGTGTGAAATGCTGCAGCAGTTGCGATGCCAGAATATGCACAAGGCCTGTTTTGGATAACAGAGGAGTTCTGGCTCAGCTCTGGCTCTCAACTGGCCCACATGCATGGGAGGTAGATTTGGGAGAGGCAGATACAGAAGTGTGTGAAATTGCTACACTGCATCAGGGAGAAAATGCATAATAGTGACGTGTGTGTGTGTGTGTGTGTGTGTGTGTGTGTGTGTGCGCGCGCGTGAGGGAGAGAGAGAGAGCGAGAGAGGTGTGTGTGTGCGTGTGTGTGTGTGCGTGTGTGTGTGTGTGTGTGTGTGTGTGTGTGTGTGCGCCTTAAGACTTGTCCCAGAAGACCACATGTGAAACAACAGAAGTGTCCTTGGTAAACAAGGCACTGTTTTCCAAATGGACCCATACAGAAAAGCCCCCTGCCATTTTAAAACAAGTGTGACACAACAGGAAATCTCTATTCTCTGGAATCAAGCTGTGATTTCATGTACAAATAGCCTTTCAGCCAAAAAACATAAAAGTAACCTAAGAGAGAGAGAAAGAAAGAAAGAAAGAAAGAAAGAAAAAAAGAAAGAAATAGAGAAAGAAAGAAAGAAAGAAAGAAAGAAAGAGAGAGATAGAACCAGCCAGAATTCTTGCCTCTGCAAGGCAGTCAGAGCGGCATGTACCATACAAATAATGCCGGCCACCAAAATAGAAGTCAGTGGTAAACAGCAGCAGCATGCAGGCCAAGCTGGATCCCTCACTGGAGGGAGCAAAATATAGCCTCAGAATGCACACATCTTATATCTGGAGTAGTCATCGATGACACTGCCAGAGACAAAGAGCACCGCAGAAGAGGAAAATCAAAAACACTTCTCTCTCTCTCTCACTTTCTCTCTCGCTCTCTCGCTCTCTCTCAAAAAAAAAAACATTAAAATATTATTTGTAAACCTTGAATGCATATCACATTTTCCTCCCACTCTCCCTTGATCTGTTCTGATTTTTCAGATTTTCAGGCAGGCCTATTAATGACACTGGTTTGTTATTGTCAATAAAGAGGTAAACTAATGATTAGGTACATTTCAACCCGGTCATCACACACCACTTCCTGTTTCTATTCATTCTTAGCAGTGTCTGTCCCACACTGAGAACCAATGAGCCTATACAAGTCTATTCCATATCAGAACAGCATTAGACTTTTTACATGTGACAACGCTAATCCAAAAACAAGCACTAGTGAATAACTACATAAGGCAAACCATCACAGATTAAAGTATTCAGTCAGACCACATAGCATACTTCTCAGGTGTCTAACCCAACCCCAGAGGACAGAGCACATTCCTTGACACTTTCCTCTGGAGTCCCCACCACCCATCTCAAAACCTCATCACCTGAGCCACCCTATCAGTTTTGTTTAGCATGACACCCAAGGCTACCCCCAAGCCTACCCTAAATAGGGACTGTCTAGTGGATGTCAGGGCGCTCCTGTGCACCATGGGGGTTAGCAGGGGTGCGAGCAGGCCAAGTTGCACATTCACACACAAGACTCAGAATGGGCATCTCTGCACTATGGGACTGCACTATGAGACTATCCAAAAGACAGAAACCAGGAGGAAATCACACATCATCTTGATGACTTGAGTCTGTGTAAACACATCTCAGAGAGTAAGCTAGAAAGACAGCATGATATTGCTCAAGGTTTTCAGGCTTGGTTAGGTTATCCCATGTTTTCAAGTGTGGTTAGGTTTCATAGCATTTTTCCTTCTATAAATATAAAATACATTTATCAAGAGGAAAGACACAACCACCCCTTATAAATTCTTATACATCAAAGTACCCATTAAGTCACATACCAAGTTCCCAAGGCATAGAATGAGGAGACCCCGGCATTAGTAAGAGGGTTGATGTGTCTGCATACAAACTCACAGGCCTAATCCAGACAATTCCCAATCTGTTTGGACTGGGGGCACAGTAAAATCTTGGAAGTCTCACAAAAACAAAGAAACTACAGCCACTCAATTGGGCCCAAATGTGGAAAACAAAAAATAAACAAATAAAAACTGATTAGAATGCCATGCTGTGGTCACATCTCATAGTGTGTGTGTGTGTGTGTGTGTGTGTGTGTGTGTGTGTGTGTGCATCAGTATTTATGTGCGTGTTTGTATGTGTCTGTGTGTGTGTGTCTGTGTGTATTACATTAACATTTGGCTGATTGAATGAGGCAATGTGTGAGGTTTAAATCATCCTCTGGCCTCACTGGAATCACTCTGTTTCCGCTTAGTCATTCAAAGCATGCAACACACACAGACACACACACACACACACATCCAAGAGACATCGGAGGCAGACACTGGACTGCGGCCGTCCCAGCTGTGACCACTGCAGCCCAGCTGGCACTAAGACCCAGGGCAGGAGAGATCTGCAGTCTGAACAACGCTGTTGGTTTTAGAGACAGCCAACTCATTGTGGGGATAACGGCCTCGGATGACAACACAGCCCAGCACAGACAACTGCATAGTGCACCGCCCAAGCACCCCTCTAGTATCCACCCAGAGAGGGAAGATTCACGAAGGCCGGAGAAAATTGCACACCGCATGGCGTGATGTGGACAAAGAGGAGGAGGACGGTAATCTTGAACGTCTGATAAAGATGCTCTTGGTGATGCCAGTCAAAGTGAGAATGACAGTGGTAAGTCATGTATATAAAAAACAGTGTACAAAGCCACAGCGCAGTCAGGACACACACAGGCAGACTTATACAAACAATAAGACAAGACTGTTGACAGAGGACTGGTTACAGTGTTACCACTTTCTACATTGCAATTGAAAATCTTCCCAGTGTGCGTACCTACATATATACACACAATCTTCACTTACTCACTTCATCACATACAGACACAGACACACAGACACAGACACACACACACACACACACACACACACACCCATCACACACCCTTGCAGGCGGCTATGGACGCGACCAACATGCGTAGAGAGCGTGATTGTGAGCCCTTGATGGGTTTACTGTGGCTTGTAGCCCTTTGATGGGTCCCCCTGTGGCTGCATTACGCCATTAAAATCCAGCCCCAGTAAAGAGCACCCAGCTCCATCTCTGACTCCAACTAACGCGCAATGAGAAGCAGCTGAGACACATACTGGGAGTGGAGAGAGGAAGACTCACACTGTGTGTGTGCGTGAGAGAGAGAGAGAGCGAGAGAGAGAGAGAAGGCGGGGGATGTGTGTGTGTGCGTGTGTGTGTGTGTGTGTGTGTGTGTGTGTTGGGGGGGGGGGGGGGGTTGGGTGGTAGAGGGAAAGGTATAGGGAGAACATTGAGTGGAGTGGGACCAAACACACTCATTCATCCCCAACACAAACACACACACACTCGCACTCACAAACACACACACCCCACATCCACCACCAAAGCCTTTTAACCGGATTAGGATGAGAAACTGTTTTCAAGGATTGGTTAAGTGCTATGAAATGTGCTGCACAAATCAAACTCTTTTCAACTATTGGGGAAAGCATTGGGATTTTCTATTAAATTTGACTCCAGTGTTTGGGGACACAGGATCTCCCTCTGAGCAGTGGAAAGACTAAAGGGGTCATGATCACCATCAGTTTTTGTCTGTTCATTCTAAAAACCATCCATATGCCTCATCAGTCATCTGACAAAAAATGCAATGAAATATAAAAGAGCCTCTACCACATGTGCTTCAGACTTCACAGGAACAAGGAAGTATCGCCATATCTCCCCCTAACAGGGGTCAGGCCCGAGTGCATGACCCTGAGGTCATGGCAAGCGGGGAGACACACTGGAATGTGGGAGTAAGAGGGGTACAGTTTTAATACTCCTCCCTAAGGCCACCTCAACACCCATGGCGCACACACACACACACACGTGTCCTCCCAATCCCTCTTTCACGGCTGTCTAATACCCCCCGGCCACTTCAAAAACTTGCTTGGGGCTTTTAATACCACCAAGAGAACAGGGGGCTCAGCTCAGATGGGAGAAATTCATCAGTGACTCTGAGCCTTCAGCATCTTTATCTTCTCAAGTCCAACGGCACAAGCACAAACAGACCACCATCATATGGTCAGACACATGAGACACACACACAAAAAACACACACACACACAACCTTTATTGCGCCCCCCCGCCCCTCCTCAACAAAATGTCATTGCCAACTTCTGGCATCAGTCTACAAACTCCTGCAAACTGACCAATACATCATATAACTCTCAGTGTGTATTCTGTGCTCGGAGAGTGGAGGCAGTATATGGGTGTATGTGTGTGTGTGTGTTTATTTTGTGGAGAGACCTATCTGGAACGGCATAGAGAGGCTGTTGGCTGTGTTCCCTTCAGAGCATGGCCATCGTTTACAGTCGCATCGCTGACAGTGAACTATGAAGAGGTTCAACAAGGCTGCACTGATCTAATACAGCACACCATAAAGAGTCCCAGCCTTTTCCTTCTGGGCAGGCAGACAAACTCACAATGAAACACACACGTAGTACAAATACACACACACACATGCACACACACTCACACACTGATGCGTAGGTCTCTTGAGCCGATATGATGTACATAAGGGAAAGCATCACATGGGTCAGTGGAGAAGACGAAGTTGGCATGCACACACATACACACACACACACGCACACAGACACAGACTAACAGTCCTTGTGTATGTGTGTAAGCCTACTTCTGAAGCCTTACAGAGGGCAAACATACCATGACTGAAAATAAACTACGGGGTGACAACATGGTGAATAAACAAGCTCAACACATTTCCTTCACGTGGACCTATACTTCAAAACAATATTTTCCAAGTGAAAATTCAAATAGTAAGCATCTGACTATCACCATTCCAGGAATGCATCTGACTGCTGCAGTAGGTTGACTGACAGCTCTAGGGAATCAGTCACTTATAGAAACAAAGTTATGAAAGCTCTACCCATGGCACACAACAATGACCTAACCATGGCCTCTGGATACACGATTCAATAAAGGTCAGTATTCAGCTGTTGCTCCTTCAAAAGTGTTCTAAATTTATTTTTAATATTTAGCATGCTTCGTGTCTGCAGATCAAATACCAAAAACACAGATACTCTCTAGAGTATAGCCGAACTTATATATTAGGTCAGTGTCTTTAGTAACCATGGACAGTAGACGTAAGCGACCTATTGTTCTCCATTCAAGTACAACACAACTGTGCCTAAACGTATTCAAGGGTGACTGAGCAACTTGCGCGTCGTTCTATATTAGTCAATGCCATTAAGTTAGCCTAGACAATCGCAATGAGATGCTGACACATGAGAGGACTATGAGATTAATTCTGTCCTACCATCAAGATATATGTGGTGCCTCTTATTTCATACCTAGAAATGTTCACAGGAGGCGACTCCTAACGTCAACATTAACTCATCGCCTGGCCAGGTCTTTGAATTGAAAACAAACCAGACGTCTATTGGTTGCATGAATGCGTCCATTGTGGCTTGCACTATTCAGACACTAAGCAACGCGCTGCAGCATAGCTATTACTGTAAAGTGGTCATCTGGTGGTGTAACTGCAGATGTTAACATGCATAACATTATACAAGACAGTAAAATTTTAACACTCATCTAAACACAAATCTGAACACTCTGGTAAGCGGCAGGCCTGTAAACGTCCAATGCCAAGTGCATTCGAGATGACTGGTTTGTTGGTTTAGTTAAAATGACACATATAACACACAACCCCCCAACTATGAAACAAAGCAATGTACCTCCGGGGAACAAGAAAACGTGTCTCAAGTGAGACATTTTAGCATAGGCTCTACAGGTTCTTACCTGGTGGGGACTCGTTGAAGTCTATTTGATAGAAAGTAGGTCCATGGAAATCACTGCTACCAGAGAAGTTCCATGAAGTTCCACAAACTGTATAATTGGTCGACAAGACACTGAAGTTTTCAAATTCAGCTGTGGATTCCGCACTGACTCTTCCACAAATTTCTGACTGCCGGAGGCATAAATCAGATTTCGGATACGTCTGGGTGTCTCGCCGAACTTCTCGAAAAACTATTGGTGACTACGGATTTCGCTCCTCTGAAGGCGGAAATACAGTGCGCTCCGCAGCGCTGCAAAAAGAGAGGAATGCTGACTCCTAGAGGCGTGACTACAGACGCTTTTTGTTCAATATGTGGTAAACTCACAACCTGATGAGGGTTTACCCTTGACACAAATTTCAGTTCTAACATTCCTCTTTCTTCCATATAGTACAAAACATTACTCAGAAGTCAGCCATAGGCCGCCACACTTTAACAGAGTCAGTCTTGTAAAAAGTAATTTCTCTTGAGTAAAGTCGGAATTCTCCATCCAATAGCCAATGTGGATTACGGAAATACTAAGTGTTTTACGGTTATAGGTATTTAAGTTATAACACCTTTGGAGAGAAATAATGGGTTATTTAATCCTACTTCACCCTAGAAACTCTGACCTTTTTCAGGCTCTGGATAGGAGCACAACATTTACTGCCGTTGCTCTTAAATGAGCCCCTGTAATATAACCGATCAGGCTGGCAGAATATTGAATTTTGGAAATTTTAGTAGGCCAGTTCTTATGATGATAATGATTTCTATGTAATCATAGAATCAATTAAACTTTCTTTTTTTCTTTTCTGTTCTTTCTTTCTTATACTGTCAACTGCCATCTAATGGAGGAACTGTTTACAGTAACATCAGCCAAAAGAATAGGCTACTGGTTCAACAAACCAATGATGCAGAGACTTAAACATAACAGCATTCATGTGTTGTATCCTGAGCCATCACCCAATTGTTATGGTATTTAATGAGCAGCAACAGCTTTATGTGTAGTGTGTGTGTGTGTGTGTGAGTTTACAATGTTATAAGTTCCACGCTTCCTTAGCTGTGCTGACCCACTTCCCCAGAGTATGCTGTTTTCTGAATGACCTCACTGCACAGCCGTCCTCAGCATTGTCAATGCTCAGTGGGGGGGCATCATTGTGTTTTTCCTTGCCAAGGGCACAGATTGGGCTAGCTAGCTTATTCTGCCAGCCACTCAAACACAGCCTGCTCCTCCTCAAAACTACCCAGGCATCGTGAGAAAAGACTCAGGTGCCCTTTACAGAGTTGTTTGTCTTGGCATGATAAGATCCAGCAGCCTGTCACTCCAGGTGATGCAATCATTCTGCGTCACAGAACATTGCCAGGTTGGGTTGAACAGGGTTTGCTTTATCATTCCTGTCTTGGTGTACTCTTAAATGGTTTTCCTGGATAGGATTTTTTTTCATTGTCAGTAAACAGTTCAGAGACTCCAAAATGACCACACTGCCCTAACCACATGACTAGACAGTCTATGCTTGTTCACTGTGGTACCACATGACTTTCCATGTCTTCCCTTCATCTTCATGATGATCTCATTGTAGATGGTGTAGGTGTAGATGAAAGCTTAATCTTACATTTACATTTACATTTAGGCATTTAGCAGACGCTTTTTTCCAAAGCGACTTACAAAAAGTTCAATTCAAGCTACAACACATATGCATATTGCTAACATAGAAACTGCACTATTTTAAGTTGAAAGTGCAATAGTGTAATACAGTGCAAAGAAATTAAATTGTTAAGTGCATTCTCAAAATTTACGCCAGGAGATATTCTTGGAAGAACTGGGTCTTCTCGAGCTTCTTGAAGGTGGAGAGGGTTTCAGTTGATCTGGTAGCACTTGGAAGGTCATTCCGCCAGTGCGGAACCAGATATGAGAAGAGTCTGGATTGACCTGCACAAGGTGTTGGCCGAGCTAAAAAACGTTCCTTAGAGGAGCGAAGCGGTCGTCAGGTGACATAGGGCTTCAGGAGAGTATTCAGGTAGATGGGGGCAGAGCCATCATTCACCCTGTAGGCGAATGATGGCTCTGCTCCTATCTACCTGAATACTCTTGATGTAAAGACTAAGCCCACATACTAATATGCTCATAGCAGCTGATACACAGCAGGTGGATTTATCCCCTGATCTCTGCTTTTTGTTCCAGACATCTTTCAGTTGACATATCATTGTGTGTGTGTGTCTCTCTCTGTGTGTGTGTGTGTGTGTGTGTGTGTGTGTTTGTGTGTGTTGTATTTTCCTGTTCAGTTTGTATACTATCCTCCTTCTCTGTGTGGTGTATGTTTTTTGTTTGTGTGTGTGTGTGTGTGTGTGTGTGTGTGCGTGTGTTTATGCATGCACACGCACACACACACACACACACACACACACACACACACACACACACTAGTATTATGATTTTGTTCGCTTGTTTGTGTTATGTTTGTCTGTCCACATCCTTCTGTTCAGCATGTCCAACATGTCATATGTGTGTAAATGTCATGTCAAATGTCAGCTTTGGCAATAATGTCACTGACATCATGTCAATAAAGCTTTCTTGATTTGAATAGAGAGGGAGAGAGTTAAAGAGAAAGAGATTGGTGGCACTCTACATGGCTTTGCTTTAATCCTGTGTAATTACAGGGTGCCCTGAATCTGCAGAGTGGTTTGGAGGAGGTAGCAGCGGTTGTGGTGTGGGTGTGGGGGTGGTCTCCACATTAAAAAGAGTTACCCTATCACTGCCTTTCCCATTACAGCCATTTAACCCACCTTTCAATTATCGCCACCAATGTTAATTAAAGCCACCAGCATTAACAAGAGCATCAGCCCCTTACCTTCATCAGTGTTAATGGGTTTCTAATCTATCCTGTATGAACACAAATATGTATTGAGTAATATATGAGGAGTTTGTGTCTAAAACACTATAATTCCATTTTTGAAAATATTCAAAAGTCATGTTTTTTAATTGTGTAATTCAGTAATTATTGATCAAACTTCAATTATGTAGTTGATTTTATAATGTAAAAATATATCAAGGAAAAGCAAACCAAATGAAGATCGTCTGATATATCTGAAATATGTAAAAAAATTATTGCTGGAAATTCATTGAAAATGGTGGATATAGTGTTTTGGAATCAAACTCTATATACATGAATAATACACTAAACTTCTGTACTGTACTAATGTACTCTTCAGAGAAGGCCTTATGGGGCTTTAAAAATATGTGTCTTGAAAAATAAGGTCTGTATTGGGTCTGAGATTATGTAAAAATCTAGACTGGGAACCTGACCCACATCGACATGTATGGTCTGGCAATGAGAGATAGTCCTCCCACATCCAAGGGTGATCTGTGACCAATAATGGACGCATATCAGATTAGCTTTGTTGTTACCAACACAGCTTCCTCGGTGTTGCTCTGTTGTCATCATGTTGAGCCCACCCAGAGACTCACTACATGAGCCTGATGTGATTAGTGCCTGGAACTTAAGGACATCACCAATGATCAACAAATCATGACCAGATGGACCTGTTCAAATTTACTGAATGAATTCCCAGGCTAGTAAAAATCGTTTGTGGTAACAGCACCTGACTAAGCCTGGTGGATATTGAGTGTGGGGGGTGGTTGTGATAGAAAGACAAATACAATGAGAGAGAAAAAAAAAGAGTGAGAGAAGGAACAAGACAAACGAGATGAATGTGCTCTGAATAAAGTCCAAGACCTATGTATTAAGACAGTGGTTTTAATTTGTTGTTTTAAAACAACATGGTTTTCCCCTGATGAGAGAATGAATAAAGGATGTTTAATAAAGGTGAAGATTTAACTGTGATGAAATTATGTTGTACAAATGATTAGTAATTAAAAACACTGCTTTACCCTAAGTCTTTTATCATCATCTCTGAGCAATGACAACACAGATTCGATTAGATTAGATTGGATCAGATGAGGTTAAACATAGCCAGTTATGTCAAAGCTAAATATAAAGACAGAGACAAAGCAGTATAAAAATGCACAGATGGCTCAGTGGTTGAACTGCAATAAGTACCTATTGATGAGATGGGATAACACGCCAACCAAGGCCAGATTATGGCTACTTCACTTACTTAAGAGTATTCAGTACAATAAAAACATCATGGGCTTTCTTTTGTTTGACATGATAAGCACAATGTGCTTTTGCCAGCACCACAAAACAAATGGCATATGGGAAGACACAATTGGCTATAGCAGAAGCCAGTAATGTCATTTGTAGCATTTTGTTTGTGATGTTAAACATGAGGTTGAAACATTTGTCTATATTATTTTATATGTGTCATGGAAAGGGGTGCATTTTAAACATAGTTGTGTGCATGGGGTAGCCATTCAAAAGACACTTTGGAAACAATTATGTGCCCCATATCTTTTATAGTCTACTAGGGGAAATCCATAATGATGCTGGCAATGGCAATTTATTGGATTATTAGTTCACGTCTTGTGAAGAATTTCCATTAAGATGTGGAAGACCAAAGGGTAATGTCAGTGGGTAAACTTTGCCCCACTTCTTCAGCCTACTAGTTTTTTAGACCACATTTCTGTTACTTTCACTCTTTCTTTCTCTCTCTCTCTCTTTGTATTTCACTGTCATTCATACAAATACAACAACACATGCTGTGCAGTACAGGAACACACACACACACACACATAGTCTCTTACTTTTTTGTCTTTTACTAATGGAAGTCATCACCCCTCCCTCCCCATCTGACTGCTAAGCAGCTGAGCGGCGCGCAGCTAACATCATCTCCTGATGTTTACATCTCATCTGCCTCTGTACCCTTCCCTCCACTGACAGACCTCCTAATGCAATCACTCCTTGTTAGTTTTACTTCCAAACGATGGGGAAATAGTGGAAAGACAGTGAGAGAAAGGAAAGAGATGGGGGGTTGGGGGGCAGAGGGAGAGAAGGCAGGAGAGGGAGTCCTAAATGAGGTTGTGATCTGTAGGGAAAGTAAGAACTAAAATGTGTTCTCCACTGCAATAACAAATCGTGGGAGTTTCAACATGTTTGCAAGGAGAACATGGAAGGCCATTAAAAGTGCTTGTGTTAATGGCACAGTGGGAGGAGTTTGAAGAGACATCAGTCACCGGTCCCTGAATGCCTGTTTGAAACGAGGCACTTAAAATCTACTTGAGTCGTCGCTACTCAGCACTCACGAGTAACCCACTCACTGGCATGGGACACGCCAGAGCAAGATGAATGACTGTTTAAGTGGCAGATGCTGACATAGACAAATAATAATTAGCGATTTAAAACAAAATGAAGCTTACACTGTTTCCAATCTTTCATTATTGTTACTCTCTCTCTCTCTCTCTCTCCTTTCCCTCTCCCCATCTCTTCCTCACTCGCATACACACATCTCTGATACCACCTCTGATACCACCTATTTCAGCGAACAACGGATCAATTCATCCGTCCATCCATCCAAATTCATGGGCAGTGAAATGAAAATGCTGTCTGACCATTACAGCTTTGTTTGCAACCATTCACACCATTTGCATGTATGTATCTCTTTGACGAAACTATGAACATATAGTGTTGTATAACATAACTCTGTCAAAGCAATGGCATAATGTGACTGGTTTACATAGAGTGTGTTAATCTTTTGCCACAGAGGGCTGTTATTCTGTCTTTGACTGGTTTAGGGTGTGTTAATCACTCTGTTTGTACAGAGGGGGGCAATGACACTGTATCCACTAGTGGAGAGGTACTTAATTGTGTACATGTACTGGGACAGTCTGCTGGCTTTGTCTGTATTGTGTGCAGTCCATCAACTGGCCCAATATGGCCAGTCTTCATGCCTTTGAATCTGGTTTCTCCATGCTCTTAGATCTGGTGTCTGTGCCTTTGAATCAGGCCTTCCTCTCATCCCAGTTGAGCTCCACTTTTCCCCCATTGTCACTCATTTAAGTCAAATGCAAGAAATATTTTCTGTCCCAACAAACAGTCATGGTGAAGGTGGTGCTAATGCATGCTGGTCTATGTTGTATTAAATTATCCTCATTCTTTTTTCCTATTGGCTGTATTTGGTGACCTCGATCAACAGAGCAATGGATTGATTCACACTGGATGTCTACTTTAACACTACTTCCTTACTTTTTGCATATTATTCACTATTGTTACCATTTTGTAGACAAATTGTCAACAAAACAACAACTTACGTTAATTGCAAACAGTTTATCATTTAGTTTTCATCCATCTCATGTAGGCCAGTAGTAGATGTAGATAAAGTATACTAGAATTCCTTCATATAAAATGATTTAGTTGGACTGTTTTGATTAACTTGTAATGCATGTGACAGGAAAATATCAGTCATATTACTCTTTTCTCACATGATCAGCTTACACAACCCTTACAACCCTTGAAATCCAATGATCTAATTTCTAAAAGTCTTAAGAAGGTAACATAGGAGCAGTTCCTTGCATCACCACCGAAGGAAAATCACATCACATATTGTATTTTATACAGCTGATCTAACCACTCCATCCCAGTAATTTTCTGCCTTTTATTGTAAATACAGCACATATCATAATTTACTCCCACTGTTGCACGGAGCTTTTATTAACAGATTTATTGTCAGTTTGAACTGTATTTGTTTAGGCAACACCTCTGTGCACATAAAGCAATGATGATGATGATGAAGTGCTCCACTCTCCCACTCAGTGCCCCCATTTTCTCTGTAATTCACATGGTTATTGCATAACAGACACGGAGAACATGGTAGAAACTAGTGTGGGTGGATTCAGTTAAGAAATGTTCACTAGTCGTGTGCTTTTGCATATATCAGTATGTTGGTTTTATTTTTGTTTGTTTGTTTATTTGTTTGTGTGTGTGTATGTCAGAGAAAGAGAAAGAGACAGAAAGAGAGAGAGAGGGAGAAAGAGGAAATGTGTGTGTCTGTGTCTGTGTCTGTGTGTGTATGTGTGTGTGTATGTGTGTGTACACTTGCAATGGTGCTGGCGTGCCTGTTTGTTTGCCTGGGAGAGTGAGATAGAGCTGTGTGTAGGCGTGTTACAGGCAGCAGATGCCGTGGGGAGTTCACACAGAAGGGTCGACCAAACTCAAGCATTATATTAACCGTGGCTCTAAAAATACCACCAAATCACCAAACTGAACTCGCTCACAAAGCCTTTGGGTAAAGTTAGTCAGCCGTGAAATGATTTCCAGCAAACCTTTCCTCCATTCTCCAAAGGAATGATTTATGTGCTACCTTATATTTGGTTCGCTTTATTTGGGGGTGACGCAGTCTTCTCAAGGAAGCCTCCAAGTGTGATGAGAGAAATAACTCAGACAATACATGTTTTTTTTGTTTCTGACCTTTTCTGACATTTTAGATAGTCCAACACAGGTGTCCAAGATGGACCTAAGATCTACAACATCAGCAGTTACTAACAACCAACCTGTCACTCAAAGAATGTCATTAACATTAAAATTAAGTTCAAAAGCAACATATACATTTAAAAATGAATAAATATACATATATATCAGCACATCAACACAAAGCCCTGATTTTGATGGCAATGGGTAGTGATCTCCATCAAGTAGGTGAGTGAAAGATAAAGACCCTGCAAATCTACTCTGCTAACTTCTCCTGTCCTAACTTGTCTCTTGGAAACAGCCCTCATGAAACAGTGCACTGTCCTCAGAGCCGTTAGCCTCTCAAACCTTCTAATTGCTTTAATCAGAACGAAATCAGAGGAAGACTCATCAATCTATAATGCAGTGGTCGTCCAATCATGGTGTGTTTATTGTTGTAGCCAGAGGGACCAGTTTTTGATTGGCTGTGGCTCAGGTGCAAGGTGTCGTTTGTCTCCCGGTGACAGAGAGGGGAGACCTTAAACAAACTCATCCATCCAACTGGCTGGTGCAGGGTTCCCCCCGGTAAGGAGGAATGAAACAGAGAGAGAGAGACACACAGACTGGAAACATCTATTTCATTAATTGCAACATCTGTTACATTTAAGCAACATGCTGGCGACAGGACAAAATGAAAACATTTAACCATAGTTGCAGTACATCATCGTCAGGAAGGGCGTGCTTTGTGATTTTGCCAGTCTGCTATGTCCCAGCAGTGCTGGTCCCACTGTAAATGTCAAGTTACACCAAACTGCACTAAACAATAGCTGCTTAAGCTATTTTTCTTTTAAAATCTGATAAGTTTACACATAAAATGTATCCATGTATTACTGCATATGACACATTCAGAAACAATGAATATAATGCTGTATAAGTTTGTGAACCCCATGAGTTACCTAACTTTCTCCTAGTGTTCTGCACTATTTGGTCATAAAAGGATCTGACTTTCATAGTCAAACACAGTGTGTTGAATCTAACAGCACAGCTATTGCTACATCTCATGTGTTTGTTGAAAACATCCATGAAACATCCAAAAAAGGCTTTGTAAAAGAGAAGAGAACCTTTCAGATTAATCTATGTTTATACCTCCTTCACCCGGAATAACCTCAAGAAAACGTGATATGATCCACACAACCCTGACACGATCTTCAGGAGGTATTTCAGCCCATGCCTCTGTTAGTTCAACCATAGCCTTATGTATGGCGTGAATGCATCTCTGAGCTGGAACATGGGACTTTTTTTCCCTTGCAGTGATGGGGATATTCCCTGTGGTAATTCTCCCTTCAAGCTCTCCCTGCATAAAATGACCATGCTGCCATGGGTCACATATATGACTTTGCTGCGTGCCTGGCAACTCAGGTGTTGTTGTTTTATTGCATGCTTTTATGAGGCTGCAGTTCTGTCTAAAAGTCAAATGCATGAGACCTTTCCTTTCCCAACAACAGTCCTTGTGGGGGGTCGGGGTGGCACAAATGTATTGTTTGCTGATGCAGTAAACATTCTCCTGAAGAAAAGGAATAGAAAGAAATAGAAAAAAAGAAAGAAAGAAAGAAAGGAAAACATTACAGAGCTGAATTGTGTCAGAAAATGGAAACAAAACTCAGGGAGGTGGAGAGAATTGTTAAGCTCTAAGTGCTGTTGAAAGAATGTTTCTGACAGGCCTGTTCCCCTCCCTGCCATACAGTGGAATAAAAACTGTGGAATAAAAACGTCACGTCAGAAACTTAGAAGAAAACTTCATTAGAATCCACTTGGAACCTAGGAACACTTGGACAAACATTTGTATAACAGAGCAAAAGGTGAGAAAAAATGATGCCCAGTTCAGGGCAGTACACACTGCAGTACACAAGCAACACTAGAATAGAGGCGACCATGCAGAGCACTTTGCCACTGACTAATGCTATGGGCAAGACACTTTCCCATTCACTTACTATGACTGACGTGCTAAAGGCAGTGAATCTGTCAAAGTTCAGACTGTTTCTCTGCTGACTTTGGGACCATTTTATTCTTACAGATCTGAACTCTTGTTCATACCTGACTGTGGTATAAAGGATAAAGCCGGACTGCTCCTCATCAGTAGACAAATTCACTTCTCGCGAAGCAAATGGGGCCATCTCAGTGGATCTCTCCACTCAGTGTTTCAGAGAACCGTGGTTAAAGAATAACCATTAGTTCTCATCTCATGTTTAAGATCCACCTATGGAAGAGATCTGGACAGCTCCCTGATTGCCCCTTGACCAACTGTGTCTGTCAGCCCCGGATGGTTCATCCACTGAGATGTTTCCTTAGCGGAGTGGTGCTAGACTCATCTATTACAACCAGTCAACCTAGATTAACATACAAACACCAAAAAGTCAAACTGGCTCGTGTCAAGGGTTTATTTACAATTAACAAACTTACAATTAAAGAAAAATAAAAACATCCGAAGTAAAGACAACTAAACTACTACAACTGAATTTGGGAAACAATGGCATGATCTGCTAGCATGGAAGCCACCCTCCTGCTCCTGGTCACAGCTTCCAGTTAAAGGAATACCCCACCAGGTAGTGGTCAGAACTCCACCTCCCTCCAACAGGTGAAACACCTGACCAACACCCGAAAATCATAATTAAAGCAAAAATACAGGCCACAGCCTTAGGAGACACTACAGACACCTAGAGGTAGGAGAGAGGGACATTACATCATCCTACGCCTACGTAAACACACATAATTTCCTACTTGGCGGGTTGCTAGAACTGTGTGTGTGTTGAATTGTCACATTGTTCATATAGCCTGGATATGACAAGGAACATAACAAATGAAAGTGAGTGAACGTGAACAGGGGAGAGTGACCAGGTGCTGGGAAGTGAGTCAAACAGAACCTACGCTCAGCACTGAATGGGCTACCGGGGTCTTGGTGACATTGAGGTGATAGAACCTCACAAATGTATCCAGGCTGGCCCAACTGTCCGTGAAGCAGACCTGTTGTACAGACACTCCCTGGAACACCGACCATGAGGCCGCCATGCTGTGAGTCGAGTGTGCTTTCAACCCTGCGGGACGTTGCTGTCCTTTCAAATTGTATGCCATTGCTATAGTTTTGACAAGCCTGTGCGAAAGGCATTGCTTCTAAATGGGCTTCCTGGTATGTGGGGCGGCTCAAGAGACAAAGAGTTGGTCACTCTAAATGTCTCTAAATGGCTCTGAGGACAGTGCACTGTTTCATGAGGGCTGTTTTCAAGAGACAAGTTAAGACAGGACACTAACATGTTTGGCTGTGATCAAAACATGCAGCAATATTTCAAATAAACACATATTTCAAATGGATTTGATAGCACACCTAAAACCAAAGGGAGATCCCAAGGCAGGATGAGCTTTTTTGAGGTTGGTAATGAGTGGCACGCCCCTTTTGTGCATCTGTGTACTAAAGGGTGTTGTCCCACTATGTCATCATTGAAACCAAAGTGACAGGCAGAGATATCCACTAAATAAATCTTAATAGTGAAGAAAGTCCTGTAGAAAGCCAAGAACGTTGGTGACCGAACACTGATAAGGCACCACGCAACACATCACACCACTTCTCAAAGACTCAAAGAACTTGTAGAGGAAGCCCTAGAGTTCTCTATGGTGGCTACGACATTGGGAGGTAGTCCTAATGCGGCGAGGTTGTGCCTCTCACGGATCAAGCCCAGAGCACCACCCAGTTGGGGTGATTGTGGTGAATCTCCCTGTTTGCCTGTGACAGGTCTGAACACAGTAGGGGCATAACTGGCTGGGCATATAGGAGTCCAACCAAGCCTGCTCCTCTGCACCCTGGGTGGCAGCAGCCAAGCAATGACTGCAGTTCTCTTGAATGGAGAGTGCTTCCTGAGTGTATTTGTAACCCATGCAAACAACTCAAAAGTTATGGGCATCCCTGGCTGTCCGTGGCATCGGATTAACACTGGTGCCTGTCAAGCCAGAATTGGTGCTATTGGTTGCTTCTGCTGAGGTCGGGTAAGGATATCTCTTCCACAGGTGGATCTTGATGTTGAAAGAGAACTACACAATATTTTTTTCTTAGAATGACACTCAATGACTCAATGACAAACAATTATTAAGAGTAGTTATCTCTCAAAACATCTTGTGAAAAATACATCACGTGCAACATTTGTTTAAAATCTGGAGAGAATTAAATTCCTCATTTATTGTAATCCAGTCATCAGAGCATATTTTAGGCATTTACAGGACTGAAAAGATCTATCCCTGATTTACAAAACACAAAACATCATGGCCCTTTGGGGGACTAGTAAAACAAAACAGCTAGTACCTAGCAATTAAAGATGTGCAGTAAATAAACTTAAATTAATTAAACAATTACATTTAATAATATCAACTACATTAATCTGCTTCAGTACATGGCTTGGTCTCCTTCTCTTTGGCAGAAAAGTTTCCAGAGGACAATTCCATCTTGCTTTCTTTAAATGTTGAAACTGACCTTCTGCTTTTGCTAAAGCCCCCCGTTTTGGCTGCTGATTGCTCAGACTGGGGCTTTTACAACCTAAACCCCCCACTGGGGGGTATTTGAGGTTGGGTCAAACAGCTACTTAAAATTGGTTTGGGGCTATATTAAATTACACGCCTAGCTTGCACCATTTCTCTGTTTTTAACATTTAGTCTTAGGCAAAACAACGGAGGCCTGTTCTATGAGCTGGCCGTAGTGGCACGCAGAGAGTAGTTAGGGTCGGCCCTCTTGTAATCTCCACTCTCACTTTAACCTGTAATGAACCAAGTGTGCAGTGCTCATAAGGTTTGGTAGAGCAAAGTAATGCTGACTTTGGCTAAGACTATTTGGGTTGGGGATATTGGGCACAGTAGTATTGGTTAGACCATATTGGTGAACCACATACAATTCTCTTTTTCCCTATTCTCTAAATAGGTGCTGGAAATTACATGGGGCAAGAATCTTTTTTTTTTTTATTATATTTTTGATGAGAATGGCAAAAAAGAAAGAGAACTGTAATATGTGTCTGTGTGTGTGTATGTCTACATGTCTGTGTGTGAGAGAGTGAGAGAAAGAGAGAGGGAGAGAGAGAGAGAAGAATCTGTACAAGATGATGAGGTGGGTCACAGTGTTGGGTGACCAGGTGGCATTCATTTTCTCTGTCCATCCAGGCCAGTGTGACAGGGAAAATGGGGGTGTAAAATCATTAAACAAACAATGATATAATGTCTCTCTGTCCCAGTGCTGTCAGACGGATGGACCTGAATGTGGGATGTGCCATTTGGTGTTCATGTTTAACTAAAAGCACCTGCTCCAAAACCTGTGTGTGTGAGAGAGGGGTTGAATGAATGCAGTAGAATGAGAGAGTTAGATGAAAAAGGAAAATGTGTCAGGATGTATATGAAAATCATACTGAAAATGTTTGCAACACCAATATTTTCTGATGACACAATAGTGCGTAGTTGCATACCTAATGTATACCCTTTATGTGACGGTTTATGAATGCTCACACATCAAAAAAAAAATGTCATCAAGCATTTTATATTGAATGTAAATGTAATATGCTGATAATGACTGCATTTACGTGACTAAACTAAACCAAATGGGTTCACATGATTCAATCAATTGTTAATGGAATTATTCAAGAGAGTTTTCTGCACATGCGCAGATATAAAAGAACAAAATAAACCCAATTAAGGTGAACAAATGTCTCAAGTAAATCAAAATACTGATCAAAACCAATGTGTGCTAACCAGATTTCCCATAAACTGATAACGGCAGTTATCCAATAAAGAATACTGGTTTATTCAGTTTACATGACCACTGGAATAATCAGGTAACTCCAGTAACCCGATAATGATTGTTTTTTAGCATGCGTGTAATTGCGTCCACTGACAAGGACAACGCAATAACTTGAGCCACTGTGCGCTCAGCAGCCCTTTGCCTCATATAATGCTGGGCCTGAGAGGAGTAGCCGCATGTGGAAGTTCAATGGTGAACTAAAACAACCAACATCTAATGCACTGATTGCTGTTGATTGGGACTACTAAGCACAGACCTAAAGGGAATTTGCAATGTGTTTATGGCTAAACACACACACACACACAGAAAAACATATACCGCCCCCCTCCCCCCCAGGGGTGATGGGGCCCCTGCTCTTTAAAGTGTATGTTTGGGGGTGAGGCTGTTTTGTGTTTTTAGTTTAGCATGTAAACTTGCTAATGGGCAAAATAAAAACTTGACATCACTGATTACAAGCTTTAAGCCGTTCTCTTTGAAGTTTTTTAATGCAGTTTGTCAAAAAAAGAAAGATGGTGGGCCGACCTAAGTGAGACATAAATCCATTTGTGCCAGGTCCTAAGTATAAGACTATCAAAGACATAGTGTAATGAAGAAGGAACTAGTCGCACATTTTTTCAATTACTTGTCGGGATGTCACGCTGGGGTATCGTAAACACGTGTGGTGATTAGAAACAAATAAACACATGGGCAACGTCCCACCGCGACAGGCCCGTCAGTGTAAACACTGCATTGCTCCCTTCTTTGTCCCAGTCTCATTACACAGATCCTTTGAATGCTGAGGAAACAGGGCTGGTTTAAGGGATGCCCTGGGTGAACTCGGGAGCTATGTAAACAGCCTGATGGGAGACTGAGAGGCCATGCAGCTCGCAGTGGCACATGCTAGGGATGCTGCCCTGGCACCGATTGCCAACTGCTGCTCGTTCTTACAGCACCGCAACCAGGAGGCCCTGAAAGTGGATAGTTTAATTGCCTCCACATAAGGAAGGGATGACTGAAGGGATGGCTGAATTCCATTGTCCTCCCTGACCAGAACCCTCAAAGACTTACTGGCATAAAGCAAATTTAACCCAGGTAAGTTTTTAAGAGTTGAGGGCTCAGGGCTGGGGAGAGGGGAGGGACACTGGAATTCAACCACTGTATGACTTTTATGAAATTGTATGATTTGCCTTTTCATTTTATACATTAACAAGTGGCTGACTATGACTATGAGAAATTCAACTTAGTACCATGTCAAATACAGACATTAACATGCAGTTTAAAAAGTCTAAATAAATAAAGTAAAGTAAAATTCCTGTCAGACTTAAACAATAATTTGTTTTCTCCTCCGTCATGTAAACATACAGTACTGACTGACACCTAAGTGAAACAGATGAACCAAACTGAATTCTGGGTCTTCCTAACCAATATTTTCCCTAACTGTGGAGAATTAAATCCTTTCTCTCACACACACTCACACACACAGACACACACAAACACACACAGTAACATTCTCCACTCAGGACTTGTTGAGTTAAAGAGACTAACACCCCTCTTGTGGCTGGCAGTAAAATAGGCTGCCTGGGTCAGAGAGCCTGAGTTCTTTACAGCACCCCGGATCCCAGTTTAGAGTTACTATGGGAACCGCAAAGCTGTGGTCCCCTTGTTGCCTCGGTAATTGGGTCGTGAGGAAAGAGAGAGATGGAGCACCAGGAAATGAAGAGCTAGGACAAAGTTTGCTCGTGTGTAGGAGAAAGGAGGAAAAGGTGTATTTGTAGACTATGGTGGATTTGTGTGGAACCTGGAAATCTGTGTTTGTGTGTGTGTGTTTTTTGCTGACTGTCAGTCTGTAACTAACAATCACCCTCACTGCTACATTTTGCCTTACACACATTTCTTTCAATTGTTTTTAACTACACAATTGCTCTCTCTCTCTCTCTCACACACACACACACACACACACATTATAATGAGCACTCACATAAAGTAATTTCCCAAATGTATACGCTGCATTTACATTACATTTATTTACATTTATTCATTTAGCAGACATTTTTATCCACATTATTTGTCATCTATCAATTACATCAGGAGCAACTTAGGGTTAAGTGCCTTGTTCAAGGACACAATGGTGGCAGCTGGGATTCAAACCCACAATTTCCAAACTATTAACATGCTAGCTAAGTTCCTTAACCACTATGCTGTATCATTTGTAAATCTGAGGTTAGTGTTTTATGCGCTCTAACTTTATTGATTTTACTCATGTGTAACACCTAATAATCAGGAAATTAAAGACTTTCATTGCACTCCCAGAAACACAAAGACCCATTTTCCCAGATGAAACAATAGCAGACCCCTTTCTACATTTCTCACCATACAGTCCTGTTGCTCCCACAGTACATGAGAGAAACCATAGGACGACGGCCATGATCTCGCATTTCAGGCAGCGGCATACAGAAAATGACAAATATCACCTAAGGAAACGTAGGTCTGTGTGGCTCAGAGGGAAGTGTATCATGTGTAACAGAGTTTGGTAATGGAGGCAATCCCAGCAATATTATTAGTAGGGGCTGAAAATGAATGGTGTTGCCTTTAAGGTGAATGAATGGTCTGAAATTTCAGAGGGGCCTTGCGTCTCACACACACGCACACACACACACTGAGGTGTAATCACAGGGCATCAGGAAACAGAATAATCACCATGACTTGTCGATTGAAAAAAACAATCATGTTGAATTTCATGATGTGGACCTCACCTGGGAGTGTATCATTATAATGTGCCCGCCATTTACTGTGACATATCTTTTACCTCATCATGAAGAAACGGAGAGAGAAGGGGGTGCAGTTGGGGGACTGTCCCACAACTGCCCTCTCCTGACCCCTGTGTCTGCGGCAGTGGGAAGAAGCAGATGGTGGAGTAATGAGTGTGTGACACACAAGCACGGAGCACAGGTGGGGCTGCTCATGTGCGCTAGAAAGCTATCGTTTGTTAGCATATTTAATGATGACGTTCTCACAGAGCCTTAGGGACCAGGAGGTCTTGCCGAGGGGGGCGGGTAAAACAGTCAGAGGCTGACAAGCTGGGTGACGGCTGAGGGGAGTCTGGTTCATGCGAGGGTGGAGGGTTGGCATTTCCCTAAGGCATCAAATGGTGACACAACTGTAGCAGCACAGCATGAGACTCAATGTGCAGATATACTGCGGCATTACACATTATACACACAGTGCATTATACATGCGCTTACATAAACACACACACACACACACACACACACACACACACACACACACACACACACACACACACACTGAAGTCACACATACAATAAGAATTAACCCCCTTTCTCCTTTACAAATTGATAACATACATAAGCCTGTTTCAGACATGACCTTTGGATATTTCACCAATGTTTACAAACATTTATCAAGCTAAAAGTTCAAACATGGAGCATTACACATGGATTTTGAATAGGTAAGGGTCCAGGGTAGAACTTGCAGCAGGTGGGAAATGACAAAATATACGTGGCTGCTCTAGTTGTTATGTTCAGCCTATTATATGCAGCATGGAGGACAAAAGTATAGCAGTTACTGTGAGTTGTAATGTTACATTATCTCCCCTAACAATGAGATTCTCTTTCTGATTATCTGATGAGGTGGGGGATTAATTAAGTAATAATGAACGACACAGTGTGCATATATCAGTTAATATTGCATGTTCGAGGTGGTGATAAGGCCCTGACATGGACAGGGTGGTAGAACCGAAAAATTGAATCACAGTTCAATTCAATTCAATTGAATTCAGTTTTATTTATACAGCGCCTTTTACAATTATGTTGTCTTGTTGTCAAGAGCAACAAGGGCAAGGAAAAACTCCCTTATGTTTAGTTAGTCTAGGAAGAAACCTTGGGCGGATCCACGACTCAAGGGGCTAACCCAGGGGTCATGCAGAAAAATTACATAGTGTCAAACTCAAAGGAGTGAGATGGGTCATGGGGGTGACAATAAGAGTTAATTTGACAGTGCCATTGTGAGGGGGAGTCAGTCACAAAGCCTCAAGGAAGGGGAGTCGGGCCTGGCATGGGCATCTAGGAAGGGCCTCTATGATGGAGAGTCAGTCCTGGCATGGGCCTCCCATAGTGTTGGTTGCAGTCCACTCAGGAGGGGAGGGTGAGAGGAGTCCACCGGAAGGAGGCAGGGATGACACTCAGCAGAGATGATTGCGGACAGAGGAAGCAAATGACTTAGGCCAGGCTCAGACATCAGAGAGCAAATGTTTCATTTGGGCATACATATATATATATATGTTGAGAAAGAGCTGAAAGAGAGAGAGGGTAAGAGAAAGAAAGAGAGTTGTACGGGATGACACATGAAGGTTCCATATCAATGCGCTTATGAATGGTACCGATAACGGTAGCTATAAGTTATTTTCTGTAGTAAATTATATCCTAAATACAAAGGGGAGATAAGCAGGCCTTCAAGGCGGCCAAGTCGATGGAAATAATGACTCGGTGGAGGCAAGTTCTTCGCCGCCACCTCACCATTATTTCCATCTGGCAACCTTGTTGCCATTATCCCTTATGTAATGCTGCAAGTGTTAAGGCGTATCCACAGCAGTGATGAAAGACAAGAACGCGCCATACAGGCAAGCCAGAGAGAATATGAAAGATCAGTGCAATGTGTGCACAAGTCCTGCCCAGTATCAGCTCTGAGAGAGAACCATGGGAAATAAACAGACCAAGCAGTGACGTATTTTGGACAAATATTCTACAGAATTTTGATAATGCGCAGTGGATGCTTCATTTACATATGACTTGGGGCACATCTTTGTGCGTTTCCCCCTACAACCCTTACAAAAAATAACTGCAGCTCTTTAAGTGTTAAAATAGCCGTTTTTGAGTGCAAATTTGCAGTTTTGGAGGAAAATCTTGCAGTTTGCGATTAATATGGTTTAGCGTTCAACTAGGCTATAGTGCACTTCGCAGAAATCCAAAAAGACGAGACTATCAGCAACTAATATAGACTTAGTGTGATTTGAGATTTAGTAGCTTAGCCTAATTTAACTTTAACATTATAGCAGTGTTCCTGACCGATTTGATCGCTGCAATACTTCTTCTATCATTTTACGTTTCAGCATTCCCCCCCTAGAAAACAGACTATGAGCATCAAAAACAGTGCATCCGTAGTGTAGTGTCCGCAACATTTTAGCCTGTGTCGGCTGTACACTCTTGCGCTCGGAAAGCAGAAGCAGTGACAGCGGAGAGTGCATTGTTTTCAATACCACTACTAATAAACATTGTTTGTTATAGCTTCAAGCAAGTGTCAAAAATCCGGACAAACGTCTAAAAATGAGGACATTATTTCTTGGTCCAGACAGAGGCCTGGAAAACCGGACTGTCCGTCCAAAATCCTGAAAAAATGGCCACCCTGTTCACACCTAAGCACAATTTTTAGGAACCTGTATATGGCACTAGTGAGTAGGTAATGTCACACAGACATCACTACAGCTTTATTTAGGTTATATTTACATTAACGTTTCTGTTTGATTTACATTAACGTTTCTGTTTGATTTACATAATTTTTACATATTTTGGCATAAGACTGAAAGCAGTTATACAGTGTGCCCAGTGAGGAGGAGCTGAAGCAGTTCATTTATAAAGAATTTAAGAGTATGCATCAGCCACAGAGGAGGAAAACCAGACTCGAAACTCAGATGCCACCTGAGCTGCTCTTTGTTCACAGACATCACACAGCTGTCTTTGTGTTGAAGCTTCTTTTTGTCACAACTTTTAGCTGTCTGAAACTCCAGTCTGAAATTGTGTATAGTGTCTAGTCTCTCAGAAAGAGGTCAGGGTAGGGGACATCTCACAGGAAACAGCTGTCTGGCAGTCATTCTGGAATATTGACAGATCAGTGTGAAGGTGTTAAAATGGCAGAAATGCCTCACTGGTGTCTGAACCAGCCTTATAAATCAGACTGCCATGGCTTTGAAACGAGAGAAAGCAGGAGGTCATTTACTTTGGGGTCGGACTGCCTGAGCATGCACCAATCACCTGGTCCGGTCTGGGGAGACTGGAGTCAAGCAGCATGGCCTCATCCTCACGTCCTCCAAGCACATAAAATTCTCATCGGCCCAAGTGTATTTATGTGGTTAGGTTTCACTTGTCGACCAAAGTCGAGTTATTGTAATGAGACCAGAAATAGCATGGCATGGCTGTGTCTGTTACCTCCAAGCACATAAACGTCTCACTGGACCACAACCATTTATTTATTTGTTTACTTTGAAGAGGTTTCATTTGCCTGCTGTGCACATAGTAATGAGTGCAGTCTGAAGTGAACTACTCTGTTCCAAACTGTTTTTGTTTATAGGTAACCAGAGTAAGAGAGAAAAAGTCAGCAGTGTTTAAATAAATAAACAGTACCTAGTCATATACAATTTTAGGATAAGACAAGCCAGTTTTACTGACATGGCACATTTGGTGTTCAAGGCAGTGCAATGTGCTTAGCCTAACACATATCAGCAAACAGTGGATAATAGCAAACAAAGCATATAATGAGATCGCAATAGAAATGTAAAATTGCATAGAAGTGTGCGGAAGAGTATGTAAATCATTCATGAGCTGAGTCATGTCTACACCAAAAATGTTGGTTGTTATGTTGGTGTACTGACTATGCTGGTAATACTGCTAAGGATGTGAGCTAGATTTCTGTGACTGCTAATGTGATGCTGATTATGTGAAGAGACTATTTAAATAGGTTGAGAAATAGGCTGCATAACAGTTACTCCTACCGACAAGGTATTTATCCACATGCAGCATTATATTATACCCCTATGGTTATCTCCAATAACCAATTACTGAAATGGAAAAAGCATACAATGGCGTCTACAAATACAGAATTATATCTAACTTTTTTTCGGTTATTCTTCTATCTCGAGCTACTCCTGAAATGGATTTGGGCTTGGTCATTTAGATAACAATAACCTGATAGTGTGAGGGTCTAGCAAAGGAGACGCCACTCATGAATGACAAAGTAGTTTTGGAGGACTCAGCCTAAATAGGCTCCCCTTCTCCCCTCCCACTTCCCATGTTATCTGGCCCTTGGCACAGACTATTCACTACTCTAATGGAATACATTAGACCAGCAACAAGCAAAGTGATGGAACAGCCATGGCATAAGGAAACACTAAAAAAGGACATGGAATTAAATATAGAATGGTCCCATAATTACAATATGAATCATGCTGGGGCAGCAGCTGACAACGTGTCCAGAGAGCTGAGAGAGAGGGGAAAAGAGGGGAAAACATGTGTGTTTGTGTGTTTGTATGTGTCGGTGTGTATGTGTGTGTATGGTAGCTCATTTATGCTGGCGTCAGGCCCGATACAATTACACACACTCCCAAAATGACCACTCAGCACAGCATACACTTACACACTCACACACACACACACACACACAAGCTATCACTTACACACATGTACTCTCTTACATGGACATATACAGTACACGCACACTGCTTCATTCCTAAGCTCGTACCTACCATTGTTTCATATAATTTTTCTGCCACAAACACACACGCACACACACACACTGCTACATACACAGATGCAGAATCTCTTTCTCTGTCTCTCTCTCTCACACATACACACCCACACACATATATTTTTCATTTTCCTTTTCATTTAAAACAATTAAAAAAAATCTTTGTCACTACTATGGAAAATGTGCTAACTCATTCAGTATCAGATGAGCATTTGTAGTAAATATGTACATATTTTCACTGTACAAATACAATTACATCCCTTTTTCCTGTATAAGGTGGTTAAACAACTTTACCGAGCCTGTGCAACAATTACGGCAGACTACAAAGAGCGGGAACAAATAACAGAGTGTTTACTGCAGGATAAATCTCAGCCTTTAAATGAAGGGGTGCAGTGGCTTATATGAGGGCGGGTTGGCATGAGAGATGGCTGACTCACAGGCCTCCTCTCCTCATAAACGTCATGCGCTCTCTCGCCAGTCTGAGATGTGTGGAGGTAGACAGCTCCGGGTGGATGTGAAGATGAGGTAATAAAATGTAAGTTCAGTCAGGCATGAAACCATGAAAGTTTGGTGTGGTGTGTGTGTGTGTGTGTGTATGTGTGTTGGGGGGAGGATTAAACATGTGGAAGCTGTCAGCGGTGTCGTTTTTGTTATGGCAGACAAAAGCTTCACAAGTGCACTTACACTGCAAAGTCTCCTCACTGGAACTCACAGGGCTTGTGCCCTTGGTTTGCGCACTGTGGCACAGGCAGCTACAGCGTTTGTTCTGTATTCAGATTCAAGTGCCCACGGGTGATGCCGGGCCCGAATCCAACCCATGGGCATTTCCCAATACCATCTCTCTTTTATTTGATTCCTGGGTACTCGTTACTAAAGATTTGAATGTTCAATCTTGATATGAAGATGCCCAGACACTGAAATTCTCAGTGAAAATCTCACTTCCCTTTTAGCGCTATGCACAGGGATATGGTGGAGCTGTGGTAATATCATTACCCAAAAACATTCAGGCCAGGTTTGGTCCATACACATGTCTGTGGTATTGATTAAAATTTCTACTATATCTCACTCATCTTACGCTCCATTGGGATGGTACTGATGGGTTTATGAACACTTCTGTGCACAGAGGTAGGGCCATTCTACACTAGTAGTCCTTCACTTCACAAGCCTGGCTCTCATACATGCTGATCTAGTATGCATCTCAGTCTGGCCATTAGGCCTATCTCCACTATTACTCCAACACGGTGGAGGCAGACTTAACACGTGTTTTGCTTCAAATTATGATGCATACCACTCTCTTTTCTCTGCAGTCATAGATCTGGTTGTAGGCATATCCAGTGCCTTTAGAGGCATTTTAATCTATGTCTGTTAATCCCGCCTCATGGAAGCTGGAGATGACATGAAGTTGGCCAGACTGAGATGGATAGCAGATCAGTATGTGTGAGAACCAGGCTATCACTTCACTCAAGTGATAAATATGACCTAACAAATCCTCACACTGGTGAACTGATGCACTTAAATTTACATTTTATCTAAGGCACAGTGTCTTAGCAATGTGTAAAATCATGAATCATGAGAAGCAAACACTGTTCCTCGTGACAGTGGCTTCAAAGGCATGAAAATAATTATTTTCTGTGCATTTTCATCTGTTTGTTAAATAGGCATATTGGATTTGTTCTAGTGATAGGTCTATGATTCCCCTTTCATTTTTCACTATATTAAACGATGAAAGCTTTGTTTGCTGTGTGGAAAAGGGAGCCAGTTTGTTTATGACTCTGCTCTTAATGAAGGCAGCTTTGCGTAGAGGGCATTTGATCTACACGAAGACTTTTTTTCACATTCATTAAAAAGTTTAATTTGCCCACACATGTGTGAACTCCCTCTCCCGTCACCACCATCAACACACACACACACACACACACACACACACACACACACACACACACACACACATGCGTTGGGGCACATAGCTCTCTAAAGAAGAGCGCCTAACCACCCACGGTGTTCCTGTGGCTCCTGAGATGCAGCCCTCATCAGATGCAGAACTGTTCTGGGGTCAGCAGAAAGGGAACAAAACAAGTATTTTACTCCCCTTATCATGCACCAACAGCTGAACCTATAGGTCATCTTGAACATGCCTGTGTTACAGTAAAAGGTCAACTGTAGTCACATTAATTAAAATAAATTATTACACGGCTCTCCAGAATGCTGCGAGATGTTCTGTTTGCTTTGAATGAGCCTTCCCAATGTTCGGAATTCAGTTATTTCTGTATGATGACCACAATAGTATAATGACTTGTCAAACCTGGCAACCTTATGCCTGTCAGAAGTACTAGTCTACCTTGTTGCTTTGAGGTCTGGCTCTCTAGACACGAATGTGCACTCAGAACTCAAATATGCACTTAAATACACACATACACACACATGCTCTGCATTCAATAGGATGTGAATGTAATTAGACAATTTTCTCAAATGTAACAGACAGTGAATTCAAATGTTTGGGTTATATTTTCAATGTTTCGCACAAAAGTTAGACACCAAGAACATGGGTACCCAGTACACAGCAACACTGGAAACCCAGAAACGCTCAGTCGGAGTTTGGTACCTGAATATTCTGTGTCCCTGTTACTATGGAATAAAAGTGTCTAATAAATACCACCCACCTTACCCTACCGTAACTTTCAGGTGGGTAGCACTGATCAATACACTGATCAGTTTCTGCTCCTGTATGGATCGAGTGAGAATATCTACAACTAGAGCCCGTAGCTGTCAGGAACGTTTCTTGAGCCTCTGTGAAAAGCATTTCAGCCCCATTGGTCATTTAAAGAGTAGTAAAAGTAAATGGACTGTGAATTCATTTGCTGCTTGAATGCTTTGAACCAATGCTGTCTGGTCCATTTAACAGATTTAAACATAATAAAACTCATTCAGAAAATTTCCATTTACACCTCAGAATACCACTATGCTTTTTTGGCTGTATCTGACATATGCTCTGAGTGTTTGGTAATATCTCTAGATTACATAACATACGATACCATACTGGCTGAATCAGCAGTGTCGTCCCTACTCCTAAGGCCTGAGCCCTTGAAGATGTCAGTGGCAGGAATCAACATCATTTTATTTTTGGTTTATTCGTGCCAGTCAAAGCTGGGAACAGACCTACTGACTTTTCAGACTTTTTCAGTCTGTTACATTTAGAACGAGATTGCGCAGGCCACACCTACACACCAAGTCTGGAATGATTGGGAGTTAGTTATTAGCAGGGCCACCCGGGACAAAATACTCTACTGGAGGTTATCGCTTCCATCAGCTGATCCATAGCTATAACCACAAAAATGATTACACCACAGACTACATTTGTAGACCAAATTTACTTCCTCTGATATCTTACATTAATTGTAATTTGAACTGCTTGCATACTAAAAGGCATTTTTACTTACATTTAAGAGTGACATCCCACCATGCTGGCTGAGATGAAGTCAACTCCAAAAATGTGATCAGATATCTGGGCAGCTGTTTCATCTCACAGGCACCTCATATAAAAAGAGAAACCTTAAGAATCAGCAGAGGACCTCTTGATAATCTTCCAGTTACCATGGAACAGGGTAACCTTAGTGTTCCTGCCCTTCCTGCCTAACAATTGTATAGAGGTCTCAGAATGTAAAATGAAATAAAAAAAAAACTCAGCAGTGACAGTAAACACTTTACTTTGTTTACATTTTTAGAATGCAAAATAAAGCCTGACCAATGTTGGTGAAATGACTTGAAGTGTAGAGTGTGATGTGGTAAGTAGAGCTTGGTGTAAAGTGACTCAGGGTGAAAAATAAAAGCAAGAAAAAATGAGAGGCCTGAGAGGAGATTTATAAGCAGAGATAAGGCATTCAACTCTCACAATATCTAATTTCACTACTGTGGCCAAGGTCAAATGTTTGTCTTTAACACAATGAATGACAGATTGGACAGTGAGTCTGACCCCCATGAATGGAAACAATAGTTTCCATTCGTTTTTAACTAAATCCGAGGCTTGAAAGACTGTGGTTGAATCAAAAGATCTGGCAAAGATCCACTGACTAATCTACATCAGCTCAGATACACATCACAAAAAGAATGATATGTCTTTGAACATAATGTTAACGTTACCTCGTTTTCCCTGCTAACTCAGAATCTGTGAAAGAGGAAACATTGACAACTTTGCAGTTTTCCCTGAACCTTCTTAGACAAAAACACAGGCAAAAGGACATCACTACTCACTGACAGTCTACTGACGTTTCGGTAGTCACGGGAGTTGTCCTTGTCGCTGAGTAACCGACACAGCGGTTTAGCAGTACGGAGCCACTTCAGCTGTTTCAGAGCAAAGAGACATTCATGACTCATTTGCGTCTTTAAACTTCAATTACGGCAACTAATTGACAAATCCTGAGTGTCGAATTAATGAGTGCACACAGTGCCCATCTGCTTCCAATTCAAATACACACAGTGGTGGCCAGCAGAACACACACATGCACGCAAACATATATACTCAATTGGTTAGAACACACACATGCACACAAATACATGTATACACACAACTGGGTAGAACACACAAAGATGCATGTAAACACACACAAACTGAGAAGTACAAATGGATATGAGGGAAACAAACAGCAACATCTTTTTTGTGGCTCAACTATGTCTGTGTGTGTGTGTCTGTGTGTATGTGTTTTAGTGTCATATGGAAGCGATCAGTGATCAGTGTCATTCAGGCGGGAAAGGGGGCTGCATATCCTCAGTGGCTAGAGTTTCACTGAGCTTTGCTTGTGTGTGTATATATATATATATATATGTGTGTGTGTGTAAGTTATAACACTTTATGTTAAACATTTCTCTTACTTTCCTAAACAAAAGCACATACAGACACACACACACACACACACACACACACACACACACACACACTCACAAAGTATATCAGAGGACTGCAAATGGAACGACACAATGTTCAAATTCTCAAATGGAAAAGATGCACTTCAAGGACAATTTTTAATCTCAGTCCACCAATGCTCCATGTTTGCCAGAGGGAGGGTTGGAAAATGTATTTGGGGCTTTGTCAAAGGGATCAATACACTTAAGTAAACAAGTCAAAATGCTCGGGTCAAAGTTTAGATTGTGTTTCATTTAAAAAATAATAAAATTGAATGTGTAACATTTGCATATTTGCTCTGCATTCATCTAATTACATTGTGGATAGGCATCCGACTGGGCTCCACTTGACGTTTGAATACCCTTTATGGATGCTAATGGATGGTTACCATAAAATCTCTGTCCAGGCAGTCCAGTTTTTTTCTGAACAACAGAATTTGTCCTTGCATCTCTCTCCTGCTCTTGAAATGTTCTTTCACCACTTCTATTGACCACCTACTTAGTCATCAAACAGTCTTTATTGCAAACACGTGTTAGCTTCTCCATACTGACCATGTAACCTAATCTAGCCTGTTTGGCTCTGATGTGTCATAGATGCAGTCCTTTGTCGTGCAGCTGTTTTGTGTGAGCAAGGGCAACTGCTAACAGGGGTCCTGCCATCAGATCTTAACTCAAGCCAATCGGTCGGTCGGCCTTTAACAGGCCCACACAGACTCACGATTAGGTAAACAGGTGAAAGTATCTACAGACTTGTTGCCAGGTTTGCAGAATAGCCATGATAGCTGGTTTGAGGTTAGCACTGTGCATAGTCTATAAAAATGTGCACTTATATTTGTATATTTGTGCACTTATATTTGCTTTTTTGTAGTTCAATCTTGTTTTTGATAAACTGTATTAAAGAATGTATTTTCTTAGCATCCAATCAGCAAACAGAAATTGAAGGTAGAACCAATAGGTTTAAAGTTCAAACAAAATGCAAGCCCACCATGAATTAAATGCATGCCTGTCATATCCAGACTCTTTGTCTGAAGTGAAAGTGAAAGAGTCTGGACCACCAGGCTTTGAGGGTCTTGATCTAATGATGTCCCCACTTGTTCATGAGTGTAATATTTCAGCCTCACCTGGTGAAAACAACTAGTTGCGGAGTGTTTATCAACATTAGTAGTGTTTATTATTACAAGTCAGATGACATGAGTGTTCTACAGGCCCATGGGCTTTTGGGGGCTCGGGGCCATGGAAAGAAATCTGAAATAAGTATTTAACACTGAGTGGGTTGTAATAAAACAGTTAAACCCTTAACCTGGAGTTGTAAAAGAACACCTAATGGTGAGAGTCTATTAAAGTTGAGTTTACTGAGGGCAGATCAATGTCACCATTAAATCAGTGGTTGGTCCAACTCTCCTGCCCACCTTTGCTTTGGAGACAAGCCCCTCAGTTTATATGTGGGTCTTAAATCCAAGGGCCTATTTTAGAGTGAACAGGAGAGGGTTTCATCTTAGTAACGTGGGGAAGGGAAAGGCTCCAACGTGTAAATAAACAAACGTTTATGTGGGTTTTCAACCCATTAGCAAGCTGATTGAATCTTCTGGAATTGAGAAGACTGAGACTCTGTGGTTATTTTGCCATATTGCGTGTTGTTGTGAAGAGTCTAGCTTATTCAACCAAAGCCAGTGTGCTTATCTTGGAAGCAGTGAGGCTTTGTCACATCCATCTTTTTTCCTCTCTTTTTTGACTGACTGTGACTGTGTTGCGCCTCGTGCTAACCTGATGGGATGTGCTTGCATGTGAGACGTATCCCTACCCAATGGCATAAAGAGGTAGCCAGGCTAGCATTAGCGCCTAGTGCTTCAGCTCAATATCACATTTCGCTCAACACTGTGTCAGGGATCTCTCCAAAAGCTTAGGTTTCCTTTGGCTAATGTTGGGGTGACCAATCAGGGACCAATCAGCAGCCAGAGGATAATGTATGACCCCTGTGGGAGGGCTGAAAGTGATGTCACAAACTGCTTCAGAAACCTCTCCTGCTGCTCCTAACCAGACTTTGCTGTGCAGATACACAAGTTGCAATAGTTACACCGTTAATATTTGTCCCTTTGTTTCTATTGTTTATGTGATTCCTTCCCTCTCCCACTCTCTGGGTCCTTAGCTGGAAGGGCAGAAAAGGCCAAGGTAGGCATAAAGCATAAAGTGCATATAGTATAGGGTTAGGCGTAGCAAAGGAGTTGGGAAAATTTACAATACTCCCACACAAACAAGGAACACCCAAGAGCAACAGTGGCAAGGAAAAACTCCCTTATCCAAGGAAGAAACCTTGGGCAGATCCACGGCTCAGGGCACCAACCCAACAATGTTGTGTGCAGTGCATACACATACGCTGTGACAGACACCACATCAGTGAGGTAAGATTGTTATTAGTAATTAATTAATATGTCAATTGCTTCATTAATTACCTGCTGCATTAATTACCTGCCTCCTGCACATTCCACACTACTTCCAGTATAGTATAGGATTTTTAATATGTTTTTTTTATGATGTATGTACGTCATGTGTATGCCATGTTAAGGATACCAGAATTTCCAGATACCAGAATTTATCTATCTATCTATCTATCTATCTACCTACTGTAGTTGTGTTGTGCTTGAAAATTAATAAACAAACAAACAAACAAACACTGCAAAAAACTGCATCGTAAACTTTAGCCAAGTAGCCTACTTTTTGTTTTTGATATAGTGTTGTATGTTACTTTGGATAAGACTTCCTGCGAAGTACACATAAATATATTGGGTAAGAGTGCATTTCTTCAAGTTGTAAAGGCTTACTAGATAACATTCAAATGCCTTATGAACAGTCATGAGAATGTAAACAGTTATGATCACTAATGTCAATAGTTATAAGGCTTTGTGAATGCATTCTAACCCTTTATGAATGTGTTAATAATGCTTTATGAATCCTGGGTTCATAGAAAGTGCTGATGTGTTTGCCCTGCATGAATTAGGAGATGCTGTGATAAAACTATTCTTGACTAAATATGTTTTGGCACAGTTCTGTAAAGGCAGTGGCTTATATGTAAAAATGAGGCTGTGTTTGTAATATCCTTTTGAGGAAAATCTCATTATCATTAGCTATATGTGTAAGACAACAACTTGGTTTCCTGCTTGTAATTAATGAATACTGTGTAAATGATTGCAGGTTCAGTAATCAACTGTTTGTCACTTTAATCATTGCTCTAGTTCAATAATAACACTTTTAATGCCTATATATGCATGTCAATTTCATGCAATTAATGATAGAAATTAGTGCATTAATGGTATAAAGTTACTTAAAATGGGAAATACTGACTCTAAGCTTAATGCTAAAAAACAAAACATTTAGGAGCAGGTACTTCTATACAGTACAGGCATTTCTTACTTAAGGATGCGACTTTAATGCAATGCTAGTATGTTGTCAGAGCATTGAAAAATACATTTGGAAAAACACAAACAAAGAGCACTTCAAGTGCAGGGGGGTATACTACAAAGCCAGGTTACTGGCTAAACTGGGTAACTTCTGGATCTAAAAACGTCACTTCAGAAACAAATGATGCTTGATAGAGGGTTCTTTTAGAGATCAGTGGTAACTCCCAAAGTAACTCCCCATTGCCATTTATTTTTTTTAGTGTTTCACCAGTGTGTAATGGCTACTACATATCATTACACAGTGTGGAGTAGACAGTTTCATCATGACCTGTTTGTTTGAAGTCTGAGGAATTCAACATGCAATCAAGTTTTTGTGTTCTGTCGATGAACATCATTGTAATTTCAATTAAAGTCATGTAATTTTCTATGAAAATACAATGTTAGTTTGGTTGAATGTTTTGGTCAGCTGAAAAAAATTGTGTGCTTTATGGGGTGCACACACGTTGTATACAGTTGTCTAAGTGCATAGAGCACAAATACAGATATATTGTCCCTACACATTAAAGTAATGGTTTTGTTGGGCCGGACACAACACCTCAGTGATGCGACCTCAACACAACATTCCCAGAACATTTCTACACGGTTCCATAATAGGAATACCAAAAAATAACCAAGTGGGCACCTTATGTGAAGGGCACAATGCAACCATGAAGTAACATTTGTATGCTAGTTAACACAAAACCTTTCACAGGGCGCTGCCAGGGGGGTGTGGTTGGGGGCCTGTGTGACAGGGGGCCCCAGTGAACATTTTTTTATTTTATTTAATGAATGTTGAGGGGCCCAAAATTATTTTCTGTCATAGGACCCAACATTTCTAGCAGCACCCTCTCACCCTCTATCTCACTCACTCTTGGCCTGTCTGCCATGAGGTCAAGATCTACAGATGGACACATTTTGGAGGAACTAATTCAAGACAGAGGTCCTATTCATAGCCAGGTATCTGTAAACATGATAACTCTTAACTTGACGGATGAGTACATAAAACAGTCATAGAAACTGTCATAAATAGCTTACAAAACATTCATGACTGTTTCATCAGACATGACTTAACATTCAAAGCCAACCCTGTCAAACATATGTAAGACAGAATGGTGATAACTTATAATAACAGTTTGATGGTCTCAAAGCAGCATTGCTGTTTTTGTTTTAAAACCTGTACCAGATCATCAGAATCAAGGGGCAAGTCCAGTGTCAAAGAGACAGAACACAAGCATATAACTTAAATGTTTCATTATAAAAAGTCATGTAAACCTTGCAGGCAATTATAATCTTTTGCTACCTTCCCCACAGTCAAATTTGTCAAACCGTTCTAGGGTCCACAAGAAAATAGTGGTCAGCTCTGTGTTAGCTCAGATAAGTGATTATGCATACTTCTAAAATGCCCCTGATATAGCACGGTGATCATTTTAGAAAAGCATAAGCCCCTTAAGTCTGTATTATACTGTGAAAATAGCACAGTTGTGGGGGTTTAAAGGCACTTGGCTTCACTCTGCTCGCCTCATGCCTAACAACACCCCTCAGCTGTGCTATATTCATGGTATAGAATGGACTCTCAGGGCTCTCGGGACTCTTATTGCTTAATTCACCACTTTTAGAGTAAAGTGACATTTGAAGTTGACTTCATAAGATATTCATGAAATATTTACAAAGGCTGCTGGGAATCATATGGTTAATTTAACAGTATGAACAGTAATTATTTACTGCTTTGCTTGCTGCTTTGCAATGCTGCTTTGAGACCGCTGGACTTTTCTTTGCTATTGCCATTCTGTCTCTATGTTTAGTTTTTATGAAAGGTTGGGTATAAATGTCATGAATGCTTTGTGAGCAATTTATGGCAGCTGTTATGAATGTGTTATGTACTCATCCATCAAGTAAAGTGTTAAAAACAGATATCTTTGTATGCATTTGGCCTATTGTCCACATGTAAACTCACTGAAAACAACAACTAAAACACTGGTTTTAGTTTCTGCATGTAGACAGGGAAAATAGAGTTTGTTCCTTTTGCATAGCTAAAGAGTCATCATAGATCCTCCTCTCCTGTGAGGCCTTCTGAAGGTCAGCAGAGGGCACCAGGCACCAGAACCCTTCCATCCTCTCAGAGGTCTAGGAGCTCTCACATGCTTCCTCCTTTATGGTGGGTTATGAGGTCCCACAAAATCACAAAATGAGTAGGCCAAGAAAAAACATCAGATGGACCAAGCCCCAAAATACCCTCGCTATGCCTATACTGTGGGCCTATTGAATTTGAATTTATGTTGTGCCTGTACACGATGCCTGTCACAGGCACTTCAGGGCATCATCACAGTATACCAACCACAACGAACTAGACTACAGCATTGGTCTCACCCCCCAGAGAGACAGCGCTTTGGTCTTAGTGGGATGCTTCTCCTGTGTGTTATTGTTGGAGCACCACTGGACCACTCTGTGATGAGTAAATGAATGGGCATGTTTATACTTCTTTTTGAAATGCATCCTGGGTGATCTGATTACATGTGGACTGCGCTAAACACAAGTGTAAACAACCATGAAGATGCATTGTGACTTGATCGCCTAAACCACTTTGCTGACGTGGTGTGGAGTGCATTTGACCACATATCTATTGTGTAAATGCATAAAAAGGGGTCAGAGAATGGAAGACCATTTTTATCTTGGCTTTGTTGAATTAGGAGAGGTTTTGTTACGGATTGTGTCATGGTTGGGCTTTCCTTCATATGTAAATTTAGAACTTACAAACAGTGACTAAAAATGGGGGAGAACTAGAACAAAACCTAGCTGTGATGTACATTATACTTACCAATTATGGTAGGTATAGAGGACGCTATTTCGATACCCAGCCTAAATACAAGGTAATTCAAGCCCCTGCCCTGTTGTTCGAGGTCATCAAGAAATGTCTGGAGGAAAAAGAATGAGACAATATGGTACAGCATAGACCACACAGTGAACCACCAGCTCACTGAATGGAGCAGAGGAAAAAGAAACTGAAAGCAAGTTATGTGCCCCATGCAGTTAGCATTAGAAATGTTCTGGATGTTTCCTTGATAATCACACAGGCTCAACATATAGGACACAGGGGTAGTATAATGAACAAAACTCACAACATAAGGATCTGAATACAAATTGCTTACAATGTGACACTGAGATCAGAAGCTGATTTGATAAATAAATTATTGTTACTTAATAGACACCATAATAGACACACCATATCTCTCTGTTTCTCTGTGAGTGACAGAAACTTCGGGGGAAAGGATCTGAACAAATAGTCTCACAGAAGGCTGTTGTGCAACACTGCTCAACACCTTTGATCAAGTCCCATCTCCACCAAAGGTCAAAGATCATCCCTTTTTCCTTCCCACAACAAGAGAATTCACAAGGCCAACCCGGGGTTTTACCTACATGAGAGGTCATTTGGCATCAGAAGATCAATCAGCTTAGGGAGAAGGGCTGGAGGTCTGGCCGAGTGGCTCTCTTCAAATGACTTTTATCGATTTTCACCTCACAAGCACTCACAAGTACAGGTGTCAAGTCCTCAGGTAGCATGCCAGGCCCAGATAACACAATACTGAAAAATGCTTGATAGATGGCAAAGAGGAAAAGAGACCCAGAGCTAATACTGGCAATGGACCATCCATTGCCTCTCACCTGCCAACACCTGTGTCAAAAGAATAATAGAGAGGCCGGGAAAGGTAGGAACAAGTCAATAATTGATGTTATATATGGAGTGCCACAAAACTAAGCTGACAGACTTAGAGAAAAACATCAATAATGACATGCCATGAGACATGAGATATTTGGGTGCCTAAGGAAAGTCTCAGTAAATTGTACATAAATCCATTCAATGACACTGAATCATAACAAACACATTAATAAATAATACCTAATTTGTGGAGATGAGAAAACACGCAGAGAGAGCTCTCTCATTTCATAATGTCAGTAGACAAGGTCAAAGAACGTCAAATAATGTCAAAGAAAACCCATTCCAGCCTGGGCCGCCGTCTGCCACCCTACGAGCATTAATGGACTTCTCCAGCTCATAGTACAACATAAGAAGAAATGCCGGTGATGCCTCAGGAGTGTTAGGAACACAGAAGCAACCAGCACACCTGAAAATATACATGGAGAAGATTAAAGCCCCAGCACGCCGTGGGCTTCCAGTCATTTTGGAACATATTGCCTCAATTAGGGACAGTGTGCTGATCAGTTCCATGCTTGTAGTGTGTGCTTAGTAAGTGTCTGGTGAGGTTTCTTGGTTTAAGTCTTTCTCTGGTAGCCTATAGGCCTGTAGTAAACAGTGACAGCCAGAGCACTCTGTACTTTCCTGATGGCACTCAAGAGACCACAGCCCCCCTTCATCTATGTTGTGGACACCAGAAAATGGACATAGAAGACAAAATAATGCTGCAATCATGATTAACTTCCCCTGACCTCATCCCCTCTGCCAGGAGATGCTCCTCCCTGTAGGAGAAGGCACATGCACTGCTGTGCAATACACAATCATCTAACTGCCACTATGAAGGGGGGTGGTAATATCCATTAAAAGGTTTTGGAATTGTTTTGCTAGTAGCTTAGAGGACTTGTGAGTTATAGTGAGGGGAATAGTGCCCTCACAGCCTCAGACCACACAGGTTCTGGTTGGCTTATGTCTGGCTCCCCGCCGCAGATGGTCCGGTCGCTGCATCCTGGCGGAGTTCATTAGAACCACCCAGACGAGACGAAAGAATAGTTCAGAGTGAATGATGATGGGGCTGCAGCCAAGACACACAACGCCCTTTTTATCCAAACACAATCCGTTATGGCTCACGTACACACACACACACACACACACACACACACAGACACAAACACACACAGACACACACACATTTACAATTCACTCGCTTGTTCACTCACTCAGCTATCTCCCTTCATTGACTTTTCCACAGCTGACATCATGGAAGAAGGCAATCAAAGGGGCATTAGTTTGTGGGAGCACTTGTAGTGTTGGTCACCAAACTCTCACACTGTGTCTGTACTGACAGACTCTGATTCACAAAGATCAATGACTGGGCATCGAAGGAAATGGGCACACCCTGTTTTCTTTCAAAGATTCTAGAGCGCTCTGCTTTGCTCTAGAATCTTTGTTTTCTTTGGCCATTTGGGTTTGTCACGACCCGCTTGAATGATTTGTTTCACTTTGCCTGAAGATTGAACTTGAGCTTTTTTTCATTTGGAAGATATGAACACATTTGTGGAGATTGGAACAAGACCACAGTTCCTGTTTGCACTTTGCAGTATTTTAACTACAGTTGGCAACTGACCGAGGAAATGTTGGAGTGAAAACCTGTTCCACAGTGTCGGAAAAGAAAGTGAGAGAAATGTACAGGAAGAGAGATGATTTTCTGATATTACAGGTCCTTATAAGGCCCTTACAGTACATAGGACACAATGTATCCTAATCTTGTCTTCTTAGAATGCTGCCCACTATGTATCCTAATGCCGCCTAAATGTCTTTTACAGTAACAGAGAAAGAAAATAAACAGTAATACCAGTAGCTTCATGTGAGATGGTGGAAATTAAAAATGACCCCATAAAATCACTTTTTTACTACAATGTATTGACAATACTCTACACACACTGGATGTGTGAGTGCTGAAGATGAGTGGAGTTGAGGTCTCTCAAAGCATAAAGTCTGTGAAGTGCAGCTAACCAGCGCCTCCTGCATTAGAAAAATCCCTTCCTCCTGGTGTTCATCTACACAAGCGGAGGTCAAGTCTCTCTGTTCACCTGCACCTCCCTTTCTCTTTCTGTCCCGGTCACACAGAGCGTCACATTACATTGGTAGCTATATATAGCCTAGTCATGCTGCAATCTCTCTCTCTCTCTCTCTCTCTCTCTGTCTATCTTCCTTTTTAGGCTTCTCTCTCTCTTTTATTCCTTGTCCTGTAGCCTCCTTTTCTAATTCTTTTATTTCCAATCTCCCCGAGGAAGAAAGGGAGAAAGAGAGAGAGAGAGAGAGAGAGAGGACGGATCATTTATCAGCTAGCAGGGCAACTCACAGCAAACTACCCCCCCCCCCACACACACACACACACACACACACACACATCCATCAGTCGAGGCCCTGAGACCTTTGGTGCAACGGTATGAAAAGAGGTTGACACAGATGCAGGTAACATCTGCAGCCAGCTCCAGATTAGATTTGACTTGCTATGAAAGAGTAGGCTAACAAATTCATTTTAAAATTAATGTTGTGTCAAATTTTCCATTTTGGCAAGTAGCTGCACTACAAGCAGGATAATATATTGTGGATTTCAAATATTATTAAGAAAATACTGAACTACACTGAAGATTAGAACAGGTTGGGGGAGGTGTCTCAATTCTGATGGGACTCCATAGGGCTGGTTAGGCAAAACATTTCAGGCAACATGACAGAAGAAGTCATATTTATGGTCTTGGTATTGGACTTCAATACAAGATGGCATCCATTTAGTCAAAAGTTGACTGAAACTGTCGTGATCCTACTTGATCATAACCAATTTTGGAAAGCCCAGTTAAAATATTATATTTGGGCTGGTGATTGAAATGGTCTATTTTGGTTAATTGGTGCCCTCTATGAGGAACCTGAGAAAAACTATGGTTTATTTCCCAAATGTGACATCACAGGTATGGTTCAAATCTGTCCATTGTTGTAGTTATGTATAAGTGCCTATTAATAAGACTTACATGTGAAGGAGGCAACAACCATGTTTAACATTCATGACAGCTATGTGACCATGCACAACCTCTCCTAATTCAAAAGAACCAGTATGTATTTGCCATCTATTTAGAAGGTTACAAATTAGTTACAAAAAAATCCTACCTGGTCAAAACAACAATAGTGCAAGTCCTCTTCTAAATCATCTAAATGAGTTGGAAACCATAATTTTCCAGTAAAACAACTGCATTGTGCGGCTTTAAACTGACACATAAAATAGACTTCATTGTGTAAAAGGCACCAAAAACTCAGAAACCAGCTAATGTGGCTTGCAACAGTAACTGCAGTTAGCATATGAAAGCTGTCATTTGACATCATTATACAATGTGGTGATACATTTAGCGCTCTGCATCACTCATAGCCTGGTCCCCTGGCCATTTACAGTACAATACAAAACTATAGAAACAGAGAATATGGCTATACAGCAACTTCCAAGCGTTCTCTAGAGATACCATATGTGTACAGACTGACCCCAAAAAAAGACCTCTGGCAAATCGCAGCGACTGTTATAAAGGATTACTATTCCATATTGTATCCACTGGGCATTTGGGGGTTCTCAAGCAGTGAGAATGCAGGTGAAATGACAGAAGAATACTGGAGGTTTACCAGTGAGAGACATGGTTCTAACATAATTTCTTTTCCATGGAAATTGAACAGAGAAAATCCAACAGTGGTGCATGACCAAAAATCTAAAAAGACTAATTAGTAAAACTGTAACTGAAAATATGACCAAAACAAACAAAGAAGAAAAAAGAATAAAGTCAGAATTGAAAATATGAAAAAAGGTGTCCACTCTGCTGTAGCTGTGAACCTCTAAGCCTCTGTTGCCACAAATGGATTGCACTGCTGAAATATGAAAAAGAGGTGGAAATTGATTTGGGGTTTCGAAAGATAAATCTGCCCACAGCTACAGACATGTACACACATTATGTTACATGCACGTGTGCCCATGCGTGTGTGCACACACGCGCACGCACACACACACACACACACACACACACACACACGTGTGTGCCTGTTCACCTTCTGTTGATGGTGAACATTAAAAAACACTCTGTCACATGTAAGTGGAAACCATAATGGCTTGAAAGTGACAAATGCTGCCTCAGTGCATCAGAGGACCTAACCTGCTCTACCCGCTCTGTGTTTCTTCACCCACCAGATGACAGGATATTTGTTCACAGTTGCCATGAGCAATGGCAAACCACCACCAAATTTGTCTTTGGAGGTCCCTTTGAAGACATTCTCATTCTGTTTTAGCCTGGCAAAGCATCAGGACTGTAGCTATTTCAAACAACACCCTGGCTGGTGGATGTGATCTTTCTTTCTGAATTTTCTTCTACTCAGAACAATGCTTGATTGTGGGGCGAATATTGCATCTACCTTTGCTTAAGCTGTCAAATACTCCAATTGCCTTTTGACTCGGAGGAGAATGGTGAAGAGAGACTTCAAATCCAATCTAATAACAGAGCCTCAAAGCTACCTTACTTCATATTTGTCTACAGCAAATACATTTAATTTTTTTTTCTAACGTTATCCTCAGGCAAGCATTTAGTCACTCTCAGACACTTGAGCACTATTTGTCAGTGTGTGTGTGTGAGAGAGTGAGAGGGAGAGAGAGAGAGAGAGGAGGAGAATTATGACAATGTGAGAGTCTGTGAAATCTCTGCTTCACACGGCAGTTATATGGCTCTCACTAGAAGCCATTAACACCTTCCCTGACAGGTGCAGCTATGGATGACAAAAGCCAAAGAATCCCATGTTTCCCCTTCTCTCTTTCTCTCTCTCTCTCTCTCTCTCTCACACACAGACACACATACACACAATCAGACACATGTACACATAAACATCACACACACTCAGATTCCGACACCCCCACTCACACACACACACTCATGCCCTCTCCTAACGATGAGCTGATCTCCTTGAGCAAGGAAACATCAGCGTGGGGGGAAGCAAGAGCCCTCTGAAAAGGACATGTGGCGAAGAGAAGAAATGACGTATCATCACACATGGATGACTTGCCAGCGCTGAAATGACTCAGCAGGGCTTCCGCTACCACATGTAGCTCACAACCACACACACACACAGACACACACACCTGCACACATTCACTCACACACACACACAAACACCCCTCCTACCCACAATCCTTCACCTCCCTCACCTGCCCACCATCTCCCCCAGCACCAGTTCCACCAGCTGTCACGTAACAGAGCGGATAGGAAGGCAGTGTTCTCTCCTCTCCTCTCCTCTCCTCTCCTCTCCTCTCCTGATGTCCTCGGGTGGTGTGCCTCGCCTCGGTGTTAATGAAGCTGGTGTGATATGAGTGCCCTTCTGCCTCCGCATGGCTCATTACAAGGCATGTCAGCCCCAGCTGAAGCGTCCCTTCTCTATCAGGGAAAGAATTAGCCTGAAATGGGCTTGTCTCCTCATAGGGAACATGGGGCTAGGATTTGTAAAAGATGCCATATACAGTACACACACACACACACACACACACACACACACACACACACATATATATATATATATATGTGTGTGTGTGTGTGTGTGTGTGTATATATATATATATACACAATACCGGTGAAACATTTTAGATCACTTACATATTTCCTTGTTTTCCAAGGGAACACTTGTGAAATCAATGTGAAAAGGAAATATTGCAAAGGAACAAGACATGAAGTCCTTGTTAGACATATAATTAATGACTTGTCTGAAATGATGAATGTGTTCTTCAAACTTTGTTCCCATTTTGCTACCAATGTCACCTTTTGCAGTAATTAGATATAGACAGGCAAATCTCATTTGTGAGGTACAGAATGAATGAAAAGATGCAAGAACTGTTCTTGATGTCGTCAATCGAGCATGGTTGACTAAAGGGGGGATTTAAAGGTGTTAAAAGGGGAGATTTGTACATATTCCAGGGGACTTTGGGGAAAGGAGAATATCATAAAATTTTCAATTTTCAATACCCTATGAACAGCACATGATTGGGCCAATTAATCCTGCAACACAATAACAACCCAATACACACCTACAAGCTACTGTATGCTAGCAACATTTAAAGAAACTGAATTTGACAGCTGAAAGAATTCTGAATGGAGTAGTCACATGCAGATGCAGTCATGAGAAGTTTGCTTGCTATGGAGGTTCAAAAATCATGTGGCTGGTCATACCTGGGCACCCGTGTCATAGACAACCTGTGACAGCTACACTCTTTCACACTGGGTGTGAAGGAAACTGAGGAGCGCCACTTTGCTGAAGCCTGTCCTAAGCAGGTGCATGTGAGATGTCCTTTCTTCATAAAAAATAAAGGAGAATTCTGGAAGTTTAAATGTGTTATTAATTGTAATTCATAATTAATCATGATTATCTTAAATTTTCTTTTGAGATTAATCAGATTTTTTTTAATTGACTGACAGCACTAATATCTCTGTGTAAAGAATAAGAGTGTGAAAAGGTGTGAAATATCATGTGACTAAGCATGACTAATCCACACAGAGGGCACTGCATCCCTCTCTGACTCCATCCTCCATCTTGTATTCTGAATGAATGAAATAGCAGGAGCTGCATAGGAGAATGGTGTGGTGTCAAGCCTCTTTCATGCTAACCCCCTTCCCTCAAGGGCCAAAGGGCCTTAGATACAGAGACAGGTGCAACAGAGGGTGTCAGGAGAAGGTTTCGCCTCAGCAGAGGGACCACAACAATCAGGATTGTTTCAGATTTTACACAATCAGATCTCTCTCCCTCTCTTTTCAATGCCTCTCTATTCATCTATCTATCGATCTATCTATCTATCTATCTATCTTTGCTCTTTACACAAATGTTTTTACACACACACACACACACACACACAAAGACCTCAGGGAGTGTGAACAGGAGGAGACATGAATCCACAAACAAATGGTGGGCCTGCAGATGAAAAGACTAATGCTTGGTGTGGCTTGGGTAAAACTGCAGAATGTACCTATATACATTCACACACACACACACACACACACACACACACACACACACACACACACTTCTTCTCTCTCATTCTAACTCACTCTTACACACATACACACACTCTCTCTTGCTTCTTTTTCAATTTCACTCACTCTTTCACTCACACTCTGTCTCCTCTGTCTCTCAAATTCTTACTCACTCTTTCTCCCTCTCTCTCAAACACACACACCCACACACACACTGCTTCTGGTCTCATCATGTACCATATGAGCATAAACACTGCCATAAGTGCTTTGGAGACTGGAGGCAAAGGACGACCACAGGAAAAGATAAATGGGTCCAGTTCACTGGAGTGACAGAGCTTCCTCAGAGATCACAATGCTATGGGTTTATGGGAAATTTGATGGGAGAGGAGTGTGATATGATATGGTTGTCTTGCAGGGTTCAAGGTAGGAGCTGGTACAAAAGCATCGACACAGAAAACGTAGCTTGAAAATGTGAGAGGAAACGCACACAAATATACTGATATACTAGTATAAATATACTAATGATATAGATCAGAGTCCTGATAAAGACAGTTATGTAATTCATCTTTCTCATGAATCAGTTACACCACAATCAGTGCGATCAGTGTCTACACGGTGCGGATGCGGTTTTGGTCCGTTTTCATTTAGAATGCATGCTAACAGATTAGACATTACACACTACACACATGCTCATACAGCACAGCACCGCGCTTATAGAGGTGAATTCTATTTGTAAATAGTCAATAAACTATTTGTAGATGGTCTCTTAAGACTTTAAATGAGAGCTTGGGCAGTCATTTCACTCAGGAGACTGAGACCACATACAGCGATAGCTACGGGCTGCAGCCGTTCTGATTGCTGTGTAAATGAGGTGTCATGTTGTCAGAAAGACACCACCACCACCAACAACAATGACAACTGACAATGACAACAGTGACAAAATGCTCATAGAGCAGGAAGGATTCTTGAGGACATTTCAGCACACCAATGGGACACATTGTCTGCATATACCAAAGGCCGTAACCAACCCTCTCCCACCTCCACAACCACCACCACCACTCCAGAAACACACACACACACACACTGATGCGGACCCTAAAAATGTCGCTCTCAGGTGGAAATATCACCACTCACACAAGTTTATTTTTAGCCTTTTTGAAGGGGGGTAATTTTAGTTGGTTTGAGTCAAGTGCCCTTGGGAGGTCTTCTCAACTGAGTTCTGTGTTATCTTTAATGGGCAACTCTGCCCAGGCCGGGCCAGGGCTCCGTCGACCAGTCCATCAGGGTTTTTATCATTCTGCGACAGAGGCAGATTCCTCAGTCCTCACCTCCTCAGAGGGCTTTGGGGTAAGGCTCCTCAGTGAGATGAGAGATGACTTGTCCACACAAAACACACGTCCATTAAATTCATCTGATCCGTGATAAGTCTTTCCTCTGACCTCGACAGAATGGGTCGATTGCAGAGAGGTTTCCAGTAATTCACTGTGCCTGTTCTAAGCTGGATGGACACCAAAAAAAGGCAATTGATGGCATTTAAAAAATGGAAATGAAAAAAAATTAATCCTTGATATACTATTCTGAGGTAATGATCTATTTAGAATTAGACTACCACTAGACATCCCTTGAGCTGTAATTTTATTTCAGTAATCTCTGAAATCTTTACAATCTGTTTTATTGATGACTTTCAGATGCACTGTTGGGACAGGCTGTTATCTCCACTCAGCAGCAACAAACAGATGCACAGAGATAAACAGAAACTGATAGGAGAGATAGAGAAAGAAAGACAGAGAGAGAGAGAGAGAGAGAGAAATGACGGAATCATCTACATAGCAAACATGTCTAAAGTTGCTGAACATGTAGGACATGCTTATTGCATTTCACTGTGGTGTGGAGAGACTCCTATGGCCTTGATACCTTACTTGTACAGCCATAATTTTGTAGGAGTATGTGATTGTACAGTGCATACACATGCATTGTTCATTGTGTACGTGTGTGTGTGTGTGTGTGTGTATACATACACATACACACAATGAACATTTATATACATGTATATAACATGTATATATATTTGCTCATTAAAGTGTGTTTGAGGAGTAAGCGGTAAATGAGCAGTGATGTGTACCCATCACCCAGCACATCAGCTTACAGGCATACAGCAGCACACGCTTCATCTCTGCCCACACTGCCTACAAGCAGCCGTACAGCCACTGACAGCTCCTCCACAGTCCTCACCTAAGATTAGCATCTGCCAGTTAAGACAACAAGCCCCAAGCCATCTCCTGCCAAACTAGGGCACACCCAGATGGGCCTGCATAGTCAAACTGTACAGTCCAATCTCTTCATTAGCCAAACTGTACTGTGTAACATTTGCAAGATGCTACACACAAAACGTAACTTTTTTGTGATCTTTTTATTCTTCAAATATGAAAATATTTGTGAACAGTGACTGCTGGTATTACCGGTCTCAGTGTATGTGCTTTTACTGTTTTGCATACTTTTTGGTAGCCTTGTATGCAATGCAGCACCAATGATACTGGGAAATGATACTAAGAAAGTGTCACTGCCAGGCAGCTATATTGGCTCGTTTGGAGTAGGTATGCCAGTATACTGATATGCTGGATCTTTCAGTGGCTGACATCTGCACAGTTGCCGGTAGCTATGCACTTTGGTATTTCTGATGCCCTCTTTTGTCATTGCAGGGTAGCTCACACAGTGTGCCCAGGTGACCTTCACAGGATGACATTCACCAAAGCTAAATGTCCCATCTTCCAATGTCAACAAAATAATAGAAATGATTTGTGGGTTTACCTAGGTATCCTGTATGTTGACATTTTAGTCCAAAATTAATTAGATTTAGACACACCCCTAAACCAAGTTTTGTTATAATCCATAAGAAAAAACAAAGGCCTCTGAGGACACAGTGTATCCAGACTCTACTGAATGTGGGCAAAGGCATACATATGGAGCTACTGAATGTGGGCAAAGCCATTCATATGAAGCCAGCTATCAAACATACATTGATGAAACGGGAGGGGAGGGGTAATGGACTGACAACCATCTGGAAATAATCATTGTGTGTGTGTGTGTGTGTATTTGTGTGTGTGTGCCTGTGTGCATCAATCACCTGTGCCTTCCTATGCGGTTTTAATGTGGTTTTGCTCTCTACTCATTGGGCTGTATCACCTGTTATCTAAACATCAAGCAATTTCCATCTGGCGAACAGCAAACAGCATTACTGTTCAAATGATGCCGCAGTGATCAAACCAACACTTGATTTGTTTGACATCCAAATCAAACAGCAGAAAGAGAGATGTTCTGTGCATAGGGTCTGTGCTGTTACAAGCAGACCAATGCAAAAAGCAGTCCCTGAACTAGCTGCTCTCTGCATGTCAAGCATAATGGAAAACCCTGCAGAAAGACTGTGATTATTTATGAAGGGGGTGGGGTGTACAGATCTGAGAAAGAAGAGCTACCAGGAGGAGTGCTTTGCTTGGAGAAGGTCTAAAGCTAATTGTTTGTGTCTGCCAAAAACATTAACTTTGGACTCTAACCTTGGAAAGAGCAGCACTGGCCGCAGGAACGCTGTGTAAATGTTGACAAGGACTCACAGTAAACATAGCCAGTGCTGCAGGGTGAATGAGGAGGCTGATTTAAACTGATGGGAGCATTTTTAACCTGTCTCTGATACCAGTCTCTAATGATACTTTGAATGAGTGTGTGTGTGTGTGTGCATGTACGTGTGTGTGTGCATTATGCAAAAAGGACTGACTGAGTGAGTGAGTAGAGTGGCGAAGTCCCGCACCCTCCAGTAACCCTTCATGTATCCTAGAGTCAAACATTTTTTTAATGGAATTGAATGGGCAGAAAATAATTATTTTCTTAGTCGAAATGAATACACATGATTTTTAACATAATTTTTCATTTAAAGAATGTTGTAGTTCATGTATCAATTGTTGAATTGTCTTACCAAGGATTACAGTTGATTGACATCAGTGAAGATAACATTTGTCAAACTGAGAAGCACATGGATCTGAGTAACTTTGGACAACTTATTCATATGAGAAGACCATTAGTCACAGGATAAACACACCAGGTGAGGTGTATAAAACATGTCTATAAAACACCACTAATTGAACTAGCAGGTAGCCTGCTTCAAACTTTAGCTAGCATTGCAGCTATTGTTATGATCGATGATGGCATTTATCAGCCCAAATGAGAGTACCACCAACCACCACTTGATTTGTGAGCTAAGCTGCTTTGCACAACACTGTTGATGCCTGCAGACATTTTCTGCTGCTTTGCACAAAACCTATACTCTCCCACTCACTTTTAGTTTAATTTGCCCCGTTCAGTAAGCGTAGCTGCTGGTTCGCTGTTTGGTCTGTGTTGCACCAAATTTTGTCATTTTTTTCCTATACTGACAGCACTCTGTGACCTCGAACAACAGGTCTAGGGGTTGAAATGCCCTGGAATATTCCCTTTAAAGGTTTGAGCCACATGTAATGCGCTGGCAGACTGATGAAGCAATGCAGTTGTGTGTGTGTGTGTTTTAGCTTGTCACAAAAGAGCCAACTAGACTCTGGGAGGTGGTGCTGTACACGGGGTGGTGGCGGGGCTGTGTCCTTTGAAAGAGGATATTTGAAGCAACATCAGATGGAATAAGATATGATATGTCTGTTTCCAGCAGAAAGCAAGCACTGAAAACACTGACACTCTGCAAGGGAGAGAAGTCTGATGTGACTCAGCACATTTACTTTTCTGCATGGGTATATGTGTATGTGTGTGTGTTATGAGAGTGTGTGTCAACATACATCTATGTGAGTAGTGAGTGTGTGTGTGTGTGTGTGTGTGTGTCTCTCTCTCCATCTGTGTGTGTGTGTGTGTGTGTGTGAGAGAGAGAGAGAGAGAGAGAGAGAGAGAGACTGTCTCATCACCTCAGTGTAATTACAACTAAATGGAATGAGAGGTTCTTATCAGTCTGCCCTCTATTGTGTGTCTAATTAGACCCAAGATCAAGGATGGAGGTTGCACAAAGCAATGTATCAAATCAATTCACACACATTAATTCACACACACATGTGCACACACACACACAGAGAGAGAGAGAGAATGAGAGGGAGAGAGAGAGAGAGAATGTTATGACATGAGTTGGAGTACAAATTCTATTATTTGTACTAAGGCACAGCCAATGTCAAAAGCAAACAAATATCCAGCATCTATTCCGCTGTCAGCTTGCTTAAATATGCTTCTAGACTGTATTACCCAACATTCTCATCTCATATAGCCTAGACATAATGGAGTACAGTATGTTCATTTTTGAATTGTTATTTTACACTTGAAACACAAATGCTTTCTTTCATTTAGAATTATGTTTCATTGCTTAGTAACAAAAATGGTCCTATCACTGTTGATGCCTGCAGACATTTTCTGCCCCAACAGACAAAATAAGAATACTGTGTCGGTGTAGGTCTCATTTGTTCAGAATCCCTTTATGTTTCAATGGAAGCAGACTAAATTAGCTGCAGACCATCATTACATTAAAATGCTCTTTGAGAATGACTAAATTAATTATATGTGCTATAGTTATGCCAGGAAAACAGTGTATATGCAGTAACTGTAGATGGAATATCACAGAGAACACACCACAGACCCATCAAACTCAATTTGGAGCAACTAAATATAACTGCTTGAAATTGCCCCCATTTTGGCCTACATGTGTCCTGTCTACCTTCGTCAAGGAGAATGCAAAAAATGGAGTTGCACTCTCGAGTACATCTTGTGTTCTGAAAGACGTCCTCCAGCGGATCTCCTGGGGGTGAAGGATGCATGAATAGAACTCCCATCATGCCTCTGAAGCGTCTCCACAGCCTTAGTCAGTCAGACTTGCCACCTCCAGCCAAATTTGGCATGGGCACAGGCCACCTCCTCCTTCTCTTTCCTGAAAAGATTGGCTTAGCGCTGGCTGTGTCGAGGCGCGCAAAGTCTCAGTGCGGAATCAACTAGGTCACTATGACAACTGCATGTAAAAGTGGTGCTGAAAATAAACCCGAATTCATATTTCTGCTGTCAGGGCATGGCTGCCCAGGATCAAAGTGTGCCAGGTAGCAGATGGCTCTAAGGAGGACCCGGTTCTGACATGGCCCTGATCTGGCCCTGGTCTGGCAAGTACCGTTATAAGTATCAGTGAGTGTCCTGAGTTTTGGAAAGTCTAACTGAATATTTTAAAGTTAAAGTTTTTTGGTATTTAGCAAACCAGGTTGTCTGGTCATCAGTCAGTGGTATTACTGCTGCTCTACCACATTCACTGGGTAAAAAAGACATCACATTATCAAACATCCGAGTATTGGCATGGTGCACACTAAAGCCCTTAACCAAAGTCAAAGTCAAAGTCAAAGTATACTTTATTGTCAATTCACTATGTAACAGGCATTACACAGAGGACTGAAATTGCGTTTCACCAGACACCAAATATGCAATTTAAACTAGAAACATGCACACACACACACACACACACACACACACACACACGCACACACAAAAGCACACAGCTACACTCATAGACATGAAGTGTACACAGACATCCACGTTAAATAGACATAAGACATACAACATACAAGTAAACATATACGCTTCCAGCAAGAAGGAAAGTTTGAGGTAGCTCTTCTTGGTAGCTAGTGTAGGTTGAAAAAAAGTGAAATGTGCAATATGTAAGGTGCAATAAGTGAAGGTGCAATTTGTGAAAGTGCAAGTGTGAAAGCAGCATGTAAAGTGCAAGTGTGAAAGCAGCATGGACATCAGTGTGTGTGAGATTGACTTAACCCTCAAAGACTTAACTGGCATGAACTGACTTATTAATTAGCTGATTCATCCTAGTTAAGCATTTGAGGATTTTGGGCTTTGGGTTACAAGGGGCCTTAGAATTCAGCCATTCATTTGTACACTAACCCTGGGACTATTTTTTTTTTTTTAGAAAGTATGCAGTGCTATTGCCAGTTCCACTGATAATTGTTGAAGCTTGTTTTGGCATGCATGTTGCGAATGGAATGCTTCTTTGTCATTTTGTAAGCAGACTACATTCCCTTTTGTGATGTCTAATTGTGCATATTTTTCTGCCGTTGACAGAAAGGACATTTTCTGCTATCGCTTTTCTGCTGTTACTGCTTTTCCCTACAACTAAAGCTTCATCATTGCTGTGCTCTGTGAAAACTCTCCCCTGGCATCTGTGAACGCTACTGTCTGTAATTATGGCCTTCTGTGCAAGTAAACTGCAAGGTGTAGGCCTACTGCAAGCTGTGTTGAGCAGAGAGCCAGGCTTGTGTTGTGGGCAGCTTGTTTAAGAGAGGGAATCATGTGGGAGTACGGAAGCCTCAGGACCTCTAAGGAGCAAAGCACCTAACCTCACCGCACCTCAGCCTGCCACAGATGGGCCATTAAAAATGAATCCTCCATGCCAAAGATGATGGTCCTGGAAAAAAAAAAACGACAACAAAAAAAAAAAAAACAGATGTGGGTGTGTGTCTGTGTGATTGTGTCTTATGTGTGTGTGTGTGTGGGTGCATGTGTGTTTGCGTGGGCACGGGCATGTGTTTGTGTGTGTGTGTGTGTGTGTGTGTGTGTGTGTGTGTGTGTGTCAGAGAAAGGGAAAAGAGTATGTAGCACTCAACCTCCCCGCATTCATCCCACCCCGGCTTCATCTTACCACAGTTGCCACAGTCAGAGGAGACTCAGATGAAGGGACCGTGCATGCAGTAGCACTCAGCTGCAGCATCTCTCCAGGGTCATCTCTGGTAACTCCTGAAGCCTGTGTGTAAGTGAACAATCAGGCCACCACACTCATCAAATTTCACCAAGGGACCACAGACACAGAGCTGGGGCTGCCTCTCCTCATCACACAGCAAATAACTGCCCACTCAGACACAAAGGTACATTTCCCGGATACTGATTCAGATTGATGAAATATTGATGATGGTGCTTTGAGACGTATGTAGACAGAGAAGTTAGACTGGAGAAGTCAAGTAAAAAAAAAAGGATTATTGTGATTACTATTACTGATACAAGCACTGATGTTAATTCTTGGGGGTTGATGATCAAAAAATGTATAACTTTATTCTGATAACTTAATTATAACTATATACTTTTGGACTGGGTTGTTAAACTTGCTGTCAGTAGTAGTAGTTTTTGAGACATTGGCGAGTAGAGTATCTATGGTCTATATGTGGTCCATTGGCTTTCCCAGGATGAAACTGAAAGCAGCTATTTGGGCAGACACCTACAAACAAACTGACGACAGGCAGACCGACAGGCAAACCCTCAGGCAGATATGGGGAAGAGCCAACAGAATTCTCACCCACAGAAAAATAGATACTGTATAGGGGATGATTCTCTCAGCATGCACACACACACACACACACACACACACACACACACACACACACACATACATACGCACACACACATACATACGCACACACACACACACAGTCTGACTAATCAGGCGCCCACCCACATACAAACACTGTTATCCAACCACACACACACACACACACACACACAACTGCACTGAATACCAATACTTTAATGATGCATTATCTCCATGTCTGGGTCTTATCTATTTCTTTGTGTTTAAAAAATATATTTCTTAATTTGTGTGTTTCTCTCTCTCTCTCTCTCTCTCTGTGTGTGTATGTGTGTGTGTGTGTGCTTTTGTGATAGCCATGTAAAATGTAGCTGTGTTTGACAGAGGTGTAGGCTTTAAGAGCTGGTGCTCAGCATCTTTCACCCAAAGCCTTGGGTAAGAGTCATGTCCTCCATCCTTCTTGACCTAAACCTCTGCTCTATCTTCTGTCCTGTCCCTCTTCATCCTCCCCTTCTCTCTCTCTTTTTTCACCTATTCATTTTCTCCCTTCCTCATACTGCCCCCTTTTCTTCCATAGCCTCTCTTTGTTTGACTGTTAAATGTCAATTTCTGTCATCCTCTTTAAAGTTTATGCCCTTGGTAGGTTCACCTCCTCATGACAAACATCAGTTAATACCCAATATCAGTGTGCGCTCACATTCTCCCATCTCACACACACACACACACACTCACGGAAAAACACACACAGAAACAACCTCTGTTTCATTTGCATTCCATCCTCTCCCATTCGCTCATAAAAAACAGCAGCAATTAACCTGACCGCCAGATGCCATCTGGACACATAACCTCACATACTTGCATGGCAAATTAAAAATTATCAGAGGAGAGACACGATTCAGAGAGGATATATTCTAAAAAGCTGAGGCACATACCCACACACAAACACTCCACACACCTTCTACACACACACACTATGGCAACCTAGGATGATACATAATGTTCTGCATTAAAATGATGTAGTATGTGGTGTGGCCACAGCTTTAATCAATATGGCCTACCATGCCACTGTAGGGGAGATGCAGATGTTAATAGCCTTCTGTCCTTCTCTGGGAGACTCTGCATCAGTGGGAGCATCTAATGTGTGTTTGAGTATGTGTTTTTTTTCTGTGTCCTTCCATCCTTCCACTCTCTTAGCTAGGGGATTAGTTAGTGACACAAGGAAACACAAGTTTGTGTCTTTGAGCATGTGTGTGAATATATGCATGTACATTTGTGTGTGTGTGTGTGTGTGTGTGTTTGTGTGTGGTTGCCTCCACTCATGTATTTTATGGTCTGTCTCTCTCTTTCTGGCTCCTCCAGGGGATTAGCAAGAGCATCCCAGAACAGGTGCCAACTCCACCATGGCAAGCGGAGGAGGGAGGGAGAGATAGAGATGGAAAAAGAAAAGATGAGGGAGGAAGGGTGGAAATGGAGGGTGGGTATACAGTGATAGCAGTTAGATAGAGGTTAGAGGGTATTTGTTGTGCTATGTTTGTATCCCTTAGAAATTTAAAGGACATTTATTACATAATTCTATTATTGTTTGTCCCATAAAGAATAATATTACAAAAATGAGGACAATACCTTTGCTGAAACATAATCACTGTGAAAAAAATCTCTGTGAGTAGCGTGTGTTGGTGTCTGACTGTGTATAGGAGCATGTGTGTATGTGTGCGTGTGTGTTTGTGTGTGTGTGTGTGTGTGTGTGTGTGTGTGTGTGCGAAAGAAAGAGACTGAGGGTAAAAGTATTTGACCACCATCTTTCTCTTCTTACTTTTCCTTCCTCCACATCTAGCCTGTAAAACCCCTGCTGATCTTCCCAGGTTAAAACACTCTCCTTTGATACCAGCGCCTCATTATCTGCAACTCACACCAAAGGTTCAAAGAGAGGACCAGTGTATATCGAACAACTTGGCTTTGTGCAGCACACAGATCACACTGTTCAAACATCATTTACTCTGACAAAAGAGAGGACCTTTCAGACAGCCGTCGTCTGTGATGTGGCGATGCAGTGGACTGGGTTGGAATGAGGAGGGGAGGCGATGTGGGGAGCAGGAAAATGAAGCGATCATATCAGCTTCTGTGTGCAGCCTGACAGGCCTGGCTGTGCCAGACGAGCCAAGCACACTCGGAGGAATCAATTAATGACTGCGGTCACAGCTTTGATGCCATTGTTTGGGCGCTCGCCCTCACAAGTCACACTGGTCATGAATGCTCAGTCTTCATGAGAGCTTTATCCCTGGATCTGAGAACAGCTCTTCTGCTGGATTTAAAAAGCAAGAGATTTTCATGTAATTTGGAGACAAAGTGCTTTCAAAAAAATCATCTTAAAGTCACAACATTTTCATTACCCTTTTTCATGTTATTATCACTGCCATTCCCCTTTCAATCTCAGTCTTAATTTTGATTTCAACACCATTTTGACAGCAATATAGGCATGAATTTATTAGGTTGTGTACTTGGAATTGATCTCCACTGATCTGTGAGCCATCTGATCAAGTAATACCATGCAGCTCTCGTACTGCGTACTGTGGTGATAAACCCTATATTTTGAAATGTCGTATTTTTAAATGATGAAGGAATATTTAAGGTTACAACCATTGCCAGCACATTTACAACATTCATTACACAAAGGAAATGCAAGGATAAAAACTCTTATGAGTCGCCCAGATGGATATTTGACTTTGCTTCTCAGTGCTGACACGTAATAATCATACTGACAGTGTTCACCTGTACACTGTACACTGCATTAGCTCTTCAACCCATAATCACACCAATTCAAGCGTGGCTTTTCTGTCTTGATTTCTGTATAAAAAAGACTACTGTACAGGGGGAGGTGCAGGAACCTGCAGAGAGTCACACTGTCTCCACTGATTCCTTCATTTCACACTAAATGCTCCAAAAGTTCACATGCCCATTGATCCTATAGTCCAGTGGTGTACTATAAATAGCCATATTAATCATGGGCACAATTTTACTTCATGCTAAGATCTCTAATGAGCTTTCACAACCACCTCATTCAGCTGTCAGTCACCCCACATTGTTGTAGCCCAGAGGGCAACCAGTGGCAACCCATGGATACAGCTGGAAACAGACAGCAAAGTCCTCCCTCCTCCAATCAGAACTACAAATGAGGAGAATACAAATGTCCCCATCAAGTCCTCAAAGACTTCATGATTAGCTGATTCATGCCAGTTGGGTCTTTTAAAGGGGTCAAAGAATAGATGAATGTAGCATTATACATTTGAATGTATTAACTTTTTGATTAAACAAATGCAATTTTACTACCCCCATTGTCACCATATATTTAGGACAATAAATAAATAAATAGATTGCATCAGACCAGATCTACCTTAGATGTGCCCTATTGTGGCCCGAGTCACTTCACAGTTGGCTGATATTTGTGTTTGAGCTGCTGATGTCTGATGCTGAGGGGTTCACTGGGTGGCATGCTACAAATATGTTAAGGACAATTAGCAGTAATTCCATCTTTAATGCACTGAATATTAAGTAAGAGCTGTAATTTAGTCACTGAGAAAAAAAGGCTGTTCACTGCAATTACAACAACTGGTGATTTTCATAATTGCAGCTTCTATTTAAGTTCCTTTACTTATGTGTGCAACAAACACCAGGGGGCATAAGCTTCACCCTGGTCCCCTTTTCTTTTAAGTTTGCCGGCGGTTTACTCTAGGGCTGTCTATGGAAGTTGTCTTTGGGGATTGCATCAGTGCAGTTAGTTGACTGCGAAGCAGTTGTTGTGGGGTTGCACTATTGTATTCACACCACACTATTGTATTCACACCTTTTCTTTGGCTTGCAAACAAATCCACATAGATTGGTGAGAATGTACAATCTTGACGCACTCTAGCAGTAGCAAAACGTTTTGCATAGCAGGTACGTCTAGCACCATAGGGCCCCAGTAGGTATTCTACCAAAGCTTAGGACCAGTCACCACACTGTATCTTTGTAGAGAGTTGTTAGGTGAAGCACCATGATGCAAAACAACTACGATGGTTGTTGCCAAGGAACAACGGTAGTTGAATTGGCTTTGACATTGACTTTGTAAGAGTGAGACTTGGGCATTTCTTTGAAGGTTGAGCAGGAAAAGACAAAGACAAAGACAAAGAATGCCGTATTTGCTGTTTAGCCAACGTTGCTCTGATTATTCTTAGTGCAGGCAGAGTCAGTTTGAAAGACAACCCCTTAAAACTGTCCCTAGGACTGAGCCCGGTCTTATGGTCATGTCCAAACTATACATTTTGATGTTATAGTCTGGCTTGTCAGGCTACAATGCTGCTATTTTTTGTTGTTGCTCTGGAGAATTACAGGCTTGCCTGGTATGCCTTTAAAGATAGAAAAAAAAGAAAACTGACAGGTTTCCCAATTGATGCAGCCACTTGTTACCTAGTGGAACAATGTTATTGTGTGTTTCCAATCAGACTCACTCACCCATATAGCAGTGGGCCTCCATGAGATGAAAAAAGAACAGCAGTTTCTATAGAGGCAATCTGCACCACAATACGATATCTGTATGCAGTATAATACGAGAACAGTACTATTAGCCAGACAGACACAGACATATGATAGAGTGTGGAGATGTGCGTAAAGACTTCTCCATAGCCATTATTCACTATCGTTTTCAATTTCACTCAAACTCAGTTCAAAGAGCACAGGGCAGGTGATACTTACAAACCAATTGAGAGACGTTAAGGTTGACTGACAGCCAAGACTTTGAAGTGCAACTGGAGATAATGTGTTGTAAGCACATAACTAACTCTGATACTGGTGCTGCAGATACTGCAGAAAGGAAGCACCAATGGAAAATAAATTCCTATTTTGAAGAACAGATTAAGGACATTGCAAGCCACAATATCCAGTATAGAATAGATGATGGTGAACTTTTTTCCATGTTGTTTCTTATACTGTATTAGAGAGAAGATACAAAATTAACTTAAGTGTACACATCTAAAATAGCACAGCTTCTTTTGTTGCCACGACTACAACCACACCACTATACAAGAGCTCAGTCAAGGGCACAGCCACCAATATTTGCAAGGGTTGCACTGACGGGTGGGCTATTGTGAGCCACATATTCAAGGTGTCAAATTGGGAACTTCAGCACTCTGTGTGACATTCTAGTCATTCTTCTTTCTAAATATCAGCCTATTGTGTTTCATATAATACCAATCTGAGTTAGACTGTGGAGATGAGCTGAGGAACTATTCACAGGCCTGCACAGAGGGGCTGAAGTGCACAGCAGTTTCATATTTGAAGGGTATATATGGACAAGGAGAAGCAGATTAGACAATTACAAGACTTTGAATAAGGCAGACAATAGCAAAAAAAAAATCTTTTTTTTAGGTTTCCATTGAAGTTTTTTTCCAGCTCATTGTTTTGTACAGACCCAGTCAGACCTAATCTGTGGGGATGAGCTGAGTACAGAGCCATATTTCCTTGTACAAATGTTACCGTCAGCTTTGAGAAATTGGTACATTTTATGTCTGTGTACCCAGTTGATGAGAAATACATCACTCACATTTGTGGTCTTTGTCTTGTACATTTGACTGCTTTACTCCTGTATCTTCAAACTCAATACCACGTAGCCCAAATGTCACAGAGAAATTGTCATGACTGCATCCAATATAACTTCTATGTTCCCTTGCAGTAAAGCATTCTCATGTTATCATCTTAGCAGCACATATTCAGTCAATGTTGTAAAAACTAAGCAAGTAGCATATTCTTGTGTATGAGATATCTTTTGTGTATGGGCAATTCCATGAACAACTGTCACATCCATAACACCAATACAATGCCAAGGTATGGTGTGATGTGAAAAATTATTGCATAAAATTTGAGCATTCACTCTTAAAACAAATTTTATGAAACTTTTCACATAATCATTTGCATCATACAAATACCATGCCATTTTGTTGCTATTATGGCCGTGTCAGTTTGTGTGAAATTGCCCATATGTAGTACACACGTGCATATCATTAGGTTCTGAACAATTCATTATTTGGACCATCGACAAATATATGGATGCCATGAGAACTACATTGAATCAATAGTCAATCAAACATGAAGGACTGAGTATAGGTTTTGTTGTGTTCTTTCTCCCTCATCCCATCTCTCTTGCGCCCTCTCTCATCCTTTCTTCCTCTCCTTTCACAGTTTCCTTTGTGCAAAGAAATAATGGTACATCCTCAACAGGGGTCCATTGGGTGATGACAGAATGGAAGAGGCAGAGATACGTATCAGTGGTGTAACTGGGTTCACTCTCCATCTCTCTCTCTCTCTCTGTGTGTGTGTGTGTGTGTGTGTGTGTGTGTGTGTGTTAGTGGGGATAGAAGTGAAGCTGCTCATGGAGAACACTGGTAACTTACCCTCACCCTGAGACAATGACTAACCAGTAAGTAACCAGTATCTAGATAATTCTTGGGGCAGAGTACTGTATAGTACATAGACCTCTGGCAAAGCCACTAATAGACAGGACTTGATGGACATTCCTGTTAATAAACTCTAAATAAACTGATTAGGATGTGTCATCTAGTGGCTATGGTGAAGTGAAGTCACCTGTTCTGTAGCCACTTCCATGTAGGATAGCTTTTAACTAGATCTTGCTTGAACACTTATAACAGTATGGCATATATTTGCACCCGGTGTGCCGAAACAGTCCGTGCACTTGGCTGCTGTTTTTTTGTGGATAGCGAGTGTGGGTCAAGAACCACTTTTGCACTGGCCAAAGAGGCCCTGCAGCAGCCATCGATAGTGAAAGGGAGCTGAGATGAATTATGCAGAGGAGTGGGTGGAAGTGATTGTGGGAGTTGGCTGAAAATAAACGCAGGGCTCTCACCTCCACAGCATCGAAGTCTCAGCCTGTTTTGCCGGTCAAGGTTTAGGATTTCAGTTGGACCAGAAAAAGGCAACAGTTTTCAGGGAATAACCTAGGTTACAATTAATAGGAGAATGGACACCTGACATTAAAATTTTTTTTCCCAAACAGATTTTTCATAAAAAACACTGTGGCCTAAACGTATCACCAGCTCACTGATAACGAAAGCTTTTGAGATACACAGCAAGACAGTCATTACAAAGGCGAAATCTGAATAAATAAATGAGAGAATCTTTCAGATGTTCTTACTCAGTCTGTTCACCTATGGCCAAAAATACCCTGATGGATGAGGTTTTGGAGTAAAAATGTGACAGAATAGGAGGGCAGCGCTGCTTTAAAACTCGACAACCCTATTAGTCAGATCATAGGAATAGAGGGGATTTCATTGGCTCTTCTGAACCTATGGAAAAGGGAAAAAAGGGGAGACAGGGATTCTACAAATATTTCCACCCTCCCCTCGACGAGTTATCGTTACCACGAGCAGGTGGAAGGGAGCGAGCGAAACCTGGTGGTCCTATTTGAAGAACTGGTAGATGGCGAGCGCTAGGAGCATATTGTAGTTTACCTCCGGGACTTTCCTTCATTACTTCTAAGTAAACTTCTGGCACGTGTAACGTACTTAGCCTACTGTATAAAAAACAGAGCAATTAAAGCGACGGAGATTGCTATGACATGGAACTGTACAATTCCGTTCTTCAATCACCACTCGGCAAATACATCCTGACGTTTCCACCTCTTTTTCATCTCTAGGAGTTCCGCTCCTCTAAATGGCTGCAGCCAATTCACAGGCGATGAACAGCGGGATTTTGAAATGACTATTGCCTTTCACCGGTTTGATCGCTCCTGCAAAATCTTCGTAGGAATAAGGACGCGTCAGGGTCGTTGAGAGATAGTTTTTGTAAATGTGACGCGCCATATTGGGGTCAAAAATATGCTGCAGAGTTCTGATAGCTGACGAAGTTTCAGCGTGCTGAGGTGTAGGAATGGATTCGTATGTGACCGGGTTCTCAGCCTTTTACCGGTGGTTTGCGAAGCAGTGCGTCCTATCTAAACAGTGCAGATAACTTTTCCTCCATGGATTCACAAATACCGGTACTCACAAATGCCGCAGGAGTTACGTCGTATATTAGACTATTTTCTTTCTTTTGCATGCTGTCTTACACCAAATTATGTATTGATGGTCTTAGCCACACATGCCACAATCAAGGATACTTTTAAAGTGATCTCTCCATTACATTTGGCCGATTCCCCCCTTTTGGACTGACTTAATCCCGTTGGCTCATATGGGAATGAAACACTCTTCCCGTTGTCTACTCCTTCGGAGAAAAATGGCGGAGTCCGACAACACAGAGGTAAGACAGTCTTCGATTAAATAGATTGTTAATTCTAACATTCTAATTCGAAAGTCGCATTTATTTATCAGTTTTAAGGTGGTGTTGCACCACGTTACTACTTGCCTTGACGGTTAATGAACGAGACAAATTGGTTTGTCATGTCCTTTGCCAGCAATGAGTTGTTACAAAAGTACACAGCCGTGTTTGACCTTCATTTCAATACTGCATTACAGTGTAACCCAGTCCTAGCCATACACTGGGGTCTACTATCCATCCCAAAGTGCTTAATTAGGCGACATTCCTAACCCGGACACCATCAAACTGGGCTAGAGCCAGATAGGCTGGTTATGCCGTAGATAAAACCTTGACCTCGGTCCGCAAAACATGAAATTCTCATTCATATCTGATTGAGAGTTCAGCTCCAATCAGTCTCTCAACCAAGATTCCATGAAAAGGAACGAGACGTAGGGTAGGGATGAGTCCTGTGTCGGTGCGCTGTCCTTGGTACCGCAGCAGCCTACGCTGTGCTCTCGCAGCAGATAGCCTGCATGCTGTTACTATTTTAAGACCGCCTTCTGAATACGCCGGACTGGTCTAATTCTCAATTCTTGACGAGAGTAAATCGGACGATGGTCACATGTCAGTTGTATCATTTGTGTTTACGGCATTTGAAGTAGTGTGCAAAGTGTAAAGACAGACAGATGGCAAATGGGGATCAGGAACAGTGCAGTTTACAAATATTTCAGACCAAGGTTGCATTCACACAGAGACGGGATATTATGTAAAAGTATATAGTTAATTAAAGATTTATTCAGTTGGATTTTTATTCTGCGTTGTTTAGGCTTGTTTTTGTTTTGTAGTGATGAAGGCTACAGCAAGTTCCTTGACTTTAGTTTCACTTAAGGGAACATTTTTTTAATGTCAAGCATCGTAAACAACAGAAATACTTGGCATGTGGAAGAGACTGAGAAAGAGAGAGAGAGAGAGGAAATAATGGTAATAAGGATGGTTTTGTTGTGAACATCCTTTGAAATTTACAGTATGCACATGCGTTCGTGTTAATAGTAATACAGTTGGAGTTAAGTGCTATTCAGGAGAACTTTAAAGACTCAGAGTTCCTCAGCACAGGAATTCTCGTGAGGCCTTTACTATTTTACATAACAATAACAATGTGTCACAATGATGTCTTTCATCTTTGGACATAGAGTAGAGTAGAGAAACCTTTTGGCTGTCAGATGTCAGAGTACGCTTATTCTACCATTGATTAATGTTTGTCAGGAAATATCAAGTGTCTCTTCACACCTCTGTGTGTTGGTGTTAAGTGGGTGGCATGATGAGACTGCATAATTTAAACCTCTATCATCAGTCCTCTCTCTCCTTCCGTCTCTCTGTAAAGATCGTGCACACACATGGTAGGTACACTTGCACACATACGCACACACACACATACGCACACACACACATACGCACACACACACACACACACACATACAGATACATTAAACTGTACCTTCTTAATGGCAAGTAATCCCTCTTTGAGAGCAGGTCTGACTTCACCTTTGGAGGTGTTAGTATGCCCAGGGGTTGAGTGGCATGGCACAGTTATAGTGGTGGTTTTGGGACCTTCACACAGTCACTCTCCTAAAAATAGCAGCAGAGAAGGGGAGAGAAGGGAAAAAGAGAAGACTTGGTTGGTTTAGGGTTGGTGAGGGCAGGGGGTGGGGGGGTACCGGGACTTCTCTGCCTGTTGAAGGCATCGTGAGAGATGAGGGCTTAGGGGAGGGAGTTGGCTAAGAGTGAGATTTGCTGCACTTGCTTAAATTTCTCTCTCTTAACCCCCCACACACACACACACCACCACCACCACCACACACACACACACACTTTCTTGAAGATCATAATAGTGCAGACAGAGGAGGTAAACAGGCCTGTGGAGACACACACACTCACACACACACAGACACACTCACACCACAGAGAGAGCCCTCAATGCAGATGGAGGATAGATGGGGTGAGGTTTTTCACCAATGACTTACTGCCCACGGCCCAGATGTCGGCTGTATCTAGGGCAGATTTGACCCTTCCTTGGTGTGAAAACACTGAGGTCGGCACCAGAGCAAGACCAGGCCTGTTCAAGACATTGTTGCCAGGGGTAGATTTGCTGTCATTTGATCATTTATTCTGTTAAAGAATATGCAGTATTCAAGCTCAAAGATATATACAGAAGTCAAAAAGTCCCAAAGGTCTAGGTCTGTCATTACTTTAAGAATTACCATGAAGGTGGGTTCAAACAGTCAGAGGGTGATAGCGGTGGCAGGAAGGGGAGTTGGGGAGGGGGGATAAGTGTTTTGAGTGCAGTTTGGGTGGGTGGGGGGCTGTGTGTGGTGTGGGCAGGGGTGGGGGCAGGGAGGGCTCTGTGTAGGGGTGGGAATCGAGAACCGGGAATCGAGTAGAATTGAGAATTGAATGCTTCAATTCACTAGTATCGCATCCCTCTGACATTATCAATTCCTCTTATACATTTTTCAGACCCTTGTTAATGGGTCAGATACATAATTGAAATGGTTACCAAAGCTCTACATGAGTTTTCCTGATTCTTATAAGCTGCTATTGTCACTTAAGTGTATAGGCTATGTTATTGGCCCATGTGCTGATACTGAAAACCTGTGTTGAATACCTTGTAAATAGCAAGGAGAGAGATAAGAGAATTGATAAAGAATTGGACGGATAAGCAGAATCAACAGTGGCATTGATACTGATAAAACCATATCAATTCCCACCCCTAGCTCTGTGGCAGTGGTGGGATGTGGTTTGCATGGAGTTGGTCCTTTTTGGCTTTCACTGTTCTTCACATACAGTAAAGTCTTCTGTCAGTCCTTCCCGAAAGAGCCCAAGCTGTTACAGCTGCAAAGAAAGGACCAACTCAATATTAATACCTTTGGAATTTAGAATGTCATTGAAAGCGTGAAGCATTGGAGTGCGTTTGTGTGTGTGTGTGTGTGTGTGTGTGTGGTGTGTGTGTGTGTGTGTGTGTGTGTGTGTGTGTGCGCACGTGTACCTTTTGGAAATATAATGTATATTATTCTTGCAATAGCTTGTGATACGCTGTGAAGCTACAGTCAAAGTGCAGACCAAAATAGAAGCTCAAATGATGTTTTGTTCACCACTGGGAGGTGCAGATGCCCTCAATTGCCCCCTAACACGCTTCCAGTTGCTAGCAGAGGCTCTTAACATGAACTCTCCTGTGCCCCATTTACCCTCATCCTCTCTTCAGTTCCCTCCTCTCTCCCCCTTCTCTCTCTTTCATCTTATTCTACTTTACTTCTTTGCCATTTATTTTTTAGGGTTTAACCACTGAAATAGCTAATTGTAACATCCTGTATTCCATGATTCTAGATGAGTAAGGCTCACCATCACGTAGACACTGTGCAGATAGAGGCTGTATGCAAATGCACAGATAGATAGATAGATAAGAGAACAATTTTATCTTTAACTTTCATTTTTTTTTAAATTTATTTTTGCATATGTGTTCAGACATGTTGCACTACATCATCAAAGACAGGAGTAAAAACAAAAACAAGGACTGGAAGGGGGGGGGGTAGAAATAATTATACATGCTATGAATCGACAACGCAGATGAGCAAAAGAATGGGCCCTGCTCTTCCTGCTGACCCATGGCATTCAGGCACAGAACTTGTGTGGTGTGTTCAACATGTGCTCTGCCCTTTTCCTTGACATCAGATACAGAAATCTGAAAACAGAAACAGACATCAGAAACATAGTTAGTCTTGTCCATGCCAACGTCTCTTCCTTCTCTAAAATTTGCGGAGCCAATGGATCCAAAGCAAGGCCTTTTATTAGATTAGAGGGGCAAATGTGCACCTCGGGGGCTCTGGTTTCATATCAGCTAATATCTGGTGAACATGCAGCAGGTTTAAAATAGATTCTGGAGTGATTTACAGCCGTGCATGCGCTCCTTGCACTCATCGTTGAAGCATTAGTGGGCAGAGCAGTGTGTGTGTGTGTGTGTGTGTGCGTGCATGTGTGTGTGAGTGTGTCTATGTGTGTGTGTGAGTGTGTACATGTGTGTTTGTGTGTAAGATGAGCACAGAGAACTGAGCAGAAGGGAGGTTGGACTTTGTCCAGGTGCTGCAGAGAGGATCAAGCAGCAGAAGCAGCTTTCTGTTAGGGAAAATGGAAAGATTCGTGTGTGTGTGTGTGTGTGTGTGATATTCAGTCTTCAAGAGAACAACAGCATGGAAAGATAAAGAGGTTAAATGTATGTTGAGATGTCTGTGTGTGTTTTTCTGAATGTGTATGCCACTGTTGTTCTCTATGGTGTCTGCAGCTGTAGTGTGTATTGTTGTATGTGTGTGTTCGCTGTTGTGTGTGTTTGCCACTTTTAGTAGTTCACATAAGGACATCGGGTTGAGACACCACATCTTTTTTGCTGATAAGGATCACAGCCAGCCTGGACCCTGTCTCTTAGCTGCATCAATCCCAGCAGGTTTGAGTATTAGAGCCCCATCAGACTGATTTCCATACCCCCTCTGCCACCTTCCCATACCCCCTCAGTCACCCCTGTGGCCCGGGAAGCCTGTAGGTTTGGCATAGACTGGATGTGTCTGGATCAATATATTACCAAGGGCAAACAAATTTGCTCTCTCTCTCTTTCTCTCCATCTCTCTTTCTCTCTCACACTCTCTCTCTTTCTTTCTCTCTCACTGTCTCTCGCTCTCTGTCTATTCACAAGTACATTCTTCTCTGATTCGCCGTCTGGGAACATTTTGATCTCTTCCTACACAAAAAAAGAGTGGTGCATTTCAAAATTTCATTTCAACTGTCTTTTGTATTAATTTGTACAACTGTGTATGTGTGTGACAGTGTGGAGGTGGAATAAAAAAAAGTAATTAATTACAAGGTCAGTTTCTGAGATATTTCCATTTCTATTCAAGAACTTCTTTCTCAAGTTGACTGTGTTTGTTTGCACATGAGTACTTGCATTCACTCTTTTAAGACAGAAAAAGGTTGCTTGAAATAGAGTGTTTTACCCTGTGATTATAATCTGGAAGTTGGAACTCTCGCGGGTACAGAGCTGCTTCATCAGTTCTCAGATGAACTGATTTTTCTCAGACACCAGTCACATAGCCATTTTCAGCCCAGATCTGAGGCACAGGCAGGAATGCATGGATCTGCAAGGATTTGCAAGCTAATAGAGTTCTGAATGTTGAGCACATCCTTGTTTTTTTGTTAATGCTGCACATTACCTTGAACAATATATACTATATACTGTATACTATGTCTATATAATTAGCAGGGGTTAGCATAGTCACCTATATTTAACAACTTAGTGACTTGGGTTTTGTCAGGTATTGAGTCCATTTTTGACATCTTTTTGACATCTTTATATTGGACCTGCATTTCAGATTAGTTCATTGATATTTGTTTGAATGTAGACTTGCTTTTCAGACCCAGAGGAAATAAAGGTTGTGGTTAGGAGGCACACACACTCATCTTGACTACTTTTCATCGTGTTGGCCTGTGTTAATATGTGCTCTTCCGTAATTCCATGAAAAAAACATTGCTCATAGTTTCCAAGTTTCCAAGCTTGACTGTTTCACCTGCAGCTCTGCTGTATTCCAGATAACCACACCAATACAAGCAGATTTATGAAATTGACAACACAGGTAATCATTTTAATGCAGACTAATTGAGCTTCTCAAGAAGTTGCAAGGTGTTACTAATGACATCTTGGTGACATCCAATAAGGATCTGATTCTACTACACTGAATCATTAATAACACCTGTGTTTACCCTCCCACTTCTTGGGAAAAATGCCAGCTGTGAAATGGTCCTGTTATGCAAATTGCTCGACGTAGCTTGTTATCATCTGTCAGTTTAGATGTTGGTGACCCATACTATATTTTAGCCAGGTTCCCCATTGTATTGCTGGCAAGTAAGCTAATCCTGTGGATCAGGGCTGGAGCGTGATCCAGATCAGACATATCAGCTGACCTCTGTGTCTCCTGCTGTGCCCCAGCACTACTGAAAATGAATGAATGCATGAATAAGTGAAGGATTGCATGAATGAATGAGTGGATGGATGAATGAATGAGGGAGAAGGAGGGAGTGAGTGAGTAAATGAGTTAGTGAATGGATGAAATAATGAAGACTGAATGAATGAGAGGGCAGATGAATGAATAAATGAATGACGGCGAATCAGTTGGAAAATAAGCTTGTGAGGAAGTTAGCCTACAACTGAAAGAGCAAGCCAGAGAGTGGGAGAAGATAAGCAAGTGGGTGAGTTTGTGAGTCAGTAAGTGAATGCATTAAGTGAGCTGTTTAATTTCATTCAGTGCAGTGTGGGATCCATGCAACGGGAGGTTAATGCTGGAGCTGGAAGAATGTTCAGGTAGAACTGCTGTTATTCACTTTGAGTTTAATTTGTACGTGATTTAATTCATACTAACTTGATGGATTAGTAATTACTGAGCAACAGCATGTCCAGTTTTATCTACTCTCCCTCGGGGGGTAATGGTGGGCCGACATAGTCTAGGCAATGAGAGGGAATAGGCTCTGTAGCACAATGAAAAGGCTCTGCTGTCACTATTTCAAGACTTTCGCATATTTCAATGGCAGGTTGTGCAGGTTGTAGCATTGTCTCTCATATTGAAGTGTCCTCTAAGAGGTTGTAAACATACACGGGGTAGTTATACAGTTACTGGACTGGCTACTCCAGGCTCTAAAAGGCTAGACACACATTTCTGTCATCTGAGCTTGTGCTGAAGGACTCCAGGGTGCCCTGAATGATGCTAGATAAGGGGACCCATGAGCCACTAGTTTTTATGTCCTCCTGGAGTACAATTATCTGCTTTTTTATTTACATAAATCATTTTCTGTCTTGTGGTTATTATAGGGTACTCTGTTCTATACTGTTGTCCTCTTTCACCTTTCGCTCTTTCAACAATTTTTCTCTTTTTATTTCCCTTGCCTTTTATAATACTCCATCCACGTGTTAACTTACTTTGGTGTCTGTTCGGAACCTTCTGCTCATCACCCTAACTCTTTTCCTCACCCCATCCTTTCTCTCTCTCTCTCTTTCTCTCCTGTATGTTTTTAACTGATATGTGTGAATGTTGTTGTTTTGCAGTATTTAAATACCTCTTGTAAATCTCTTTTCCAGTTCAGTTAAACTCTCTCTCTGTGTCTCTGTCTCTCTCTCTCTCTCTCTCCCCCTTTGCAGCAGCAGCCCCTAAGTGCAGCTCCGTCTCAGTCTCAGCCGTCACCCCTGCCAAAGCCAGTCACGTCCATCACATCGGTCCATCACCTGCCCCGCCCCACCCACACCCCGCACTCCACCTCCCTTCCCAGCTGCCCTGGCCGGGGCAAGATGGCCAAGTTCCTGGACCCGGAGGATATGACATCACGGGATTACTACTTTGACTCCTATGCTCACTTTGGCATACATGAGGTAGCATTAGCAAACATTTAGCATCAGAATCAAAACCCTAAGTACATGATTAGCATGCTTATAGAAGTTGTTCTGTTGTTGTTTTGGGGATTTTCACTGAAAAAAAAAGAGGAAACAAAGTTTGTAATGCATTGACTTTGAATTTTAACCTTTCATGTTTGGACCATAATTATTACTGACAACGGTACTTGGTGTACGGTACCTTTTTTCAGGCCATAGGTAATTGGTAATTGCCGGTTACTCCTCTCCATTCAGCCTAGACACTTGTTAACAGATTCCCGTGAAGTTTTGACATTTGTGATGCAGGGCTTATTGACCCACATTTAACTGGCAGTCAGACAGTACAGAGTTAGGCAGCTGAAAGTGGAATACCAAATTACACCAAATGCTAATCAATGAAAGACCTTAGATTAACAAGCTATGGCATTTTGTGTATTAAGTTCTTATTGACCGTCAGCTTCTTTCTATTTCACAATTCCAAATGCACATAGACACATGTACACATATATACGCACACACACACAAATACATTGCACAAATACATTTACACCGCTAAACGTGTGTGTGTGTGTATTCTTGTATATGAGTTTGTACAGATGTGTTTGTCTGACAGTCTGTATTTGGATGTATGTATGTATGTATGTATGTATGTATGTATGTATATTTTGTGTTCTTTTTGTGTACTCAGTGGTTTGT